>JANPWX010000088.1:3176395-3252083 GCA_024734555.1 Trochalopteron elliotii
TCCCTTCGAGCTACAGATTGTCTCTGCCGGTCAAAGCCAGTTTCCTACACTATGGTTGGCCTCTCCCAGGATAAAGACTTTGGTTTATGCCAGGTTTAGCAGGAGAGAGTCAGTAAAGAAAGCAGAGTTCTCAGTGTGTGCTCCTCAGGGTGGTAACATCTGTGATATATGTGCTTGCCCTCGTTCAGTGAGTGCAGCTTCATTCCTAATTAAGAATTGCAGTAATCAGCCAAGAGGCTTATTGTGTGAAGTTGAGGAGCCAAAATTATTTGTGAATTCAGTTCAGATTCAATGGATTTTTTTCAGCCTCCCCAGAAATATTTCATTTCTACATTTTGCAACAAAACGCTTTCAGTTTGTAACAAATCTAATTTCCTTCCTAGAGTGTGAAATGGTAATTTTGTTTTGCTGTAAAGACTATTCTTGGGTTGATCCAAGCCACCAGTATTGTTGTGAGGCTTTTTGAAGTTTGGTTGTCAGCTTGAAAAAATTAACTATTTGCATAGTTGGGTCCATGAGACAGATCCAGAGCTCTGGAGCCATATCTGGGATCCAGGTCTCTGCCAAGAAACAGGATCAACTGATGAGACTGGACAGCCTCCCTGCATTTATTTGGCCACGGGCAAAATGATGGATCCAATATGTTCCTTACGAAGCTTTGTCTTTGCTGGCTGTGGAGCTGCAAAGGGTGTGGATAAGGTAATGGTTTGCTGCTTTGTTTCCAACCAGTTTATAATTTATAACTTTTCTTTTGTAAGTACTTCTATAATATTTTACTACTTCTTCATTTCTGCTTGGTTTTTGTGGGTGAAAAAATTTACCAAATGCCAGCAAAATGTGGGTTTTTTCTCTGGGGCCTCAGAGAATATCTGAGCCAGTGCCCCTAAATAGCATGTTGCTGGAGGATTAGATGTTGTGTGTAACCTAGAAATGAGAGCAATCATGGCCTATTTATGAGATATTAACCCATCAGGAATCCCACTCCAAACAAATATGATTTATAAAGTGTTATTACATTGCTGCTACAGCGTCACCCGGCAACTCAATTAGAAAGGCAAAAAATGCTGTTTGAGAGCTCATTTTGGTCAATGAAAAGACACCATAGATGTCAGTGGTGTGTGAGGCCAAACTCTGGGGGAAGGAGTCCTTCAGCAAGGGGGGCCCTTGGGCCCTTTTCCATGGAGACAAAAATGCACCAGTCTGAGTTCCAAATGTGACCCAATTCCAGTGTGTGTGTTTGTATTTACACCAGTGCATTTCACACCTGCAGAGAAGTCCTCACTTCAGTTCAGCATTTACTCGATACTAATCTGGATTTAACCCTTGGCCATCTGTGGCATCTTTCAATCTGACTAAAATAAAACACCTTAGGTTGTTTTGTTGCCTCTCCCAGTGCCCAGATGGGCACTGTGGATTATACCTAAGGACTCTGCCCTCCTGCTGAGGACTATTATGGCATGGCCATCCTTGTCCAGGAATACATCATCTGGAGCATTTTCATCTTCATCCTCTCAATACACACATGTGTGTGTATATCTATCTCTCCATGTATTCTTGGAGGTGCTTCAGCCATTTGTTCTTTCTGCCCAGTCATTTGGAATTACTCTCTGCAGCTTCCTGTAAGGTTGAGTCACTCTGTGCTTCTCCTCTGGGCTTGTCAAATATTGTTATAGAAATAGATACTACTTGGCTGATTTTACACTCCTTTTAGCTTTGGTTCCACTACTTGCAAGTGCTCTCAAATGCCTTCCCACTGAAAGAAGGTCCTTCCTAGTTTTGGTCTCTTTTGATTAGGATCTTTCAATTCCATGATAATTTTTGAAGCCTGGGCAGTGCTGTACACAATAGTGTTTTTTCTGAAGTTTCCTACATGGATTCTACAGTCTGTTGACGAGTGCTGACCCAGAGCTGCAGCTGCAAAAGGGTTTGCAAGGATAACAATTATAAGTATTTCCTTTTCATTCTTAACATTGTCTGTGCTGTGTGAGCCCAGACAGTGATGGTTTCAGCTATGTAATGGCGCCACGAGCATGTCACAGCAGATGCTATTGTAGAAGGACAATTCCCATCTCACTTGTGTTTTGCATTTTAGGCCCTTCGTGCATTTAGACAATGACACCTACCCATGCAGCAACGTTATCTTTCCCATGGGCTTTTTTATACTGGCAATCTGGGGGGAGGAGATATTTCCAAAGGTCATCATGCAAGCTAATAATCTATTTCAAATGAGACAACATTGAAATTCTTGTGCTTGAAATTCATGTTTATCTATATATTTTTTGTGTCCTGAACCAGGTTATTGTACAGTATTTCTATTCATAGGTGCCCCCAAACAGACAACTCTTGTCCTCTTCACATTTTTGTTTTTCTCAGGATGTGCCTATAATATATATTTATTTGTACCAAAACTAAAATATCCTTTTAACATGGAAGCTTATTTTCCCTGCCAGACACCTTGCCCTTCATGCCAGTTTCCTATATGTCATTCCACATTTGCCTCTCCATGTATTGCAGGCAAATGTGGTCTCTGCCATTTGCTTACCCTTGTATTCTCTGTGTGCCTTGGTATGTCTTTTAATTAGATGCACTTCTGTTCTTTCAATGCTCATTAACCCTTTCTTTGGAGGAGCAGCTTCCCTTAGCCCTGCAAACACCCTCTGTTTTTCCCAAAGTCAAGTCCATTTCCCTCAGTAACCTTGATTTCACCAGCTATCAGTTAAACCACAAATAATTCAGCCTCTAATTAGTCCATCTGTTAACTATTCAAGTACACATGACTTATCTTTATTATGTAACATAATGGTCAGTTGTCTTACCTGCTAGTGATATCTTGGTATGAAAAATATGTTTTTCTGCTTGTGACATTCTCACGTTGCCAATGTGCCCCCTGTGGAATATACTGCAGATTACACACTTTTATAGTCTGTGCCAGCAAAGTGAGAAGGATTTCAACCTCCCTAATATTTTTTTCTGCAATTGTTGTTACTTCTAAGAATGTGTGGGGGCTTTTTAGTTACATTCTTCTGTTCTTTGCCAGATTTCTTCAACTCAGAGAGATTGATGCTAACGAATTTTTATGGAAAAATTTATTTACCTCTGATTAAAAAGTCAGAATAATTTTTACCTTAATTTCCTACTGTCAGTGCTGTGGGCCAAAGTTACAATTCTGATGCACAATGAGAGTCAGTTATGAATTAACCCCTTGAAATATCTAACCTGTATTTTCTGAGCAGGCATAGAGTTGAGAACTTTTCATTCATTCAGATTTGTCATAATTGAGAGAACTAAACTTTATTATTGGTCATCAACAGTGCTGTGACACATGTTCAAGTTTCTAAATTAATTTTCAGGGAGTTTTTTATTTCTGGGGCTTTTTTTCTGGAACGTTTGTCATTATTTGGCAAAACAAGCTGCATGTTCTGGAAGGTTGTGTTTAAGGGTTGACTTTTTTTGGAGCACAAGACAAGACTGAGTAGAGATAAATATGATGTATAACAGTTTTATTAGGATGTGTCTATTGTACTGTGTCTTGTGTGCTCACAAGGATTTCTAAGATTATTATTATCATGGGTTCATTTTTACCCAGGAGAACTATCACATTCCTGATAGGTATTTCCTATTACACTCTCCCTACAAAATGGGGAGAATGTATCTGGAGCCAGAAGAAAGTTCTCCTTTTCCAATCCTGACAGGATGTGTTCTACAACTTTATTTTCATGGGTTCAGAATTGACATGAAACCATATGTTGTTAGAGGTCTCGTGGTATCTCACCTCATGGAGAGATTTCAAGCATCTCAGCCAGCAATGAGAGGGCTCTTGAAAACTGGACAAGACTTTTGGACTTTACTTACATAAAAACCTCCTCTGTCATTCATTACCAGTCTGTTGCCTACCTTGAAAACTATGAGTAGAAGCTGTACCTTTCGCAGAGCTTTTTGGAGTGTTGAACTCAGAGGTCCTTTTGCAAACTGGCCAACAATTATGGCAATATGTTGCTCAGTGTTATCTCTAAATCTCCTTTATTCTTTCCACCATTCACGGAGAGTCCCAAAAGTTCTTTGATGGGACAGAGAAGAATTAATGCCAAAGTTGAATGAGTTACAGCAGCTAGCACCTAATTAAAATGATTTTGCGCCAGTTGCTTTTGTTGGGCAGGATCCACACATAATATGATTTTAATCCTGTTTATATACACTCCTGGGACAGATTTGAGATCAGTGCTGCCATTTAAGTGAGGTTAATCAAGCATACTGGATGCAGCCTTTGTTTCTGTGTTGTGTGGGAAAGGTGACTGGAGCTGCTGGGATTCTGGCTGGTCGTTCCCTGGAAAACCACAACTTTCTTGTTACCAGAGTGTGTAATCATTAACCTAACCCCCGCCCCGAAGCCCCCTCCTGCCTGCTCCTTGGGACTGTGCAGCTGCTGTTATTCACAGAGGAGCTCAGAGTTATGAACTGGGTCGTCCTGGCAGCGGATCCATGGCTGTAGAGAGGGTGGAAAACAAGTGAAAAATAATTACATCTTCCCTAAAAACAAACACTATTTTTTGTATTCTCGGTGCGTTTTATGTGTATGTAAAGGACATTATGGCAAAATGAAAAAGATCCTCATAAAAATCCTTCTTGAAAAGTATTGTTGCTGACAGCCGTGACCTCTGTGAGTCTGCATGTTTACCCATAATTCATAATTAACAAAGACATTAGAACTGCCACTAGAGGATTCTGGGCTTTATTTCTTTCTAACTGGGCAGTACTAATGCTGGAAGTGCTCCCAATTCAGTGATTTAACATTTCAGGAAATCTTGGAGAGGCAGCAGAAGCCTCCTTATATAGTTCATACTCTGGGACTGTGGTTATACAGATATGGCTGAGATAATTATTCAGCTCTTGTTATTGCTATAGTTCTGCACCTGATCCCTGAGCCATTAGAGCACTCTGCAGGTTATTACAACGATCAAACATCAAGGTCTCTTTTCTAGTCTCTCAACTATGTGGTTATCATTTTACTTCTTTTAAATCCTCCATCTGCAGAGAAAGCTTCGATGCTCGAACTTGGAGATCTGCTAACGCTTTTTTATTATGACTTCCCAAATGAGGCCCTTTCCTTAACAGCACATTAACATAAAAATATGAACTTAGACTTTCTCTGCTTGTGTTGTGTTTATTTTTTCTGTCTTGTTCATTTCTTCTTCAGGACCCTCAGTGCCTATACTTTACTCTGGGTGGAGAAGGAACACAGGGAAGTACGGGTCTTCAGAACCATAAAACCCCATGAAAGCTCCCCAAATCTCAGTGTTTGTGGGAATGGGTTAAATCAGTGTTGATTTTTAGCTGATACACTTCTGTGTTTTACAGACACTTCTACCTCACTGTTGCTTTTCAAACTGGTTACAAATTGAATGAAGATTGAATGGTACCTTCAAATGGAGCTTTGACTCTGGCTGTGCATGGAGTTTCCTGGCTTGGTGGGCTGGAGGCGGGCAGTCCCCAGGTAACATTTAAGATGGGGAAGCTTGTCAGGAGAAAATCCTTGCTGTATGTGATAATATCAGTTTATTGTCAGCTTGCTTTCACTGATGACCTGAAACAAAATGCAAAAGGACGATCCAAATTGGGGAAATGCAAATATCCCAGTCCTTTCAGGTATTCAGGGGGCAGGTATTCACTGGGTTGATGTTATTTAGGATAATTTTGTGAAGCAAGAGCCTGGAGTAGCCCTGTGTCAGCTGTGTTGTAGGGGAAACCAGGAGCTAATGCTGCCTTATGCAAGAGGGAGCTGGGCTTTGGGAAAGCTGTGTTTGCATGAGAGCAACCAAACACCTGCAGAAGGATTCCATCAGCACCAGGCAGACTGAGGGGGAGCTCCTCCACCAAGGGGCAGGGGCACTCACAGACAGCATGGCAAAAGGAGCAAACATATGCTTGCCTTATTAATATTGCTGTGCTGTCGTCCCACAGCATATTCCCCTAAATGGGCATCAGCTTTATGGGCAGATCAGGAGGATGTGGAACAGGAGAAAATAAAAACATCATGGATGTGCTGGGGTTTGGGGTTTTTTTCCTCCATTTTTTCAACAGAATGTGTAATTTAACAGATATATAATTTATGTTAGACAGAGGAGTGAATGTATAATGCATGTTATGCTATTTTTAAAATCATAGATATTAGTGAGTGTCTCTGGAAAGCTGCGGGTTTATGAAATGAAAGCAAAGGGTAATTATGCTGTGACTGGTGCTTTACTTGTTCTCTGGTTATTCTTATGTGTTTTTACTGTCTCCTCTGCATGGCCTTGCATAAGAATAGCACTTTTGCACCCACTCTTTGTTAAGGTCTTTCAACAGCAACTTTTAATATTTTTGGCTCATAAATACCCATAATTGCCAATTGTGTTTTAAATTCTATTAGTGTGACATTAAAATAAACATGCTTTACCCAGAGTTTGTTGAGAGGGATTTCAATATTGTCTTACATTGACACAGCTCTCTGAAATATATTGAGATATATATAAAGTAAGGATGTATCTGACCAGTGGAACTGGTCAAAAATGGTAAAAATACACAAAGTTTAAGATTTAAATCATCCATTGATATTTTTTCTATACTCTTGGGAGCTATCAGAAAAGACACCTTTTTTTTTTTTTTTTAAGAGTTAAAATTACTGTGGCTGATAAATCATATGAGCACATTATTTGTGCACACAACTCCAACCAGCTACACTGCAGGCCTGCAGAGCCTTTCAACTTAAGGAGTTATATTTTAAAAACAAAGTAAGCATTCTTATCTTTCAGGTGGTTAATATAAATCAGGCTAAATACACTGCACTGGCTGCAGGATTCCTCACCAACACAACTGATGAAAGCACATAGCTAGGGAAATAAAGATAATTTACTTAGCTGAATATTACTGGTTTTCTTAAAAATAGATTAATTAGGAAGTAGGATCAAAACCATTTAGAGCAGAAAGAAAAGGCGTTGGGAAGAGCACTGAGGAGATAAGTGGTGTCACCTTTAATACAGATCCTGTTGTTCTCCACAGCTTTCTTTTGTTTAAAATCAATGTGTGCTTGCCATTTTAAAGCCAGAGTTCCAATTTCATGAATATGTGTAAAAGCTTGGACTTGCATCCTGGTGGATTTCTGAGAGATATAAGAATTGACTTTGACCTTAGGATGGAATAATCAGCACGCTGTTTTCATTAATCCTTGTCTTTAAACAATAATTAATAAATTTATGATATTTATTATCTTATAACTTGCTTTGGACTGTGAAACCACATCAATCAGGAAAGGAGTCACAAACTAATTTTCAGGTGTTTAATATTACACTGTGGGCAGAACCTTGTTATGCTGTTTCTCATAAAAGGTGAATAATGGGAATTTGATAGAAATGATTAATTATGCATTTTTACTTTATTTTCAGAACACATTGGAATGTCAGGGCTATACCTGTGTTGACCTAACATAAGGCTTCTTGCTTCCCTGTGCCATAATCTTTTCATCATGTTTGGAGATGCTGCTGGGCATATCACCTCAGGGTGGTCTGCTACCTGTGGAGCAAAGGTGACTCCACTTAAATGGTTTTCCTTTTAAAAGCAGAGATACACATGGAATGTGGCATTATATGGATGGTCTTTTGGACCAACAGAACAGGTCAACAGTAAATCCTTACTTTCCTGGTCTGAGTCTAACACTGAACCACCAAACTTCAAATTAGAGGTGAATTGCATTGCTTTCAGTGTTTTTGTGGACTTAGGCACAATGGCACCTCATTTTTGCACAGGTAGATAACATACACTGAAAGGAAGAACATACAGATGTTTTATAGGACTACATTCTGTGTTATTCAGAATTTTATCAGCTTTGCTGTCAGTTGTACAGATCTTGATTGCTGAATTAAGCCTGGTATTCTCAGTTCAAGAAAGTAACACGTTTTAATACCTAATGGTAAAAGTACCTATTTTACTGCACAGAAACTCTTCAGAAGGCCTGTCTTGCTGGTATTTTTCTCAATGGATGAGTGTGTGAAGGTTGGTAAAATCAGAGTGCAAGGGAAATGTTTCAGGCTATTAAGCAAAAGTGAAGTGAATGTGTAACAAAGCAGTGCTTATATATTTATCATGTCATGGATCCATCTCTGGTCCTGGGGTTTGACCCACATTGTCATATGGAGATGTACTCATTGGCATGTTCATCACAAAACCGAGTGAAAATCTTGGCTGCATCCTTCATTTGCTCCACTGTAGCTTTTCTTTCAGCAAATATCTCACGTAAACTCACTCTCTACCCGGGTCTTGAATAATTGGGTAATAGTGGATGGTGCTTCAGTTCTTGATTTCTATTGCAGTTATACCCTAATGTCTATTGTTTTTCTCATCTTTGTGATGGACTAGGAGCAACAACTTTCCCCCTTGCCCCCAAAAATAGGTTTTAAAGAAGTGAGGTTAGATTGTAATTTGTATTCTTGCATAGTAGTCACTTGCTAATGTCAAAAGTCTCTATTCTGTTCTGTCTTTTAATGCATGCACGTCACTAGTGGTTAGGTATGAAGTGATATATCATTTTCCATTTCAAAAGCATTGATCTAAGTCTCCTTCACTGAGAGGGATTTCTTCTTCTTTTTTTTTTTTTTTTTTTTTTTTTTGTCTTAAATAAATCTTAGTGTAGCAGTGCAACATTGCAGGTCAGCCCTGTAGGGCTGCTCTGGTCTCGGTGCAAGCGCTGTTGCAGAGCCTGGAAGCTCGCTGGCACAGGACTGCAAAGTGACTCTGCAGGGGCTGGATGACTTCCAGCCAGCAATGAACCACAGCCAAGAAATGCCAATATGGATAATGCAAACAAGAGAGATTTGGGGCACATTTCGATTTAACCATCTGATTTAATTGACAGAATAAATGCACCTGTCATCGGGTAATATTCTTGTGATTAGTTTTGGCTGTGCTGATGAAACGATGTTAAAAGAATGTCAGAACAACCTGTCCTGGGACTCCTACAGGCAGTCAAGCTAAGGAAGGTCAGTTTTCAACTAGATAAAAGAGTTAGAATTATTTCTTCTCTCTGTGTGATTGCCTGTGTTTTTTACTGAGACACAGAACAATTTGTCTTGCATATTATCCTTCTGCAGCCATGACAAAAATGGGTCCTCGGGTCTAAACAAACACACTTCAGCACAATCTTGGTATCCCAGGCTTTGTTAAGGCCATTCTCTGTGTGGAAGGAGATGCATTCCTAAGGTCACCCTTTGCCTAATTGTGCATTGTCATTCAGAATCGGTGGCCTTTGTGGAAATGGCACCTCGTTTAAGAGGAGTGCTGCCAGAGCCTTTTGGCATCCCATTTCCCTCATCCCAAGGAAGAGTGGAGCCCTGAGGCCACACCCGCCTTCAGGTGATCTCTGCAGCAGGAACCAGGCATTGGTTGTGATCAACGGGGCCTCCTTTTGGCTGGGACAGGTGACATTTTTGAGCCTTATCAGGGGACATAAAGGTAAGATGTGGGTTAATCAAAATTTTCTGTATTGTTACTGCCTGTGATGGAGGGTCTGTAGGTGCAAGCTGTGGACAAGGCCCACTTTGTTGGTGTGTGATGAGGAAAAACTCTTGGTTTGCGAAGGTAAACTGGCAAGATGGACAAAGGCTTGGAGAAAAGACAGGTGAGGGTCTCCATTTTATGGGGAACTGTTCTACTGGAGGGGAAGGGGTCCTGAGAAAGGATTCCACCCCCTCCATGAGCAGTTTAAGAGGACTTGTAGCTTGTCCCTGGTACCTGCTGCAGGGATTGATGGTGCCACGTGCCTGGAGTGGCTGTGACCACATGGCTGCACATCCCTCCGTGCAGATGGAGCTGCAGCTGTCCCTGCTGCAAGGGGGGAAAGTGAGGACAAGGCAATTGGATGACTTGCCAGAGGTCACAGCTAAGGTCTGTGCCAGCTCAGGGAATGAATCTGAATTCCTTCAGGCCCAGGGCCTTACCTACAAAACTCTGCTCCCATTAATAACAGAGAAATCATATTTTGGTTCATCACCACATTTCTAGTGGTGTTTAATCCACATTTTGGTGTACTTAAGAGCTTCAAGTTGATATTTATTGCTTTTAAGTGAGGATTTTACACTCAAAAAGGAATTTTAATGACAAACTTTACTTTTGAAAACATGAATGTACATCCATCACAGGCTCCTCCAAGGGCAGAAGCACAGGGCACCCAAAACTGCTCCAGGGAAGATACACACTTGGACACCCATTTCTGGGGAAAGGGAAAAACTCCTGCATCTGCTTCTCATTAGGATGGTTGAAGTAGCAGTGCCAGACAGGGATTTTGGACTAGATAAATAAATTCAACATTTGAATATGTTTCTGTACTGAGGTATAATTTGTGAAAAAACAAATTGGTTCTGATTGACAAGTTACAAATGGAGAGGGAGGGAAATTTAAGTTAACTTTCTCATGAACAGCATAGCAGAGCCAAAGTGGAACAAAATGTAAAATATCTTTCTTTCAACTAAAGTTTTGTTGGTTGTATTTTTCCTAAGTCCATGTGAATGAGATTGAAGGGGTGGAACTTGTCCTGTGGAGAGATACCCCATAGATTTAGATGCTATTGAATTCCATTGCAGGTCATGGTGAGTGGGGTTTGAGACCACACTGCTTTATTGCAGAGATGTGAGTCCCATTTAGAGGGCAGAATTGCTGTACAAGTGCTCTTGAAGGTGCTCTGTTTTCTCTTTGTCACTTTTCTAAGCATAAATACACCTTCCAGATAGCATCCAAATATCTCTTGAGTGACACTCAGTTAACCATGAGATTTGTGGTTGCACATCTTGAATAAAGTTTTGATTTCAGCCTGTTTAGACATTACACACAGATACAAGCCAGTTAATGAGCAGCCACTGGAGAGTGCTCAGCCTGCTGCCCACCAGTGGGATGCTGTATGTGCTGGGTCAGTCACACCACAGACTAAACCTGCTCTTGATGATGAGGATGATGTTAAAAATCATTTTTGAGTTCCATCTAGGGCTCTGTTAAAGGAGTCTGCCAGTGCTCCATCAAAGTGCTCCCTTTAGGAAGCTTGTCTTAACATGGTTTTCCATAATGCTGCCTCCCATTGTATGTCCACTTACAGAGGATTGGAAATACTCATCCTGAGAGATGTTTTCCTCTAATTTACAGGAGAAGAATATTTATCAGGTGTTGTATCGATTTCAGGGACAGCATGTAAGGCAGGGGCTCTAAGACTTCATAACAACTCAGAAAAATGGGTCTGTGCATATTTTAGACTTCAGTTTGTCAGATTAAACACATTAAAATTCTATGAGAGAAGAAACACTAAAATATCGCTGTAAAATGAATTCAGCAGATTGTGCCATGGACAAGGCTCACAGGAAGAGAGGGGAGAAAGCAAAAACAAGCTTGAAACTTCCGTGTGGTTGGAAGTGTGGCTGCTTTAACTCCTTCACCTTGAGCTTTGAAAATAAAATTCTAGGTTATCATGAGAAGTGAGGAGACCGAGCACTGTATGGTATTATTTAGAAATATGTTGTAACTTGTAAGGCTGGGAAGTTGGGGGTTTTTTCAGTAGCCTTAGAGGGACTTGGCATTAAGGAGAGAAGACTCCCTTAATTTGGTTTTGAAAGTAGAGCTGTTCAGCAAATAACATGCAGATGCTTCTTCTGGTTTCTCTACATCTAGTTTTTTACATTCTATAAATGATAAACTGAAGCTTTCATGGAAAAGTTCTATTTCTGCTGCTGTCCCAGCTTTAAGTTTCAGCAAACTCGAGTAGATGTGTCCTAGGTAACAGCAGCTTCCCTCCAGCTTTGAAGCACCCTTGAAGCAAGTGCTGGGAGTGCCATTAGAGCAAAGCTGTCTGGCTGACGGATGGGGGGAGTCTCATCACTTCCCCAGATTGTTTCCTTTGCTTCCCCTAATCCCTCCCCTTCCCTGGCAGTGTGAGCAACTCTTATGCTCCCAGGAGTGCAGTGCAGCCCCTGGGTCAGTGGAGAGGGGGAGATCAGCTCCTTCTGTTGCAGGTGTAGGGTGGAGTTGGGCTGAGAAGAGCCAGGGAGGGTGGAGCAGTTGTATGACTTATGCTTCACACCCGACAGGGCATCACCTTCTCAGGGCTGGTGGCAGGGGAGGGCTCTGAGGAAACCTGGGAAGCTGGGAGAGCCTTTTTCTTCTGGAGAAAAAACCCAGATTTGGTGAAGGAAAAGAGAAGTTGAAGCAATACTTATTTTATTCAATTCTGTCTCCACAGAGGGGATAGGAAAAACAAAGTGACTTTTGATCCCAAGAGCTGAACTCTAGCACAGAGTAAATGGGTTCGAAATCTCTTGAGTTAATGAGTGGTGTGCCTGCTATCCTGGAGGTGGCTTTGGCACTAAGTCTTAATATTAATTCCCACCTTCCATCCAGCTATCCCACCGCATCATTAAATCTCCCAGGAAATGCAAATACACATTGCCTGTCATTATTCAATGAGAATATTGTTTAACATTTGCAGTGTATACACAACCCATTATAAAACTCAGTGGTGCATGCTCGGAAGCAAAATGTATTACTGTAGATATCAGTAGATAACTATTTATAATTAATCCTGTAGGAATAGCAGTTCTAACAGTAAGAAACATCTAAACTAAATGGAGGGTGAAAATGCCTGAAGTTATTTCCATGGCTGTTTAGGTTACTGGTTTGGTCATTTCAGGGTCAGCCTTCATTCAGACAGCGAGAAGCGAGCTGGAATTCATCGCCCAGCAAATAGTAAATATTCAAGGAGGGGCTGAATTTTATGCTGTGATCTAATTTTTGGTGTTTTGAATAAAAGACATTCTGTTTAGATTTGCATGACTGTATAGGTAAAGCTGGGGGGGTTTTGCAGAATCCCCTGCAATAGAAAGAGTCTGAGTTCCAGTTTAAAGCTAAGCCAGCCCTGCAGAGGTGCCTGTCACAGCAGTTTCAATCAGTTCTTCTAGAGGAAGAATTTTTAATTCTCCTTAATATTCACATCATCAATTGGGGAGAGTCCTCATTTCCGTCTATTAGCATGGCTTCCACCTGTAGGACATGAAAAATGATCTGAATTGAGTTCATCAGTGCTCTTCCTGAGAAATGACTCCATAATCGATTTTTAGGGGGACAGTACCTTACATTAATGACATTACTGGTCATTCTGCCTCTAATACCTCCCCTGTCACCTCTGTTCTGACACTTCCTGGGCTCTACCACAGCCCATTTTCTCCCCTGCTCAGTGTCCATCTGCAAAGCACAGGCCTTTTACACCTGATGACTGAGAATTCCCCAGACAGAGCTAAGTGATCTTCCTTAAAAGTGTGGGGTGTTTCTGAGAAATAAACTGCATTAAAGGCAAATTGTTAACCCCAAAATATAGTCAAATATTGTTGCATGTGAGACTGGGGCAGGAGCTGTTCCTGTAGCCCTGGGCTGAGGGTACAACTTACATATAAAATATAAAAATATATATAAATCATCCATTTATTAAATATGGTTAGGGGTTTTATTTGGATTTGGGTTTGGCTTGTTTTTTTTAAAAGGCTCTTGCTTCTAAGCTAATTTACTTCCTGGCCATTTGTGGCTGATTACTCAGACTTAACATTTCTCTGTGTTATTCTCTCTCTCTCCTAATGCAAATAATAATTCTTCAATTTGAACTTGAAACATATCAGGGCTGTGACCACCATTTTCTGTCAATCTCTGGAGTGTTAGGACAGAACTCCGGGCTTAGCCTAAAAGCCTTTTAAGACACAGAGGAAAAACCACAAGTGAAAATAAGTTAAACTCTTACATATCACTACTGTATTGGAAAATATTAGCATAGCAGTAAACTTAAAAAGATGACAAAACGATTTTTCACAGAATTAATTAGGCTGGAAAAGACCTTGGTGATAATTGAGTCCCACCCATGGCTGAACACCAACTTGTCAAACAGACCCTGGCACTAAATTCCGTGTTCAGTCTTTCCTTAAACACCTCCAGGAGTGGGGACTCCACCACCTCCCTGGGCAGCCCCTTCCAATGTTTAACAACCCTTTGTGTGAAGAAATTCCTCCTGAAGTCCAGGATGTTGTGTTGGGGATCTGAATTCTACAAGATATGTTGGTTACATGGAAGTTTGTCTTCAATATGTCCCAGTAACTCAAAGCTGTGCTTGATATTTAGTATTGTATTGTTGAATTCAACTTATGTGAGCTTCTTAAGTTAATGGTATGTGGGTTTAGGGTTTAAAAATACAAAATCACAGTAATTAGGAATATGCTGCTGTGAAAACTCATATTTCAGACTGAATACTCCAAATCACAGTGAAATCATGGATAGAAAATGAGTTTTGCATGTATTTGTCAGGATGGGAATGGAAAAAGATGATGTACTTCATCCAATAGACATTTGACCTCGATGGAAGCAGACGATTAAAAAACCAAAAAGATGTACAGAAATTATTAAACAAAAAGAACATAATTTGGGTTGCAGAGTGATCCAGTGAAAAATATTGTCTACATTTATTTTTTTGATGGCAACAATTTTTTTTTAAGAAGCTAACAGTATCTAGCTAGGTCCATTTGTAGTTACAATCAGAACAGTAAATTTTCCTTATAAAGCTCCTTACTGTTTGCACATATTGAGAAGGAAAAAATACCAGGCCATCCAGGGTTTCTTGTTAACATGAATTGTTCCTTCCCAGCTGCTTGTGCTGCTGTTTGCAGAGGCAGGATCCCAGTTCTACCCTTGCACACACATTTGGATAGAACTGAGAGGGCTGCACTGAGGTTTGACTAAACATCTTTGGTAGTGGAAAAATGTGGTAACAGTCATCATTTTGGTGGCCCTGAGCTCCCCATCAGCACTTGTTTTAAAGATAAGAGGATGATGGTAACTTCTAATAATTCTAATAATAAATGCCATATCTTTCCCCCTACTTCTGTCTGCGTGCAAGTTGAATAAATGGCTTGTTTAAAAACCAATATACTAACTTCTTACTTGTTTCAAACAAAACATAACTGGTTATTCAAAGCAGGAAACTGCAAGAAAAGAAACTATCTTGGAAATCCCCAAACACTTGCCCACTGACCTTTGGTGTGCACCAGCCTCTGGACAACCTTGCCAAAACCTTACAATCTGTCCCAGTCAAGTACAGCATCCTGGGAAAAATTCCTTCCTGTTTTGCATTTGAACTGCCAAACTTTTCCAGAAAAAGCTGAAATCTGAATGCACAAATGAGCCAAATGTGCTCAGCAGTAACTCAGAACCCTCATTTAATGCAGATCGTTCCCACTTCGAAGGCTCCAATAGAGGAATCTGAGCTGAGAGAGGGAAGGTGTGGTGCAGCAGTTTTACTTTGGCAAAAATAATAATAAAAATGAAAGTATTTCCTATTCTTAAACCTAAATTGAAAGAAAAATATTCCCTAATAATGGAAACGGTTTTACGTAAGCTGTACCTGAGGTACTTTTGGAAAATACAGCACGGAGAAATCGTGATTCCCCCCTCACCAGCAATCAACCATCTGATCCCACTCAACAGCCTAAAGCACACCTTAAACCTATTTATTTCCACCACTCAGAAAAAGCAACAAGAACAATTTATTTGACTGCGTTAATATAAATGATTCCATTACAGTTTTGGTGCCCTGAAGGATGGCACACAAGGGCTTTGTATGACCTTTCCTTTAATGTTCCAGTAGTTTGGAAGTGCCATTAAGAAGTGATCAGTGGGAATTGTCTTAAGGATGCCACCCACCCTTCTAAGAAAGATGTGCAGTGAGACCCGACCTTAAGGTTTGATTTGAATTTTAAAATGGTATTGCCAGATAAGTAAAGCTCTACGTACAAAATCCACCCCCCCCAAAATAACAAACCCACAAACTTCAATTCCCTCAGGAAAGAAAAAAAAAAAAGAAAAATGAAAGAAAAAAGAAAAAGAGCAATTGATCCTGTTGTAATTCC
Source organism: Trochalopteron elliotii (assembly GCA_024734555.1). Classification (NCBI taxonomy): domain Eukaryota; kingdom Metazoa; phylum Chordata; class Aves; order Passeriformes; family Leiothrichidae; genus Trochalopteron; species Trochalopteron elliotii. Next base: position 3,192,343 of record JANPWX010000088.1, read on the forward strand.
AATCTCATAATAAAAAATGTAATACTAGAAAACAGAATATCTCATTTTGGAATCAGCTTCCATGGTTACAAATGCTCTAAACTGATGTTGAAGATAGACCAAACATATAGTTAATGTTACACCCATCATCATACGATTAACATTTTCCTGATATTATTAGTGTAACTCTTGGATATTTTTTCCTCTTTCTGTCATTCATATTAAATTATGTTCTCACTTCCCTGCCTTTAGTAGCTAACTTTGTACTCTGAAAACAATTTATTATGCCAGCAGAGCAAAGCTGATGGATCAGTCTGTGGGACAGACTCTGTAGCATTCATGTCAATTATATTATATTAGGGCTTTCCATTAATTTTGTCTTCCAACTTCATGAAACACTAGAAGGCAGATTCATCTTTCCCTTGATGTAATTGTATTGATTTTAGTGGTGCTATTACCAAGGGAAAGAGCAATAAATGACAGCAAATTCTGGCCCCCGAGTTTTGCTAGACTGAACTTTCCAGTTCTGGCAGAGTTGCTGGACATGACTGTTATTATTTGTTTATTTATAGCCCTTTTCTTCCTATGATCACAGTATTCTGTGACTTTTGTCATTAAGCAAATTGTGTAGTCCTGTTTGATGTCAGCTTTCAGTAATTCAGCATTTGGTTCTAGAATGACAATCCCATTTTGTCAGGAGATCTGTGTTACATTGCACAAGCCATTTATATTCCAAGGTATTCTCTTATTAGACTATCTCAGATGTGATGTGTCTTCCTCTCCCATGTAATCCAGTTACCAACACTCTCTACATTAAAATACTTTCTCATGCATATTATTTCAATCCCTACAAGAAATTTCTTATGAGGGAGATGAGCTGTAGTGGCATCTCATTGTTCAGTTTTGTCTATGACTTACACCAGTTTTAACATAAACAGCAGAATTCTTTATTATCAATAGCTGCTTTATTTGTTTTAGAATAACTGCATAATTATGAATGAGATGCTGTGATAATTTTTTTTCCCTGTTTGCTGTTGCATTAGTGGAGCTGGTGGTGAAGTATGATTTTTACTTAGTTTTTCTGGTGTAGGATCAATGTCTCCTTCTGCAATTATTAACCTACAGATACACTGACTAGGGCTGTAAACAGCACATTAGGTTAACTTGCAGTATCCATTTAGTAAAAAAATACAATAACAGATATTGGTGTATTGGGAAAAGTGATCTGCAACTATGCAGGTGGACTGACTAAAGATTAGAATAGAAGGAATAATTGGATTTTTTGGCTTATAACTTTCAGGGCCTTATAAATACAGAGACCAGTCATCTCTAGAGAGTGTAGGCTGCTACCCTCTTGGCTTGATGTGAAGGTCATTGTAGGTGGGTAGGATGACTCCAGGGTTGCTCTCTGCCTCTGCACATCTTGGTGGGGGAGATCTGGAGTCAAATAAGTGATTTTTGTAGCACTGGGAAATCTCCTGGTATGAAAGCAGGCGGAAAATGTGGCATTGTACAACACCTGTGAGGAGAATTGCTTTGCTGCCTCTGCAAACTTCCACTCCTCTAAAACACCAGAAATCCTTTGGATGTTGAGAGCTGTGGAGGAACTGGGAGAAGGTGTCAGCATTTCTGGGTGACTGGGAGGTGTGGGCAGGTTCCTGTTTTCCATCTATGCAGCCCGCTCTAAATGGAGCTATTAAGTCAAAAACAAACAAACAAAAGCCTCAAAACTGATCAAGTAGATTTCAGGGAATGTTGGTGTGAAAAAAGAGTTCCGGTATTGAGTGTTTCATTTCCAAATGCAGTGCGAGGGGAAAAAAAAAAGTAACAAAAATCTCTGCAACCATCTAATAAAAGTGAAGATGGAAAAAATTGCCTGAAAGTAGAGTCAAAACATCAGGTAAGAGGAGAATCACGAGCAGACAAAAATGCTGCAAATTCCATACAACATCTGAGAGGAGATTATAGTGTCAGGACAATGGAATCATACACTGAAAATGGTGTTTAAACTGCATTCTGGAAATATTATTGCTATGCTGTAGTTATATAACAGGAAAGTTTTTCTTTTATTTTTGCATGCATCCTAAGCATGAGATGAATGTATGTATAAAAAATGAAGAGAGTATCTAAAAATGTGCTTTAAAAATATTACAATGGCACATATATTTAAAAAAAATAAATCACTGGTTCCTATTTTTTGAGAAATTGAATGTTTAGGGTATGATAAATGGTAATACAACTTTTCACTTTTGCTAGACCAGTTATATACCAACCGAAGAATTCATATAAATAGTTGAGGTGGATGGCCTGTGGATATTGTACACAAATAAGCTTTCTTAAAGTATCTCTTTGCCACCATCAGTGATGCCTACTTAGAATAAACTGACCTCCAGGCTTTTAGCACTGCAACTGAAATGGAATTTTTTTTAATTTACTTCTGAGGGAAAAAAAAAAAAAAAGAACCCAACAAATTTCAGCCTTCAGATCATTGTTATTACATGAGGAATGTTTGCTGCATGAAATACATTCTTGGATGGTCCCTAAACATAAGCAGCACATACTGTGTATGCAAGATAAGTCATTCTTTGGTTTCTCTGGGCTTTCACATTTAACCTGTTAGGGGAAAAATATTAAAAAAAAAAAAAAAAGGAAGGATGCCAGAAAAGAAATCTCTCTCCCTGTTCAGATGCTACAGCCCAAACGATCCTTTGTGCAGCTGCTCCTCTAGTGCTGCTGTCTGACTCCTCGGCTTCCAAGGCTTGGGAAAGAAATATAGCTGGTTTAATCAAAGCTCAGTGACAAATTTACACTTATGCATGATTTTAGAATTTCTGTTATTAGGAAATTAAATTTATCTTGTCCAGGCCAGTGTGATATCCAACAGAGGTCAGAGACCTCGTGCAGACTCCAGAGACTGATGGCCAGGAAGGCAGGATTCTGCTCATCATCTTCCCAGCAGTTCTTGTAATTTTATGCCAATCAGACACCCTCAGAGAATTACACTGATTTCTTGGAGGGACTTGTGAAATGCTCTTCAGAATGTGCCCCAGTCAGGCATAGGTAGTGACAGGGAGATGCAGAGCAAGTTGGTGTTTTGTGAGCAATTACAATTACATTTTGTCTTCTCTGGGGGTACCTTTCACACACACACAGAACTTCGGGCATGCTAAAAGTTTACACACAAAGCAATCTGAAGGAGTGATGGGAGCTTTTGAGCATAGACATCACCTTTATCTGGGGAAATTCCTGAGCAGCAAATTCCTGGGGGCTGGGAAAAGAAGCTGGGGGAATAGGCACATCCATGTGCCTCGTGTTCCTGGGCTGCCCAAAGGTAACTCTAGCTGGCAACCGGCTGTGTATTGAGCCTCGTGTGGAATTGCAGGCAGCACGTCTGCAAGGAGTGAGGAGAGGAGAGCAGATGCAGACAAGTCATTCTTTGGTTAAACTATAGCCGTAACCATAGCCAGTCCCTTTTCCCCACTGGCATTAGTCCTCTATTCACTCTGCATCCCGGGAGGTAATGGATGCACTGATGGAGAACAGAGCTCTCACACAAAAGACACTGGCTCAGAGTCTTATCTCTGGGCTCTCTTTTCAGGTTGCTTTTGGATCCTGTGAAGATTATTAGCTATTAATTTCTGTTTTACATAATTTTATTTCTTCTTATAGCTGCTTAAAAGTATAAAGGTGGGAATATTTTTCATTTAGTGCATTAAACTCAAGTTCTACATAACCACTTCAAAGGAGAAATTGAACAAGGTTGTGTTACTAAGCAAGAAATCAAATTTAGATAGACGTAAATCTAGAGGGGAAAAATTAACCAGCAAACCTAAGTGGATTTCTTCTCTGTATGAGTTTACTAGGACTCAAACATATATCCCTTCACACAAGTTCTGTGAGAAGAGGAGGAGAGGATCAGCTCCTCAGCCTTCATATTTGCACCCATGGGTGAGGTTCTGCACTAGACCAGTAATGATAAATGAACCAGTTGTGTGTTCACCCAGACCTACAGCTAAAATGAGCTAATCCTTATTCAGATCTTTTCAAAAGTAGAGGGGAAAAAAAGTCTTGAGTGTTTTTAAAACACTTTTGCATTTTTCTTAGCTCTGCACCTTCTGATTTGCCAGAGGAGTGAAGGCAGGAATGATGAAAATACAGTAGGAAATACTAACTTTATGCCTAAGAAATGTATTTTGGATTGCATTAAAGGTCTCGTTCTTTCTGGATTGTCAGCCCAAATCTGCAGGCACCCAAAGTTTCCAAGTCTGTAGATAAAAGTCTGTGTCTGTGAGAAGTACTCGGTGTTTTTCTGGCAAGAATTAATGGCCAAGTTTTCTCCATCACTATACACCTTGAGATATGGATCTCCCAATTTTTGTTACAGCTTTATTAAATAATCTATTTTTAAAAAGATTTCTGATTTGAAACTCTCACGTGAAGTTCACTCTTCCTCCATTCCAAGAAAGCACTAAAGCACATTCTTGATTGACTGCATTCAGCTGGATTAATCTCCTGTTTAAACCTGAAGAAAAGGTGTTGTTGGGTCAGAGCCTTGGCAAATCTGTGAGGCAACTGGTGAGCAGAGGCTGAAAGAGAGGGTATAACACAGGTCTTCAGTTTGGGATTTGAAAGTTGGAGGTGCTGGAATTTGTATTAATTAAAATGTCTTGGTGGATGTCAGTATTATATAATAAAAAAGAGGTTTGAGATGGGTGGTTTGGTTTGCTTTAATTAGAGAACATGAAGTTGACTTCCAGCTTTGGGGGAGATGAGATGCAAGGGCTGAAAACAAAGCATATGATCTTGCTGAGTGCTGGTGAGAGAGTCTAGACAGATTTATATGGATGTTCGAGAAAGCTTTAAGCAAACAGGCTGTTCCTGCTCTGATGTGTCATATTAATATTCTTTTACTTTGTGGCTCTTGATGAATTGAGTATGTGGCTCTCAAAACAATCATATTTTGCCTAATAAAGTGAAAACAATGTTAAAAATTACTGTTGCAAAATAGGAGACACCAAGTCTCTAAAAGATGTAGGCACCTGCATTTCTAAAGCCAACACAAGAAGGAGATGGTTGCTGGCTTCATTATGGCATAGAAAATACAACTTAATGTTGAATTCTCATCAATCTGTGTAATGCTCAGAATGTCCCAGATTATGTTAAGTCAAACAAAACCTCTCTTTGCTAACACTTTTTCTTATTTTCTTGCACACTGTTTTGCTCTATTGTGCATTCAGGCTGAGGGAAAGCAACCGCTTTTGGGAGGACTAAGTGGGCTCTGCTGTTTCAGTTTGCGTGATGTAAATCAATATATGTGTTCAGAACCTTTCCAGCTAAGGGTATGGCTTTCTCTCCAGCTTAGCTTTTGTGACATGGAATTAGAAAATGCCTTTTCCCTCCACATTTATTGTACATGTTCTTCTGTAGAGTAATCGTTCTGTTCCACATTTCCAGAGGAATTTGGGTCATTGTTTACTTGTGGCTTCATTAAAGAACGTCCAGTAGGTAACAATTTCCATCGTCAACCTTTGAATATCAAACACACTATTATAATAGTCTTTGAAAGCACTGCATGGAGCACAGAAACCTGAGAGACGCCAGAGCAGCTCTAGTCAAGTTATAAAAAGAGCACTACCATCGCTGCCTGAACAGAAGGAACGTGTGGGGAGATCGAGGGCATTGCCATGACAATTCCGACCGGCGGCTCTTTGTTCTCCTTGCGTTCCGACATAGACTTTCTTCTTCCAACATCAGGAGCAAATGATGATTAGGAGAAGCCGTGCTTGTTGTTGAGAATACATGGCCAAACACCTCTTCTTCTGTTTGTTGGAGCTACAAAATACGTGGTCAATGGAGTCTAATTTGAATGAAATTTTATGGGCTCACAGAGGTTGGTGTGAAGTAAGGAATGCTCTACTTTGACCTCTGTAGCCTCTCTACAGAGAGCTTAATAGAGAAAATGTTTTAAATTACAGTATGTTCCAATTATTGTACATTTATGGGACGGTGTGAGCTCCCTCTACGGGCTAATTTAACGTCTGCAAATTCCAATAATTCTTTTTTGTAACAAAGCCTCTGTGTAGCCTCATGGATAAGGTGCCTGCCTAAGGTTTCTAAGGTTGTGCTCTTTTGAGCGTGTGCAAGATGGCTGCCACAAAAGTGTTTGAAGCTGCCGCGTTTGAAGCTGCCGCGTGTGTTTGAAGCTGCCACATTTGAAGCTGCCAGGTTTGAAGCTGCCGCGTGTGTTTGAAGCCGGCGCGTTTGATGTTGCTGAGTACGTTTGTAAATTTGAGGCAGACTTTAATATTGTTAGACGGTAGGGGAGTCCTTTTCAACCTTTTTTCATTTTTCACTTGAACTTTTAAAAAGTTTTATTTTAACTTTTTTTTAAACTATTTTAACTACTTATGTCAGCTGAGGAATGCTGTGATTCACAGCCATTATTGTAAGGAGGCTGTTATGTATTTTTAGTGCTGCTGGGACCATAGGAATTTTTGAGTGACTTTGACTGCAGACAACAATGTGGAGAATAATCCTGACTGTGAAAAGTGCTGTTGGGGCTGCAGAAAAGTACAGAATAATTTTGACCAAGGGCAATCATGGCTTCTCTGAGAAGAAATACAGGTCTGCCTGGGTGCAGAATTGTGGGTTGCTGAGACTGGAAGGAAAAAAATTGCTGGAAAGAGAAGGTGAAGCTTTGTAGAGGATTGACAGCATGTTCAGCTAGCTGGGAGCTACAGGTTTGGAAAAAAGTTTCTGATGGGACTCCAGAGGAGCCTTCAATGATGCTGAGAGGGAAGAACTTGGGCTGTTTGAACGGTAGGGGAAAAGCGTAATTAGTGCCATTTGTTGAAAACTATGAACCACCAGAAATATTAGGAAGGAAATGCTGAATACATTGTTGAGAGCTGTGACGTGTAGTTTGTTTCCTCTGCAGGACAATTGTTCTGTAATGTTATATTATTTAGGAATGCAAATTTTCAAGTCTAAAAACTGGCCAAGACTTGGAGTGGGACTGACAAGTCATTGGATGGATTGGAGATTGAGAGTTTTTCTAAGTTAGCTGAACACTGAGTTTTACATGAGCAAGCAGCATCTTTCTGTTGTGAAAGTGGAGATTGGTTGATACCTAGAGGTTCCCACAATTTATCTCAGTGGGTGTTCCTTGAATGGGAGTGATTCGTTGGCAGAGAACCACAGGTGGTGACTTCTCCTGGTGGTCACCTCTTCAATGTGCGTTGGGAGCACTGTGCTCCACTGAAACGATCTGTAGTTCCTGGTTCCTGGAGGTCCTTCCCTGTCCCTCCTCCAGACCTGGAGCCTCCCTTCCTGGTGAGGTTTGTTCACTGTCTTGGAGACCCTCTGGACACCCCATTGGCTCAAGTACTCTTTGGAGTGTTAGGAGATGGATTTTGTAACTATGAACATGTTCCTGTTTTGCCTTGTCTCTCCATCATTTGCCACCTTGAATTCTTGGCACAAGATTGGGATCTGAGGGCCTATGTCTCAGATAACTGGCAACAAGATGTTGAGATCACAGATTATTTTGTCTATAGCGCTGAATCTTCCTCAGATTAAATCATCACCTTTTAATTTTTCTAGACTTGTCTCCTTTCTTCCAATGATTCTTTGTTCAGATGTGCTCATTTTATCACCGGAGCTGCTAACACTGAACATTGTTTTGTATGGAATTGCACAAGTGATGAAATTATGAAGAAATGGTGTGGTACGTGGCAGAGTTGGGTAACTGTTGATGACTTGGCTTCCCTGGGAAGGTTTCACTTAGGGATTTTTAATTTCTGTACAATAACAGGCACCGCATGGACCTGACTGATACTGTTTGTGATAGGTTGCTGGTATGGTATTCCTGTTTTTTCTACAGGCATTTCTCATCCTTATTTTAGAATATCTGTTATGTTTGTTTGACTTAAAATGTTGTTCTTACTCTCTAGTTTATCAACCACATAATGAAATGAACTTCAGTGTTTTCTTTGCTGATTACACAGACTTTTCATTACTTTGAGGCACAGTTTAGGTAAACCAAAGTAGCCTCTGTGCCCTGTCTGGTAAAATTCAGATTAATTCAGCTGGATTTCCAATGGTAGGGCCTGGCCCCTCTTGTTGGCTTTTGCATGGCTTTGGAGCAGTGTTTCGTCTTGACCATAAACCATCTTTAACCATAAACTTCCATCCAAAATTTCAGTTGTATATATGGCACCTGGTGATTTTAATAACAAATCAGATATAATGAGTAAACTCCTCACTTTCATTTTCCTTCTGATAAAGTTTTTTATTGAGTATCATCAACCTTAACACTGCGTGTTTGGATGATTTTTGAAATAATTTTGTATTACACTTTGGTGTGGTTGCTTCTGTCTTTCTGTTTGTCTTGCAGGTTTGGTAAATCAGATGATTATTTACTTGTTGTACAAGGTTCTTAATAGAGAATTTATTGCAGTGTTTTCTGAGCTTTAAATACTGTCCTTTTTAGCATTTTGAGTGTTTTTTCTGTGTTTTTTTTTTCTCCATCCTTTCCAATCTGTTACACTCCCTTCGTTTTGCTGTGGTCCTTGTTAATTTGAAGTGGAGTTTACCTCTGATTTATGTTTCAGTGCAACCTGCATCAAGTTCAGCTCCATCCTCTTGCTCTTAACTCAGCAGTGCTGGGGATTGTGCTGAAACCCCTGAGCAGCATTTTTACCTAAGAGCTTCTCAGAGGTGTAAATTAGCTAGAATGTTATCCAAAGCAAAACCATTGCTTGAGCTTGAGATAAAATGTTTTGACTTTTCTGAACCAATGTTGTGAAATTTCAGGCAACTTCTCAATAATTAATTAAAATTAAGTGTCAGCCCTGGTAACTTACATCTTCCCTGTTTCTGAAATTTGTTATATTTTTTAGCCCTTTGCCTATATCTATATGATTAGGTTTTGAGGTACCTAAACCTATTTGAAACAGGAATGGCTTGATGTTCCTTTCATTTGTGATCCTGAAATGTGTTTCTGTTAAATGAAATTGGTGCTACTGTGCTGGTTTATAAAACAGCACTGATAATCAATCTTAGGAATCTCAGTTTATATTAAAATTCTACATTATTCAGTCATTTTGTTGAAAATACTTGCAGAAACATTGATAAAAAATGAACACGTCACTGTGCACAGTGCATTTTTTCAAACTATCAGACTGTCTAGTCACTGATTTTTTTCCCCTTTTCCTGGTGGAATCTTAGCAATTTGTGATATTACTAGTATACAGTTGTACTTAAAAGTTAGGATACTAGTTATACTTAATTATATATAATTATATTCTGCTCCTCAGAATACAAAAGCTTTCTGATGAGTAAGAATATGTGAAGGGTCTCCCTTCCCTCTATTGTGTGGTTCATGCACAAATGGGATCATAAGATGTAGGAATGTGGTGTTTGCTTCTCATGGATTCTGCCTTACTTTTAACTGAATTCTTATTTTGCATCTCTGGATCTACCATTTTTTTTTTTTCAAGAAAATTGTCAATCGACAGCAGTTGCATGGCTGTAGTTGAAAATTATTTATGTTACTGTTTCTCAGATTCTTGGCTTCCTTTTGTTTTGCAACTTCTGTGGTTGAACAGACAACATGTTCCCAGTTAGATGTGCTTCCAGCTAGTTAAACACAGTCCAGCTCCCTTTCAAACTGTGATGCCTAAAATTTTGCTGGAAAATCCATACTTGAATGGAGTGACCTGGTTTGAAAAATGCTGAACTCTGAGATGCCCAAGAATTGGCAGATGATTGATACTTTCAAGTGACACCACAGTTGAGAATGCCCTTTTAGATATATACTTAAGGCACCTTGATTTGAAAACATCAACCTTTGTCTCCTTTTAAAAATACCCAGCCTGTATTTGGAATTGTATGTTCTTTCCCCAAAAGCACAGAACCAGAGCAAAACAGCCCAAGTGTGGCCAGGAGAAAGTGTGACATCTGGGAAATGGAATTAATGGGATATTTCTTTTTCTTTGTCAGCTATGGAAATTCATCCCAGGCATATGTCCACTCTCCCTCATTTCTTCATTTTGTGCCTATGGAATTTAGATACCTGAAAGGGGAAACTTTGAAAAGCTTTTTTGTTTAGCCATAGAGCAAATATATTGCAGGGTATGATTTCTCATGGTGCATGATTCGCCTATTAGCATGTCACACTTAGCCTTTGTAGAATACCTAAAAATTTGCAAAGTTTGGATTATTGTGAACATAAAGGCAATCTGTTACAAAAATATGCACTTTTATTGTACAGTCAGCCAGATCTGGAGTGGTGACACAATGATTTGCTATCCCGTGGTTAATCCATCCAGTTTCACTCACCTGATTTGGTTCAAACTTACAGCATCCTTTATTTTGTTCCCTGACCAGAGGACACAGAAGTACCATTTCTGTTGGTAATAAAAGACATGGACAAAAAGGGCTGATCTAATAATGCAAAAACTCTCCAGTGCTGTTTTGGTTTCTTCCTATTCTTTGTTTGGCTATTTCTCCTTCAGGAAGATATATTTTTCTTATGCACACCTGTATGTGCTCGTTGACAAGTTATTTATATTCAAACAAAACATTTTTTACTGCGTAGTCATTATTTTTTTATTAATTCATTATGCCCCACAGAGTAATTCCATCCAAGAGAGAAAACAAAGCCACGTGATTTTTATGAGTGGTCAGATACACTTGAAAACCGGCTTGCAGAATTAGTTTCATGTTGCACAAATAGTGGGAAAGGTTTACTTTATTAAAAGTGCAGGGAAAGCAAGGAAGTGTTAATCAATCGGATAATTTCTTTGTGATATTTAATTCTACCTGTTCTTCTGTTTCACAATACAGATATTTGAATGATAGTGCAGATGATGGATCAAGAGGAGTTTTATATCAGCTGAAATCCTTAACTCGTGGTCTGTGGGGCTCCCCTTGCTCCCTAAAAGGTTTTTTTGGCATTATACACAGAAGTGTCTTTGCTCTGCCCCCTGAAAATCCAGCTAAGAGAAAACAGCCAAGAAGCAACACACTGGAGTGTAGGGTTAGATTTCCTGTGCGGATTTACCTTTCCACACTCTGGCTGATCTTAGTCTGCTCCAGTACACAAAATAGAAAAACTGGAGTGAGTGGGATCACAGGTGAGCCCTCAAGGAGGGCAGGGGCTTGTTTTCCATGCACTGCAGTCTTTCCCTCCCACAGCAAGTCAAAGCACACACCTAGCAAGCAGCGTTTTCCTTTGGAATTTCCAGCATTAAGACACGTGCTTGTGAGCTTTTCTGTGCTTTCCAGATATTTATCTTCGAGAAGGAGCGGGATCTTTTACATCCACAAGGGTTCTGTGCTTGTGGAGTGCCTGTGTCTCCCACCAGGAAACACCCTGATTCACGTATCAATGCAAGGGAATGAGGCTATACATACATTCCTTTCTCTGTTCCAGGATTTAAAATAAGCAGCTTTAATCCCTGCACTGTGCATGGGAAAGCAAGAATAGGTGTTGTTGTTTATAGTCTGTGAACAGGCACCAGAGTGAGATTGGTACTGGCAACAGTTTTCCCTCCTGAATAATAAAGTTCTGCATGTGAAGGGAAATTTGAGCATTAATATAGAACCTTTTCTTTAAGCTCCAGGACTACATTATGCATCCATATCTTGGGCCCAATAAAATGAATGGATCCTTTTAGTTTTCCTACTGTTATGGGTTTAAAACAGGCGAAGTCTTCTATTTTTTCTACTGCAATTTAATCCAATTTTAATATTCCCCAGATAATAGTGAAATAACCAATTCTGTCCGATTCTACCTTAGATAAAAGCATCAGCATGTTTGGAACATAAACCTTATTTTACCTTTTGTTGAGCTGCCCAATTTAGTAAGAGCAATTCAGTGCTGCATCCTAAGTGTAGTATGACTTAGAACACTGGAAGCTGCCTGGAATGTGAAAAAAGGGAATAATTTATATTTAATTGGTCTAAACCTACCTTTCCTAGGTCAATAAGAAGAGGAAAATCAGCAGCATTAATCAAGATAAAATTATCAGCTGATTAATCAGTGTTCTAATTACTGCATAGTTCTTTCCCTTTTCAGTTTTAATTACTAAACTTCATTGTCTTTTCCATATGGCCATCATGCATTCACAGTACACTTTTTCTCCTGGTGAGATCATTAATATAAAAAATGTACATTCAAGACATTACTGAAGATATAAGAAATTGCTACTGCCTACTAAGAAATTACCAAGGAAGCTGCAAATCAGCCATAGGTTATACAGGAAAAGTCTAATAAATCTGCTAACACTTAAGAAAATAGATACAGTAGAAATGCAATTATGATTATCAAATCAACCTTTGTCCTAAAGTGAGTTTTGCCAGTCTTATTTAATCAAATCTATCTCTTGGTTGGGTCAGAAACCAATCAAAATCTGATTTAAGTTGGCTAGATACAGGAGAGACCTCTTAAATTCACAGGGCTAACGTTGACCACACAGATAGTCTCTTAGCACATTCTCTTTAGCAGAATATTCCTTCTTGCTAAGGCTCAAGTCCTCAAAGGTGTTTAGGCACTTCAAACTGTTTCAGTAGATATTAGATAACTAAATTATCTTCCAAGGATTTAATCTCAAATAAATAAATCTGCCATGTATTGGCAGAAGTACTCTGACTTATTTAGGCTCTGTGCAAATCATAAGGAGAATGAAGAGTTGGGCATTGGCCTTTGATGTTGTTTTTTGAATAAGGAGAGGGGTTAGAAAAGTCCATAGCAGAAGTGAGTTTCTGCTGAAACCTCAACATCTCATGATGTGTCAGTCTGCAATCTCTCTCACAGCCGCCTTTCTAGAGGAGTCACGAACTTAAGACGAAGAACAGGATGTGTTCCTGGGATTTTTGTGAAAGGTGCATCAGTTAATAGGTCAGCACCTATGGAATGAAGTGAGGAACTCAGCGTTCCCTGGGAAGAGCTAGTCCTTCAGCAGTGAGAGCACCCAGTTCTGTACACTTGAGAAACACACAACAGAGCCTTGCATCATTTTAATTTTTTGATGAATGCCTTTAGGCATTTCCACTGCCTGGAACCTGGCAGGTTCTGTATCTGGTCTGCAAGGTCTCTTCAATCCTTCAACATGCTTTTCATCCATGATGGAAATGGTGGATTTACACCATCCAGCTTCCAACAGTCCTCTCATTTTTTAAAAAAGTCAGTGTCCTTGTCTGTTTACTTTTAAAATCAGGTTTTCCTGAGAAGTAGTCATACCAGTTATTTAGTTAACTGATTAGTAATTGAAAGCCTGGTTTGGAAATGGTACAAGTTTCCTATGAATATTCATAAAAAATAATTAACTTGGCTTCTGATTTAGAACCCAACAACAGTTCCTTTTTTTTTTCTTTTTTTTTTTTTTCTTTTTTGATAGATGAGTTAATTATATGCCGAGGTCTAGTTTGCTGGGGTTTCTTTCCTAAGTGGTGATTGACTAACTGCTGCTGGTGACAATAATCTCGGGCTGGGGAGGCTTTTTTTGTGTGCTTTGCTTTGGGCTGAGGTTTTTAGGTTTTTTTGTTTGTGCGTGTCTTTCTCAACGTTGCTCTGCAGCTGGAGGTGGCACACCGCCACCACCCTGCGAAGGACGTGGGTGCCTTGATGCAAAGTCCCTTCCCTGCTGGACCCGCTCCGGCTTGTTCTCCTCCCCAAAGCCCTTGGAAATGAGGATTGCGAGAGACGGATCCCCGTAGCACTTCAATTAAAATTTACGATATTGTCAAATCTCTGTCGCCCCGAGGCAACTCTCTGGCTTTTACAAGGGGACCAAGGAGGCTGCTCAGCCCTCCCGACTCTGGATGGGGACGCTGGCCTTCCTTTGCCCGTGATAAACAGTGGGAAGACATTGGGATGGGCTGCCAGGGGGGTGCTGGAGTTCCCATCCATGGAGCTGTTTAAGGAAAGCCTGGACGTGGCACTCGATGACCAGGTGGCGATCGGTCCCGGGTTGGAGTCGCTGCTCTCCGAGGCCCTTTCCAGCCTAACCGAGGCTGTGATTGTGTGAGGCCGAAGCCAATCCCCGCCTCGGGGAGCCGTGGGCCCAAGGACACGGGCAGCGGAGCCCCGGTGCCGGGAGGGGACGGCGGCGGGCAGAGCCCCGCTCCCGCAGCGCTGCCGCAGCCCGGCCGCGGAGCAACGCTGCCATCTAGTGCCACCCGCGCCCTCCCCGCCTCGTGGGCTCGCTGTTCTCTATTTTTTTATTTTTTTTATTTTTTTTTTTAAAGGTTTTTATCCCGTCAAGGAAAAACCGGCTCTTGGAAAACAACCAACTCAGTTGGAACTCGGAGATAATAATCAGTTTCTCTGGGCTTGTGAAATTGGCTCATTAAGCGTGCTTTTTAACAGAAAATATTGGAAGCGATTAAGTCTGCTTTAGTGAGTGGGCATGAAATGGCCAACCTTCGGCCACCCACAGCTCCTAGGTGCCTGGCGTCGTTTTATGCATGCAGCGTAATGTCTTTACTTGAAGTGCTGTTTATTCATCACCTGCTTATTTATCTCTTTGCATTTGGCAGGCACATCGATCAATGTTAAACTGTCACACAAGGTTATTTTTCTTTTACATAACAGTAGAGGCCTAAGGTAGTGGCATATTAAAAGTAATAACTTTCTAACTTGTAGCTCGAGATGACAGCACCATTTGTACCTGAATATATTATAGCCAGAAATTCGGGGAAAAAATATAAAAAAGGGGGAAAATATTAAAGAAGTTTAAAAAACAGATTATGTCTGTTAAGAATTAATGTTCTTCCAAGGTCAAAGGCTGGAGCCAGCATTCCCTGAGTTGCTATAATTGTGTGCCTGTGTGTGTTGTGAATGTGTCTGGTGAATGGCTCTCCACCACACTACAGATCCACCTCTGTCCCATGGGGATTAACTTTAGGCCTTAACATCCCTGATAAACTCACAGGGAGACTCCTCTACACATGCTGCTCACCACCCAGCCTGATTTATCCAGTGAGAATCAAGTAGTTCTGCTTAGAAGTGGATTGATTCATCCCCATGTTGGGATCCAGACACTTGTGTCCACGTCGTGGTTGTGCAGCAGTCATCTGGAAGTCAGGCCGTGCCCAGGGAAAACTGGAGTTGAATAAACAGGGAGGGGTGTAGTTATCAACAACGGTGTGCAGGCATCTGAAAAACAACAAAAAGTCAACGTGGAAGTAAGTCTTTTCATTCTAGTTTCTCTCACCCTCACACCCCCCTTTTCTTTTTTTGGTTCTAGTATTCTGTTGCTTTCAAACACTGCCCAGCTTTGATAGACTTCCTGTCTTGGCACAGGGCCAGGCAAGCTTTCTCTGTACAAACAGGTTTTCTTTTTATTTTCAGTCCAGCCTAAAAATGCCTACAGATAGAAGAATGTCAGATCTTTTTAGTGTTGAATTTCAAAGCGGTCCTTAGAATTCTTTCCTCCCCTTGATCTCGTCTTTGGATTGCAGCTTGGACTCGCTCTCTGTTTCTAAATATAAGCTGTGGACAGTGGCTTTCTAATAAAAAGCTTTGATAGGCTTGTGTACATGGGAATTAAGCATGGGGCTGTGGTGGACTCTGTGTCAGCAGCCCGTTCGTGCTGACATGAAGCACCACTGCTCTCCCACCACTGCACGCGTTGCTGCCAAGGCACCCTGGCTCGCAAGTATGAATGGAGAAATGGAAGTGCTGAAGGAAACAAGGCCATGAAATGCACTTCATGCAGATGGCATCTTGCTTTCTGGGTTGAACAGGATTTATCGTTGAGCCTGGTCTATCTTCAGATCTGTTAATTCATGTATTCATTCCTGCTCTTGGGCAGACACTTCTGTTTTATGTCATGAAGTGCAAACCTGGAAGGGAAGGAGGGGGAAGCTCGTCCATTAAAAAAAGTAGCACCTCCACATGTCTCTCCTCCTGGATCAATATTTGCATCAAAGTGGTTTAAATGTATGTGGCTCTAGGGCTGTCCATTCTTTCAACCTGACCTGCAGCATTGATTAGGGCTAGTAGAAGGAAGGTAAAATAGCAAATCCGGTAAGATAAAATTAAAAAAAAAAAAAAAAAAAAAGCCAGGAATGTCACTGTGCCTCCTGAGAAAGAAGCACTTAAAGTGCTCCCATCATTTGTATGACCTCAGCAATCCCCTTAGTTAGACACTGCCCCTCTTCACCACCCACATGTGGCACTTATGGTTCATTTGATCGCATTTCTGAGAATAACAAAGAGCATTTCAGATTTTATCTGAACAAAGGTGAAACTTCCTTGTTTGGGATGTATGAGTTACCTCTATTCTGGTTAAAATATTTACACTGATTCTTTCAATTGCTACTCCTCCTTCTGCTTGTACATCCTAATTCATGGAATGCACAGAGAAAGTTTGTGATGTGGACAAAAATTAACTTCTACATGTTTTCTTCCTCCGTTAAGACTGCAAGCCCTTTCCTGCACTCCTTGGACATTACACATACAGGGAGTGCAAGGCAATTTACACCCGAAGAGATTCTTATCTCAAGAGGGGCAAAATTAAAGCAAAGCTGCTAGACTGAGCCTCGAATTTTCGTGAAGAAAATATTTTGCTCCTTCAGTTGTTTTTCCTGAAATACTTTTCCAATTCATTTTGAAGCAATAGAAATTGAAATCACTGAGAGAGAGGTCTCGGTGAAATCTTTATTTAAATTGACTTTACCAGATCCAGGATTCCCCTTGGATACTTAGCCTTTCTGTGCCTGTTGGGATTGGATGGTGTCTTGTGACAAGACCAGGGCTTACCTTTTTTCCCACTTTTTTTCTTTTTTGATTTTAATGTACAGACTAGTTTGTTTACATTTGTGTTGCAGTGGATTAATTTGAAAATGCAAGTTACAGTCCTGGATTTGCGTTTCTTTCTCTTTGGTATCAAATAGACTTTTGGTATTGAATTCTCTGAATGTAGGATCAGCCTTTAAACTTTGACCTGCATATGTGATTGCCTAGGCAACAGCTAATTTTGAAGCAGAAAAGATTTAAGATCAGCTTTTTTGAGATGACTGTGATTTTTGATAAAGAGAAACAGAAAAACACTACGTCAGAACATAGTATTATACATAAAACTGGGAGGGAAAAAAAATGACAGCTAAGAAATTTATCATGTAAACAAAGAAGTCCAGCTTATTGAGTGGAATAAAATTGAATAAATAGAATGGTCTCTCCTCCATGGTCTGCAACTCCTCAGCTGGCAAAGCACTTAGCACCTACTCAGATTAAGCTGCATGAATACAACAGTATTAAGTTAGCCTCACAAAAGAGAACTTCCAGTATTAAGAGTGATCAAAGGATTTTAGCAAGGCAGGCTTGCCCACAACCATAAAGGTCTCCTAATAAAGTAGAACTGAGCAATTAATTTACTTGACAGAATGTCTGTGAGTAGTTTGCAATTTCCTTGTATTTACTTGTTATTCAGAGAAACTTGGTGTTTTCAGGAACGTTAACCCGCAGAATCGATCATGAGCGGGACTCCATGAGGATTCCATACCTGATATGTTAAATTTGGGCTGGGTTGGTTACACCTAATTGGTCATTTCAGTCAGAGGGAGAAGCAGAAAATTAGCATGTCTAAGACATTTGCCCAAATGTTAAACCACTGCTGGCCCCATAAACCTTGCCTGCAGCACTTGGCATTTATTGTCCATTCCACTTGTCTCACTTCACGTGTCTCCCAGACATAATTTAGGGCACCGGCTGCCAGTAGCCCTGTCCTAAAACTAATATACAGCTCCCCATAAAACAGTTCTTTCCTGACCTGGCATCGGTACCTCCTATGTTTGTTGTCTTACAGAATTTTATTATCCCCAAGGATAATGGCTCCTGCAAAGTGACTGGGGATTTCATGGCTGTCATGGCAAACACAGGCTTGGAACATGTGCTTTATATCTAAGGCAGATGGGCCAATGTGCTGTGCTTTGGGGGCTGTGAGGAAAATTATGGCTCTAGGCCTTTTCCTCCTCCAGACACTGGGTTTGGGTGGTATCACTCCCCCTTTGGAGGCTGGAGATTCTCGCGATTCCAGCTTGGCTTCAGGTGTGCCCGGAAGTTAAAAATATTTTCTTTGTGGTTGCATTATATTATCAGCAGCCTGGTGAGATGCAGGGATTGGGAGCACTGGAGATCCCGAAGTGTTAATAGCCGACCAATTCTGAGGTATTTTCATCTGAAACCCAACTTCGTCGCTGTGCAGCATTTTTAATTCATGTTATTTGGCCATGCACAGCGGGTGTGAGCACTTCTGTGGAAGAATGCACAGCAAGGAGGCTACAGGCATAATAACCTCCATAATTTTATCCAGTCTAGTTCACCAAAGTTCTCTTTTGAGGCAAAGTACCAGCTTTCCTTAAAGCTGTGGTTAGCTCTTAGGAACTTAGCTTTTAAAGGAAGTCTTGCTAATATTCTTCCATGTCCTTTCTATATTCTCTCTCTTCTCTTCCCTGAATTATTTCCTCTCTGACAGCCACATGGCTGGAACATTTAGTTTGGGTTTTGCTGCTTAGTGTGTCCCATGGAGTAAGTTTTAGGGTAAATGCTTCTGTGCTTGCATGGTGGTTATGGAGAGTAAAGAGATCATTTAAAGGTAGAATTACTACAATGAATTCATGTTTGATTTTTCAAGAGCCCATGTTTTCAGTCACCTACCTTATAACACCTCCTGTAATTAGGTCACTTATGTAAAAATGGATCTGAGTTTCTAATGTTAGACAGGCCAGCTCTGTAATGTTGGCTGGGGTCCATTCCCATGCAGAGGTGAGGTTGCTCTGTGCGTTACGTTCTCTGGTGCCGTGTTCTAACGCGTCCCTGCCTCTTGAGCAATGGGGCTGTCCCACTTAATGTGCTAATTCAGCTCCCTGCCTCTTGTGTGACACAGGATTCCAGAGCTGTCATTTACATTTCCTTAAAGTATAGCTAATTTCTAATTAAGCACTAAAAGAAGAAACATTTTTATCGTCCTAAGAAATCTTGTCCCTGCTTTTGGTGTAAGCATTTAACAAACTCAATGCTCAGCAATAACGATGTTTGAGAAACACAATTAAACAAAGGGAAATTGCATTATAAAGTTCCATTATAAAGACTATCCAGTAGAAGTGCCAGTTGAGAGGGTCTCTATTTCCAAGTCAACGTGTTATCTGGACCTGTAGACTTTCGAAGATCAGATTGATGTGCACAAAATCAGTATCTGTCTTGTGCAAGCATCTGAGATTCTGCTGGGTGAATATGGCATGATATATCAACTCCAGTTACAGCTGGCTACAACCTGCTCTTTGGAAATCTGCTGCATTGGGTGGGCCAGGCTGATCTTTAGTTTAAGACTCACAATAATACTGGAAAAGATTACCCAAGGGATGTGGAGCATTATCCACCCCTTTGAGTCCTTAAATGATACTGAACACTTTTCTGAAAGCAACGCTCTAGTCAAACCCAAAACTCCACTGTTTGATACAAGATTTTTTGTGCAAAATCACCGATGGAAGTTGCAGATGTTGTTACCTTGGATAGTCGGTGGGGGTCCATCCATCTCTCATGCCTGTGGCTCCAAGGGTGTGCACAGAAGCTGCTGGGAGCACAAGAGGCAGCTGCAGGTGGGGACCTGCATTTGCAGGAATGGAAAGACTTGCCAAGTATCTGTACCCCAGGGGGTCTGAGACAAACTAAATGTTATCAGAGGGTTGACAATCTGTTTGCTCATCCCCATCGAAGTAGTGAGGAAGGTGAATCTTGCTGGTTGTGTGCTACTGGCCCTGCACATACAAACCAAACCTGCCACCCATGCCAAAATCTTCCAAACAGCACTGAGCCCCTGATCAACAAATTGTCCTTTAGTCAAGGACGATGTCAGCAAGCTGACTGGCATCCAGGACAGTCAAATCCTATCAACAGAATGTCCTGCAGCTGTCTGAAGAGCACACCTTTACCAGTGGGGATAAGGAGAAGTTTTGTCTGTGCAGGCCAACTGTCCGTACAATCAGTAGTGGCCAAGTATGAATTCTCTGTACCGAATGAGTGCATGTACAAACAAAAACAGATAACATCATTTTATGACATAATTGAGAAGGGAAAATACACCAACCTGTAAGACAGAACTCTATTCAGACATGTGCCTGTCCTCTCTCCATTCCAAGAAAGTCTTGATCCCTCTCTCTGACACACGATTTGCCTTTATGTACTTTAGATGCATCAAAGCAGAGAGATTTGAATATTTTCTTGATGCTGGCTCTGCCCTACAGACAGGTTTTAGCACCCCCAGTTATAACTGAAGCTCCACTCTTTGTGGAGCCCTAGACATACTGGTTTTACTCATGGGACTCCTTCATCAGCTTTGGGGATGTGGCTAAAGCCCAGCCTAAGACCTTGAGCGGGGCACAGTGGCCCAGTACTTCCCAATTAGAATTTTTAAGGATTTTTGAGACAATAATTTGACAGCAAGATGAGGAGCTCTATGTCTCTCTTTGCTATTGGGAAAACCTACCTATAGAAAAGGTGCAGCACTTTTGTTCTTGCACATGAGATAAAAGGGTAACTTAAACGTTGGCTTTTTGACTTTAGTGAGTATTTGTTAATGCAGAGCGATGTGAGGTAAAAGCAGTCAAGCACATAAGTAGTTCAGGCTTTTTTACTCCTATTTAAACAATTCTTGATTGAAGCTGGGAGCAGACAAACATGAAGAGATGTGTCTGATGATTCTGAACTGCTGAAAGTGCTGATTTTACCTCTGCTTCCACTAAACCAAATCTTCCGTTGGATATCTTTGTCAGGGAGCAGGAGAAGACAATTTCCTTTCTCCTCCTGTATTTGTTAAACATAATTCTTGTTGATTTTTTCAGTTATATACTTGTGTTGAAAGTGGGACAGGAATCCTTAAGAAACTAAAAATAGTCCATATAATGATCTCAATAGGAGGGAGATTATCAAATTGGGGAGAAAAAGGTGTAGGGAATTAAGATGTTAAGTACTGTAAAGCCATGTTCAGAGTCACTCCATGTACTTTGGAAAAACCAAGTATCCTAAATTCTCTGTAAAAAGACCAAAATGTACCTCAGCAAGGCCTCACTCAGGTCTTCTAATCTCCTTACAGTTGTGTTCAGCCCTTTTATAAGATAGAAAAATTGACTTTAAATAAATTTAAGGAGGAACATAGATAAATAATATTTAAAATGGAAATTTTCAAAAAACAAAGTATAGGAATTTGGGAATCCTAATTCCTCTGGGAACAGATGCATATCATGATCTTCACATGCCTAAGCTACACACCCTTGGGCTGTGAATGTCAAATACTCCTTTATCTTCCAGCACTCTGCTATACAAATAAAGATGTTTCTATAGCAATTTCAGTTTCAGAAAAAGGACAAATGCTGAGTGAATATGATCCAAGGGTTCCAGATATTAGGGTGATGCCCATTTTCCAAGAGGGGGCTAGGATGTGATATTAGCTGTTTTCAATAAAAAACCACACAGAGCAAAACACACGCCCATGTAACAAGTCTCCATTGACCTTAGCAATGCTTTTGATGCTCTCCTACTTCCAGCTCTGTGAAAATTATTGGCAATATTTCCCAACTCCTGGATGTCCAGAAAAGTTTGTGAAATTATCCGTCATCTGCACAATGGTGTGCTGGATAGAGGCTGGGGCTGGCACTCTGTTGGATCCATTTGTAATAGCAAAAGGAGTCAAGCAAAGGTATATTTTGGCACAGGCTGTTCTTTGGACTGTTCTTTGTAGTAATGATTGATGATGCCACTAGAGACATGATGCCAGGAATATTTATTAAATTTTGAACATCTGGCAAGCTCTTTAACCTGAGCAGATTGAAGGCCTCCACAGCACTGAAGGAGAAGGTTATATGTGAACTCCTCTGCGCAGGTGGTTGTGCTTTCGTTGCACACACTATAGAAGACCTCTAGTTCACGACCAACAAATTTGCTGTGGCAGCTGAAGTTCACAGATTTATCGTCAGTCGGAAGAAAAGCAAGGTTATGCACTAGTCCAGAGCTGGAAAAGCATCTGCAAGATATAGAATCAGCTTATTAATGTGGGTAATGGATTTAATTTATTTTTAAGAGACTATCAGATGTCTAAGAAATCATGTGCAGAATTAAAAATACATGTTTTGCATGTGAGATTGCATCATAAATTGACACATGCATGGTATCCCACAGAATACCAGACTTAGTGTTTATTTTGCTGTAGTAATTTCCACATTAGTCTGTGCCTGTGAAACATGGACAAGTCATTGCTGGCACATCAAAGAGCTGGAAAAATTCCATCACCAGCACCTTCGAGCTATTATGCATATCAAGTTGTAGGATAAGAATCACAAATAACAAGATTTTGCAAAGAGATTGCACAAACAGTATTGAAGCAATTATTATTATAATAGCATTATTTTGCTGGACTGGACATGTCCTCTGTATTTAGGACACAAAGCTCCCACAGTCTGCATTGCACAGTAAACTTACGACAGGCAGCAGATCAGAAGTCAGGAAAAGGAGAGGCATTTGTCCAGGAAAAATCACTCCCTGGTTGCCACACAGATGCCATCATTTGGGAAACTCAGCATCAGCTATTAATATGGAGTACTACAATGTAAAGTGAGACATATTGGTCAATGGAGCTGAAAAATAATTCACAGCTCCAAACTTGTGAATAATTTTGCCCTTGTTAAACATCCGTGATTAAATTGCAGTCTCTTTAGATGTGGTTGTACTAAATTCAATTCTGAAATAAACCAAAGCGTCGCTGAGAACATCTCATTGTTCTCTCTGTGTCCAAGGGATGATGAAGTTCCACTTCAGGAAGCCATCAGGGAGAGACAGCACTAGGTACGGGTGGTGCTGCCCTCTGTCCAGCCCGTGGGATTCTAGGATTCAGGCAGGTGTGGCTCTGCTAATGGGGTGGAAATCAGGAGAGAATGAATTGGGCTGAAAGAGAAGGAACCCTCCTGTGATGCTAAAGAAGCTCCACAGCAGCCAAAAAGAGAAGGCAGAAGCTCAGCTTTCATTCTGGAAACACTGCAAGTGATTAAGCCTGGCTCCAGGAGAATGCATTTTTTCTTCCACAGCTCTCTGAGAAGGCATGGGAAGTTCATGGGGAATGGAGAGATGCCGTCACCATGCCCTGGGATCCCGGAGCGAAGCGCGCAGGGGAGTGAGCTGGAGGTTTGCAATGTGGAAGTTCCCTGTGGATCAGGATTTCTTCCCATTTGCCCTATTCCAGAGATCCCTGCAAGAGGCCCACTGTGCACAGGCCTCCTCCCCAGCAAACAAAGGGACAAACGTTCCCTCCTGCTTCCTTAATATGCAAACTTATAATAAAAAGGAGATTGGAAGGAAGGAAATAATCAGATCAACTGCTGTCATTTCCATTTAATTGCCGTGTTTGCCATTTCAGCAGCGGGCACTGAAATGTGCTCAAGGCGGTGGGAGAAAGGCAGCCTTTGGTTCAGCAGTTGTTCTTTAAACAGGAGTTATTCAAATCCCAGCCAAGGTGGCAGGAGCTCTGGGGGAGCTGCTGCACTAAACAGGTTAAAGGAAGAGCACAAAGCACATCTCAGAGTTTAGGACGTGGTGGTAATAAATGTAAACAAGCCAATTAGAATATATTGTTTGCTGAAATGAAACTTCAAACACCGGGCTGGTTGTACACGACCTATAGGAAATGAAGTGGAAGCAGTTCAGTGTGTGTAAAATTGATAGGCAGTTTTTATCTCGCTATCCTTTTTATCTAGAGCATCTGAAATCCAGTAAATATATTCGCTTGTCCTACTTTTGAGAGTAATTTTTCATCACATTTGCAGTAATTGGATATCACATATTTTACGGTCTTGCTCTGTGTTGCTGGAATAGCCCAAAAAAGGAATAAAATGATAAATTGAATTACTTTAGATTGGGCAGTTTTTATGGGAAAGTGAGATAGACTGGATGCCTTAGGTGTAATCCTCTAGACCATGTTTGAAAACTTTTAGGCTAGTAAAAATCCCAGTCATTGGCACGCAGTATTTCACCTCTGAAACAAGATACTGTTTACTGAAAGGAAAAAAAAATTGACAGTGTTTTAGTGTAAAACCTGTCTAGATTTTCAATGAAATATTGGAAGGAGGAAATACTTTTGTCCTGGCAAGACCTCAAGGGTGCTTTTCTTAATTTCTCAGTTCATTTTGTTCTCTTATCTAAAGTATGTAAAAGGGATTTTGTATTTCATTTATGAAAATATGCATATTTTATGCCACAAAAGAGAACCTTTTTTTCCTTTCCTCCCTCCTCCCCCCCCCCCCCCCCCCGTTTTTGGTAAATATTCTTTCAGAAGAAACACAATCAATGTAGTCAGAGCTAACAAGCAGATGGATGTATTTGAATGCCATTATCTTATGTACAATGATATTATCTCTTTCATGAAAAATTCAGCAGTTTGGGCTGCTTTAGTCAAGGAGAAGGAGGAAGTAGGGAAGAAAAAATAGTGAGAAAAACATGATCAGACTTGGAATCCCTGAGGGGGTCACATTGCATCATTTAGCAGGAGAATAACCAATGCAGAAGGAGCAAAGTTGGTGGAGTTGCTGTCTGCTCTCCTTATGGCGTTCTTGGCTCCAAGCTCTCTTCAAGCCCTGCAGCTGTAGGTGGGCAGCTCTTGGGCCTGCTAAAGCATCACACCATGACATTTTTATCATCAGTCTAGGAGAAGAAAATAAATTTGCTAACAGAATATAGTTGGCAGGCTAATACTGCCTTGTCACATTCCAGACATCTCCAGGTCTGGCCTGAGCCAGGGGAAACAAGAACGAGGGCCAAGAAGTTCATGATGGACATGTTATATGAAGAACAGAAATGCATTAAAAGGGGGGGAGGATTCTCTGCAGTAGAAATTGAGTAGACATGGTGATTTCAGAAATGCGAGTACTTGTGCCTATGAAATACTTACTACCTGGTAGGTGCAAGGCTCTGTTTCTATAAAATCTAATCTTAATCCTCTCTAAGGCCTTTAACATTTTATTTCCTTTTATTGAAAAAAAAAAAAACAACCCAGGATTAAAACTAGCACTCTTGAGGTAGAGAGTTGTGACCTGTTCTCAGGTATCTGCTGTATCCAGTAACCTCCAACAGCTGATCAAAACCACTTGTATGCAAAGATTTAGGTTTTGCTCTCTCTGGGAATGGCATGTGGGAATGATTCCCACTGGTGTTTGGTTCTTGTGGCATTTTTTGCTGCCCAAACCGTTCCCTGTGTGCCTGCCCCCATGGTGGCTGCACTTGCAGGGAGAGAAGAGAAGGTGTCAGTGTCACTGCACAGTTTTCAGAGGGGAGCAGGCTGCAGAAATTTTAGGAATTTCACATTAACACGTTGATGTGCGATG
This sequence comes from Trochalopteron elliotii, assembly GCA_024734555.1. Classification (NCBI taxonomy): domain Eukaryota; kingdom Metazoa; phylum Chordata; class Aves; order Passeriformes; family Leiothrichidae; genus Trochalopteron; species Trochalopteron elliotii. The sequence continues at coordinate 3,217,696 of JANPWX010000088.1, forward strand.
GAAGAGTTACTGTTCTCCAGTCATGTGCCCCTAATCCTACAGGATGAGGTGGTTTGGTAAATTAAATCAATTTTTATTTGCCTGCCCAGTACAGTGATGGCCCTGAATCACAGGGTGTGTCCTCCAGAAGCATTGAGTCCACAGGGTCACCCCTCCTCAGGGCATCTGTCCTATTTCACTCAGCCACATGTGTGGCAGTGTGGAATTCAGCTTTGTTTACACTGAAGGAAAGAAAAATTCAGGGGAATGAATAATTGAGAAAATACATTATGCAAACAGTGCAACTTCTTTGGGGTTCTGGATGTGTCACAAAATGTCTTAATGAGAAATGTTAATGAAAATTATATTCTTGAGTGAGCAGGTAGATTGACTGAGCTTTCTGTAGCCTAGGTTGTGGGAAGAGATGTGTAAACCCAAACTGGACCTTCAAAAGTCCTTGCCCAATATATGATGTTTACACCCAGTCATGCTGCCTTTTTCACGGTGATTTGCCCAGGTTCAGGACACATAAAATTAAGATTTACTTTACTGTAAGACCTTGAATGTCATTAAAATGTTCTGATTACTAAATGGTTTCTCTTTGTTTGAATTTTATTTAAAACAGTACATCAGGCTTAAGTATAAAGGTTTTCTTAGGTAACCTTAAAATTATTATGTCTAATCAGGATTTTTTTCTCGCCAAAATGCTGAGTTACTCAATTCCTGTGTCATGTCCCTTTAGAAAAATAAAAGTGTTAGTTAGGAAAATATTCAGGTCATTCCTATAAAAATAACCTCCATTTTTTCTTTTTGATGAAATGGGGTTTGTTGAAAGTGCTGGCATTTGGTGGGCTAAAAGAAAAAGTAGGACTGAAAAAATATTTAATCTAAGTTGTAAAGGAGCTTGGAACCACACCACAAGCATCATAATTAACTTTAATAATTATAAATGTAAATGCAGACAAGCCACAAGGTTTTAATGGTGTGCCACATGCTTCTGCTAATTATTTTAGAGTTTGGACACATTCTGTGCCAGCTAATTATAAACCCTGCTATGGAAATCATCTGTTTATATTAGACTTATTGATCTCTAGTGCTTAAGCAATATGAAAAGGGAAATCTACAATGCCGTACCATCTGCTTTGTATTCCTAATTGCTTTTAAAGAATCAAATATATAAATAGTCAGCTTTTTATATGTTGGGCTTCAAACTCATTCAAGAAACATGTTCTGCAAATCTAAGCGAGCGAGGAAAAGATGCAGCATTAATAATTTCTCTCTTCCCCTCCAACTTTTGCCATCCTTGGGTCTCTGCAGTTCACTGACCTTAACACGGGAGAACAAAACCTCCATCTCCCAGAAGTCCCACATATTGGTCAAGCCAGCAGAGAAGTTGTGCAGTTTATCATTTACATCTTTTAATTGCACATTTTTGTTTACTCCTTGCCATCAAACACACCTTATGGCCATGAACATTTCTTGTTATTCCACCTAATGGATACACAAGAAGAGGGGAAGGGAAATTAATGTTCAAACTAACGATCACCTCCTCTGGGAAGTATTTAGCTTTATGGCAGATTAAGCCTATTGGGCTGCATGATGGGCATTTGCTTGGGGGGAGGATGCAGACTTTGATATGGTTTTTTCTCTCTCTTTTTTTTTTTTTGTAAAAGTAGCACTATTATGTATTTCACGGTCATTTCTTTGTAAAATTGCTGATTTTCATGCCATATAAAATAACTGTTTTCAGTGCTTTAGCTGTTTGCAGTGTCACTTTTACTGGGATAGGTTCTTTTGTTAGATATTTACTGTCTTGCAACCCTTTGTTGTGGTTTAACCCTGCAGGCGGAAAAACATCACAGCCACTCCCTCGCTCCCTCCTTTCAGTGGGATGGGATCGGGAAGAAAAAAAAGCAAAATTTGCAGGTTGAGGTAAAGATGGTTTAATAGGACAGAAAAGGAAGGGGGGAAAATATACAAAGCAAGTGATGCCAAGACTGTTTTGGAGCAGGGGCCCCTGACCAGCTTTCCCTCCAGTTTTCCTCCAGCTTATCCACTGCCCAGTTTTCCTCCAGCTTATCCACTGCCCCTGTTATCCCAGGGTATGGAATATCCCTCTGGCCAGGTCAGCTGTCCTGGCCCCGCTCCCTCACAGCTCCTTGTGCAGCTCCTCACTGCCAGAGCATGGGGAACTCATCAGTCCTTGACTGAAGGTAAGCACTGCTCAAAACATCCCTGTGCTATCAATGTCCTTCTCATCCTAAATCCAAACCACAGCACTGCACCAGCTACCAGGATGAGAATTAACTCTGTCCCAGACAAATCCTTCCTTTTTCTAAACCTGGAGTGTTTTCAAACTCTTTTATCTTTTCCAAGGTTAGAAATTCTGGTGTAACTGAATTCTTTTATTTATTGTCTCATTGCAGGGTTCAGCTCTCAATACTGGGATGTTAATCCTGGAGGACTCCTGTAGTAGACATGAGAAGGAGAGTGAAGATGGAGAAGGGTGGCTGGTGTGGATTGTCACAACTCTGCAGCTTGTGAAGCCCACGATGACAATTTGCGTGGGACAGGAGGGTGCCCTAAGAATGGCCGGCTCTGACAAATTGAGAAACGGGGCCAGATCCCCAGCTCGTGTCAGTTGTAGTAGCTCTGCTGAAATCCATGGAGCTGTGCCAGGCTGCACCAGCTGGGAGTCTGGCAATCGCTGGGTAAAATTAAACAAGTTAATGCACTTGACTGCTGCAGTTAAGGGGTCCTGAACCTCTGCTGCTTTGCCTCTTGAGGAGCTGCTCACACAACTCCATGCCCTCACACCCCACTCAGACGGCGTGTAAATGTGCGTGGGGGGCATGGTGGGACAGAGCCTGTCCTTAAAAACACCTCAGAGCCGTGTTTGTGGATCACTCTTCTTTGAAATTCCATTCTTCTGGTTCCTGTGTTTGTTAAATGGCTCTGCTTAGCCTGGCACTTGGAAAGAAAAGTCTGCCACTTATGGCTTTGTGCTTATCCTTTCCCAGTGCACATGCACACCCTCATTTGAATCTCTCTGAGTGCACATCAGTAATGTGGGATTCTATTATTATCAGAGTTTATTATAATTAGGACTCCTAGTTTTCTGCAATTCAGCAGGGAGAGAAGCAGAGCTTAAATTTTAGTTTTAAAATTCAGGCTTCTTCCCAAAAGTGAGGCACCAAGCAAAGAAACAACACTGAAATAGGCTTTCAAATGACCTTTCTGGTAAATCTCACATTTATAGTGAGCAATATAATTTGGAAGCTTTTAGGGAGGTCACCATATTCCTGGTCTGATTTTCAGATAATGGTCACCTTTCCTTTTAATCCACCAGCATAAACAATGATAGTGAGAACTGCTGAGCATATAACATCATCCATGTGTTCTCCTGGTGCTGGGGGACAAGTAACAGAGTGTGGAAGGACAGGTTTTCCTTGGCGACACTCAGTGCAGGGCACACTGTGACAATAAGGGACTTGCTTTGGCAGCTTGCAGTGGCCAGGGGCTCTGATGCTGTGTGGAGGGAAAAGTATCGCTGTCATCTCTGAGATTGCTTTCATCTTGTGATGCTATTCCCAGTGCATCTAGCATCACTGCACCTTCCCTGAGGTAAAGCTAGGCCTCCAGTGGAGACACAGCAGGACAGAACAAGCAAAGGTGTCTTCCTTCATGAGGATGGATATAGGAAGGTTTTTTTCTACTCACAGACACCAAATATAATTATTATGGCCTACTCTTGTTCAAGTTCCCTCTTGGAAATCATCACCTGAGCCAGTGATGATCTGTCTACATGTAGTGTTTAACTTCTCCAGAATGTAAATGTTATACCTCTTCTGCAGTACTTTCAGAGGGCTTTTCTGGTGCCATTAGCATTTTAACATTATTATTAACAACTGGATTACTCTCTGTACCTTCGGATGGCTAGGAAAATGAAAGTGAAATGTCAGATGCAATTAGGAGAGATGCCACCTCCTGTATTCCCCGGACTCCTTTGTTTGTTGCCTTCCCATATGACCCTCACTGGGAGTAAAACCTGCAGTAGTCCTCAATGAAGTTGTCATAGATGAAGCTTATGCTGTAAGCACAGCTCTGGTGTGGTCTAGGTGACTTTGAAGATCATGGAAAGCACCTAATATTTCATCCAAAATGTGAGCAGAAAAGAATTAACTCTATAGTTTTATTGGATAAAGAAAAAACAATTTTATGCTTTCAATAGCCTTCAGTTATAGCTCCAGGTACTGTGATGTTAAATAGTTTAGTCTGAACTTGCCAGCAGTGGGGATTATTACTATTGCAGAGGCAACATTTGATGGACAATATTGGAGGTGGAAGTGGTTGGTTTTTGTAGCTGCTCTTGCCCGGACAAAAGGAATTTGCTCTCCGGATTGAGATGGCAGCTTTGCACTTGGATGACACGAGTTCTCACCCCTCAGCCAAAGCACAGGCATCCAGTGTACAGCCTGGAATGTCAGATTAGTGCCTGAAAGCTCTGCCAGAACCCCGCAAGTCGGGATAGCTTCAACCATGTTGTAACTACATGGCTTTGTAACGTCCTGGGGTGAGGATACGGAGTTTGGTACGGAGATGGATCCATCTCCTTGCACCTGAATGCCATATTCTCCTCAGAGCAAATGGATAGGTTTTTGTGTGGAGACTGTCATAAACACAGTAAAAACTCAGATTTTTGGCAAGTAGAAGCTGTTTAAGAACCAAATGAAACTGCTGTAAAACAATAATTTGAAGGAGTAAACCAGTGCTAACCTGCATGGCAAGTTTCAGCCGATGCACTGGGAAATGGCAAAGACATTAAACTCCCCTAAGATAAGGGTTATAATAGGAACTTCAGTGACCCTGCAGTACAGTGGGGCTTCCATGCTACTATAATTAGGGTTATTGCAATGAAGTCAGGCATATAAATGTTAACATTCTGCTCATTAAAACAGTTCTTTTCAGAGAATTAAGGATTCTGCATTTTACATTCATAAAGTGAATAATATAAACTTAACTTGCAGTTGCTTTGATTATGTGTTGGAAAGAGTTAAAATTCTCTATGTAGATCACTGTAGTTTTATTATGTAAGATGACCTTAGGAACTGTCATCCCCCTTGAATTTATACAAAGAATTCAAAGTAAAGGTTTTCTAGGTTACACTTCTTTTTTCAACCCTTTGTCCTGTCAGCTCAGTCCTAGATATCTTCATCTGCCGACATGCCCAGATGTGCAATGAATGTTGATTTGAGCTGGCCCCTCAACCCCTCCCTGCTGGTGTCATTAAAACCAGGGAGGTAGCTGCTCCCCTGGCATCTTTGGCAAGGCTTGGCTTTACACTGCGGACTAAATTATTGATGAAGAGCACTTCTGTCGCAGTGTGTTTTACCCACCTTTAAATGAAACAGTGAGGATAGAGCTGTCATTGCCTCCTCACTCCCTGCAACTTCTACATGACATTTATGATGTGGTTCAGATTGCACTGAAGCAATTAATTTCCAGTAGAGCCTGCACTCAGAATGAAGTTCCCTGACAATTACGAAGGGCTGGATTTTCAGGGAGCACACTACACAGTCATTGATACGGTATACAAAAGAAAACATCACAATATGCTGCAAAGGTTTGGTGGTCCTTTTTTTTTTTTCCCTGAATCTGATGCTTAGTGCCTGAACACCCATTTCACACCAATAACTTTTCTTAACAATGTGGATGAAACCTGGTGTTCAGCCCTGTGTTTGGGCCTGATCCTGCTGTGTGCTGAGTGCCTCCAAATCCTGCAACAACCAGTAGGACCCAAGTTTTGCCATCTGTTAAGAAAAGCCTTACCAAAATGCCTGTCATTTTTGGTGAGAGACAGCCAATATCTTCACATCAGACATCTGTCTGCACCTGGAAGCAAAGCTGGTTTTTAATTCTGCATTCAGCCATTCAAGTGGTGCTGGTGCTCTAGGAGCTGCTCTTTTATATCCCTTCTAGTTGCTGTCTGAACACAAGGATGGGTTTTTCTGGGAAGATGGTGTGCTTTTTGCCTAGGGTTTGTGTAGGATAAAGAACAGGATAGGTTTTGTTTATACAGGTTATTTTCTTCATTCCTAAAAGTCTTCCTAAGACCTTGACAGTGAGTTTTCCATGTGAACCACCTCCCAGTTTCCCCCAATGATGAGGATTTTGTTCAGCTTTGGGATTTACAACCTGTTTTATTGTAGAAGGGAACGGTGACCTGGGCATGGGATTAGACCTGTTACTTCTCTTGTCATGGAGACACCAACTTCTGGAGTAGCTCTCAGAGCTGGACAGGAGTAGCCATGGGTTTGTATTTCAGTTGAAGCACAGCCAGCTCTGATGACAGCGCTGTCAAACTAACATTGGGTGAGAATTTGCACTGGCACCTCTGCATCAGGGTGATGGGCACTTTAGGAATGCACAGATGAAAATATAGACAGGATATTGATTGGTAAACTAATGTGTGGACTTGTACTTACAAGCTCAGGCTCAGAGGTGAATATTCTGACAACTGAAACATTTTGACACAAGTTCTTATTAAGAAAACGTGTGAACCAGTTTGGATGGAATCAAAAGTGTCTTTACCCAGACCAGAAAACAATCTGCTGGAGATTTAGAAAGAGCTGTAGCTGGCCTTTTCCACAGCCCTGGTTTTCCTACAGCACCTCATGGGGTTGCAATAGCAGGTGACTCTATGAAATGTGGCCCAATGTCTTTTGGCCCAGGGGATACTGTGGTGTGAGCACCGAGTTCAGAAGTGCATGGATTTAGGATTCTCTCTTTAACATAGCCTTTAAAATTCTAACTGTGCTGCAGTTGAATGGGATTTTTTTCCCTAATGCATGATATTTGAAATTCCTTTGAGGAAGATACACTGTAAATAAATCAAGTGAAAGGATTTTTTTTTTCCATGACATAATTCAAAAAACCATCTCAAAAAACACTCAATGCCTCTGCCACCCCAACCTGATTTAGGGTTCAGAGTGACAGAGCATCTGGAATATTTTGAGGGAAAGGATAATCCCTTCTCCCAACAGGGAAGCCCTTCCCCAGTAGTTTGGTCTCAGTTTTGTGGTGAGCTAAATGTGTCAGTAAATAACACTCAGGGTTGTTGGTGTGGCTGCATTACCGCAAGCTGCCTTCAAAAGTCTCTTTAGTATCTACCAGGGGTCTGAGGAACTACTGTTGAAATTGTTGGAGCCAGAATAAGATCCTGTAAAAACTGAGTGAGGAATCTGGCACGTTCTTCATACTTGAGTGAAACCTCACTTTCAGTGATCTCACCATTGTTTCATAGTTGAGGTTAAGCACAAAGTCTTGTGGGATGCATTGAAGGATTATGTCAGAGAATGAGGGATACTTATACAGGAATTTTGAGGACAGCAAGCACCCTTTAAGGAGCATTTCAAAACTCCTGGAGATATTTATGGTCTCTTTGAGAGAGCTCTGGTCTTGGTACTTGTCCTTTAAAACACTCTGGGGATGAAATGTTTCAAAGAAGCCTTGATCAGTTTAGTCCCTCTCCTTTTTTTCCCTGCTCTGTTTTTTTAATGTATTTTTTTTTTAATAAACCAGGAATTTATAATCATGCCTATATCTACAAAGTAGTACTGTAGTACTGTAAGCCTGATACACATTTTCCATGTAAAATGAACCTGTCAATCAACATTTTAAAAACTTCAGTGTCTCTACTTAGCAATGCAAATAAAACTGCTTTATTTACAGAGGCTTAGGAACTATAAGGGATAAGGTATAGAAGGAAGGAATCACCAAGTGTGTGAAGAAATAGCATAATGGCTCCAGATTTTTTAATGGAACAGGTTAAATTTCTTTTTGAGGGAAAGTTAATATATTTAAATACACGTGGGCAAATTCCCTTGTCTCCTGGAGAGTTAGGACATGACTCTGTGCTCTGTAGCAGCACTTTTCTGCTGGTGCTGCAAATGTGCTTTGTACCCATGTTAAAGGATGCTGCTCCAAAGCAGAGAATTAGACCTTGGCATGTAAAATAGGGAGGTGATGCAAAGCAATTTGAGTAGGAAATCCTGGGACATTAGTGATGCTCCAAGTGCAAATTTTAATATGGATTTAACTGCAGAGCTGCTACTGAGGCCTTGGTAATGTTATTTTAAGGTTAATTTGGAAGCCTCATTCGAGGTTTTGGCTGCCTAACAGCCACTGTCATTAGTGAGAGTTGCATGGTTGAGTTCCTGCCCTGGAAATCTCCCTCTCTCCAGTTGTTTATGTACCTAGAAATAAATGAGCAAATAGACCATTCTTTGAGGAGACAATTTGGTGTATAATAACACATTAATTTTTTAATCCAGTCATCTGTACTCCCACAAGGCAGGCAAAGGAGTCTCAGATCTGAGTACTGAACCTTTTCTTAATGACAGATTTCTTTGGTCAGAAGCAAGTCAAGCTCTCCCTTTGTCATCCTGGCTTATTTTTCAGTCTTGCTGTCTTTCCACAGGACAGCAGTGAGAGATTGCTATGAAACTAATTAATGTCTGACAGACAGATCGAACCAAATATCCAAAGGATTCAGACCATAGTTCATTCCCCTTTACAAAGCAGAATACCACGAGGCAAGAAACATATAGATGACATTATTATACTAACAAATAGCTGAGGGAATTTTCTTGCTCATTTTATCCAAATTAGACAATTTAAGACAATTATGGTTAAACTCCCCTCCCAGACTGCAGCTCAGTTACCTTGATGTGTTGGTGGCTGTAAAGGGATACATATGAAATATTACCTGAGAGGGAAGCTGTGTGCTTTAGTGGACCTCTATTGTCTCTCAGACTGCGACCACAAGGGAGAAATAAGGGTCATGTGTCATATATGCATAGCCAAAGTATAGAAGATTTATGACTTAGTGAATATGTAGATACACTGGTGTTCTTGACCAAGCTGTGGAAGCTGTCCTTGAGTGTGTCTGAGGTTTTGCTGTTAAAAAAAGAGAAATACTTCAAAGCAAGAAAGAGACAAACAATTACACACACAGAGTCTTGGAACACTTGGGCAGCGTTCTCTGCAATCGCAAAAATAATGACTGCTCATCCTGGTCTCTTGGGGGGGAAATTTCCATATTTTTGCTTTCGAGGCACTTTCAAAGCCATTTACTGCCATAATTCATACACCGCTGGATTAAGAACCATATGCCTCTTAAAATCAGCAGAGGCTATGTAGAGGATTTGCTGATTTAAGGAAAAGGCAAAAATAAAAATAAAATAGGCAGATTGAGACCTACTTTTACTTCAAAGGATATAACCACACCAGTTTGGAAGTCCACTCATTAAGAAATAGTTCCTGATTAATTGGATTGAATGACAATGAAAAATATCAAACTGCAGTGTGTTGACCACTACATTTGATTTTATCCTTACCATGGTGCCTGTTGGTCACCAGTTACCTATAATTGTTGGCAGTTCATTCAACCCAAGCTGTATCCAGGGGATTAAGCAGTGTTGATGGATCAGGAGGGGAGCATTTCATCTGCAAAACAGAAATCAGGGAAGGTCCTGTGGCATCAGCTCTGAGGGATCACAGTTTGCTACATTAGATCACAGCACAATGCAAACTCAACTGCACTCCTCAGAAGAACATGCACAGATTTCCCTGCTCTGAAGCAAAATACCTTCAAATTCTACAATTCCTAATCTTTTCTGCAATGGGAGATGGAAAGAATATCTATTTTCTCTTCATCATCTTGATGGCTTTTTCTATTTACAACCAACTTGCCAAATGATAACACCATTCCCTGTGGACAATATGACATTAAAATAAAATCTACATTAATGCTGAGAACACGGGTGCAGATACAGTATTTGTGTCTTCTTGACTAAATTGTAGTTAATAACTTTTCCTAAACTTGTTGCTGATTTTTCTGTATCATGTTTTTTTGGGTAGTTTATTTGCAACACCCCAGTGCTCTTAAAGACAGGTTTGCTCCTGTTTAACTGAAAGGCCTCTTCCATCAAAATAGAATCTAATGTTTGACACTTATTTTTCCTGGACTAAGTCAGGAGGGCTGCATACAGAGAAATTTAAAGGCATGTTCCTGTTCCCTTTGTGGTGATATTCCTGTCTGTGGTAGGAACAAGGGAAATATGAGAACATGATGGGATTCATGCTAATGCTGGTTGTGTCACTCCAGTAAGGACCCTCTTCAGTCCACTGTTGGTTTTTGAGACAACACAGTAACTTGTTTAACTGAATATTTTGTAGAGAAAACCTTATCTTTCTCTTTGTGCTGTGACACCTCTTTAGTTGTGGTGCCTGGATAGAAACTCTTGGGGACCATCTGCAAGGATGGTCTGCATTGATTTCCCATTGCTCAGAAGGCCTCACCTGGATGGAGCCTTTCATCCTGTTTGGGCCAATGCATTTTGGGAAAGATTTGAACCAGTAGGACACAGTTTAGAGGAGAACAGAGAGAATAAATCAGAAGCCCAGAAAATGTGGCCCACAAAGATTAAAGGAAATGGGTTACTGAGCCTGAGGCACTGATGTCTGGGAGCAAGACTGTTCTTTTCAGATAGATAAATCTCCCTGTCTCTGATGGACAAAGCAATGGACTGAAAGTAGCAAGAGCCAAGCTGGATTTTAAAAAAGTCTTCCTGGTCAGGGAGGTCACAGCAGCACTGGAGGAGGTGGCTGGAGTCTCTTTTACTGTGTCCTGCCTGGAAGCAGCTAGAGGAACATCTGGTAGAAAGAATATCATTTGCTTTCAAAGGAAAAATGACCTTTAAATCTCAGAGTCTTTCCCCACAATGTGATTCTGGATCTCTCCATGCAGGTCCTGAAACTGCTGTTGTTACAGTATATTACAGCATTCCTGCTAGGAGATCATATAAATGAAGAATTTCGTGCTTCCCTTCCTTTTCCTGGAAAGATGCTATCCATAGGTGGAAAACCTCATAACAAAATTGGTTTGGGTAAAGGCTATTTGCTTTCTGAAATTTTTGTAGGGGCCAACAGGTTCAAAAGCATCTAGTAAAGAGATCTTTTGCTCATTTTTCATAATTCATTTCTTTTTTGAGGTCTTAAAAGCTTAAAAGAAACCTGGCCTAAAAATCAATGCTTAACATCCCCTTGGCAGAAGTATAGGACAGCTGAGGACATCGACTGAGCAAGCCCCCCAAACACAAGCCTCAGAATTCACTTTTTGCTCCTTTTTGAAAGAGAAAACAATCATGTCTGCAATAACGTAAATTTTGCTTTCATTATGACTGTACTTCCACGAGCTAATTACATTTCAGACACAAAGCCTGTCAACTTGCCTGCTCTGTGGTGATAAAGGAACCTGCTGGGTAAAATAGCCACCACTCATGTGTTATTTCAGGAAATATCTAGCCAACTGTGGGAGAGAGGCCTTGGTTTTGTGTTGAAGTAAAGAAACAAAACAGGAAAACTCCAGTAGTTATAGTAAATGTAAGTGGCCATAAAGATCAATATGATTGGACAACATGGTTTAAAATTAATCACAGTCTTTGTTTAAGGAACCTGTCTGGTTTTGTCTTGCATGCTCTTTTTCATATTCATTGAGAATACCAACTGAAATTGAGACCCTTTCCTCTGGGATTTAAGGCTGTATGTTTTCCTCTGTGGCCAGGGTGGACTGGAGCTGTTCCAGAGCTGTTCAGGAGTGACTTAATTTCCTCCCAGCTGATGTCCTAGAGGTTATCACCCTAACCAGCTTAAACAGCTGTCCAAGGAGAAAAAGAACATTCCATCAGCCCTTCTGCGATTCAGTGCTCATGCAGCCACTCAGTTTTGAGATCTGTTCTAACTAAACCATCTGATATTTTTTCCTCTCCTTTTTTTTTTCCAGCTAAGCAAATAAGAGCACTCCCAGATTTGGATTTGCCAGCTGAAATGTGAAGGTGACATGGAGCAGAGGGGTGATGAACAGCCCAACAAACCAGGAGTGAAGGCAGCATCTTTCCCTGCAAGGCCCTTCCCACAATAGGCTTCTGGGAGGAGCACAGAGGCACTTCCAGAGGTAGGTTTAGAGACCCAGCTGACAGGTGCTGACTTGTTCAGCTGCTGTGCCTTGATTGCATTTGATTTTGTGCCCATAACCTGAGCAGATTCCAGAAAGGAGGCACATTCTGCTTATGGCAAGTTCCTCGTGAGATGCATCAGGGGTTTGGGGTAGAGTTTGGCCTTGCTGCAGCACTTGGGGTGAGGAGGGAACTCCAGGGAGTGTGAAGGAGGTTGTAAGGGAAGCTGGCACTTTCCTGGGCTGTGTGACAGGACAGGACATTTTGTTCTTTTTGTTGCTGTTGGTGTTGAGCTGTAATTTGGAGGAGCAGCCCATCCCCAAGGCATTGTAACTTCTGTCTGACTCCACACCTGGCCAGGGGCAGGAGAGCTACAGGGGTTGTCTGAAATGGAGAGACAGGCTGGGATGTGGGAGCAGATGGGAGGATGAATTCCTGTTTAGCTGCCCCCAGTAGGTGAACAGCAGATGCTTAGGAAGATGCCCTTTCCATCAAGAAGCTGATGTCACCCTTTCTGAACAGCTGTGACCCTACAAGTTACTAAACAACACACCATTCTCATTCAGTTTAGCAGCACTGAGGGTGATGCAAGATCAGGGGGATCCTGCTCCTCTCTATTTAACTTAAACCCTTGTTGGTAGTTTCAAACCTTCTCCAGATTTTATCATGCTGTTCACAACCTCATGTCCATTAATTTCAGCTTCATGAAATCCTCAAAACTTGTGCACAACCAGCGTCCCCCATAAGATCTCAGACTCATATGGAAATATTGGTTTCCTGCAAGGCTTTTTCCATGGGGAATGGTCGCCCTCAAAGCTCTCCATTGCATTGACAGAAGCATCTTCCTGGGTACTTGTCAGAAATATCCCCCTGGAAGATCATAGTTCATGGTTTTTAGGACATCTCTGCTTTGCTGATTAACATGCCAGTAACTTCTTCAGTGGAACAGCACTCCTTCATCCTGGGGAGAATCTGCCCCAAAGGACCGTAAAATCAAGTTTTATTCTGCTTCTAAATATACAAATGCTCCCTTTATTTATGAAATTAGTCTAAAAGCTTAGGTCAGTATGCAAGTATCTTGTTAAGCAGAGCTTGGTTTTACACTTTTTTCATTAAATAATTGTTCTGAACATACTTGGTATTTTGAGAGACAGTGGGGAGGACATTGTGGCCTAAAAATGCCCTAATAGTGCAAAGTAATTTTTTCCATACATTTTCATGAGTATTTTTGATTATGCATTGCACACATTCTAAATACATAATTACATGCTGTCTTGACCGATTGAGTAAATAATACATTAAAAAATAAAAAAAAAGTATGCATATTTAACAAATGAAGTGCAATGGCTTCAATGTGGGGAACATAACATAGGTTTCAAAAACCTGCCTAATTATGCACTTAACTAAGACATGAGGACAGTTCCTCTAGAGCCACTCTGGCCTGTCAAGTAAATAATATGCATTTTACAAAACCAACTAATTATGGATTTGCCCACGGGACTGTAAAAGATCTGAAGATGCAGGTAAGTAATATGCACTTTATAGCTAACCAGGCATGGGGAATTTAATTTAATTAAAAATCTAGTAGGTAAAAAAAAGAAGGTAAATAATGCCAATAATCTCTCCAAATCCAGGACCTTCAACTTTGGCTACCTCCTGTAGCATCTTGATAAAGTCAATATATCAGTGCAAAATAGCCAAGAGTGGGATTCATGTGGGTGCAACTATTTTTGTTGAAGGAGATCTTATTGCTTTCCCAAAGTTCTCCATGATTCAAAGTGTCTCTTCTGGCATCAGGAATGCCAGCTCAGGGCTCCTCTTTGGGATCACATTGTGGGGTCAGGGGTATGGCAACATCTGCCCTTGCTCACACTTTTCCATTTTTCCCAGAGATTTTTATATGAGATTGACTACAGGCCTCACTAGGGGAAAAAATAAAAAGAATGGAAAAGTGGGTTCATATTTGTTTTTATCAATATGCATTTCTCAGGGTGCTGGAGGAATTTTTTATTAGGGGGATACAAAGATGATTTGTTTTAAGCTGAACCACTAGAAAAGAAACACTAAGGCTTGAACGCTGCAACATGTGCGTCTTCTGGAAATAGGTAATAGAGAAAAGAGGGCAAAAGGTGCCATCGAGGCTTTGAAAGAGTTTTGAAGGAGAAAAACATTCTGAGCTTAATCCTGCCAAGTTCCAAGAACATTGTATGCACCTGAGTGTGTCACTAATCCTCTCTAAAGACTGCACAAAAACTGGTGCAGAAGACTGATGCTTAAGCAGGCTCCCTTACAAGTTATCAAACCAGGTAGAATTGCATTAGGAGTGTTAATTAGGGTAAATGAGCAGTGCAAGTGTTTGTATACACACACACTTAGAGGTACCAAGCCAGGGATTTCTTCACTGAAGGATTTACCAGGCGAGGCTGAAAGGCTGCAGCCAGCACATTTCCTTAGAAAACAGTCCCTCAGCAAAAAAGCACTAAACAGTTAATGGTGACCTATCCTTACTATTTTTCAAACAGTACACAAAGCAATTTTTGCTTGTTTGTTTAGTATTCCTCTTTCTTTTCCTAACATCTGAAAAACAATATTGGGACAGCTAAAATACCCTGGTCCCCCCTCAGATTGCTGGGTGATACACAAATACATTGTCTGAAATTCCCCCCACAGTTTTAAACAACAAAGTTGCATTCTGAATATAAATTCCTGCCAGCTATTGAGATCACAAGTATGAAATCTGAAACTGCTGGTTCTATGATGATAAAGGGACATGCTCTTTAAAGGAACCCAGTTTTGCTGCGAGCAATGAACATGGGATGTGGAAAGAGACCTAGATTTGAAGTAGAGTTTGAAATGCTGCAGGGATTCCATTACATCCTTCTAACACTCTTCTCCCTTGGTCAGATAGAGGCTTTTTTTTCTTGTTTATGTGCTTACTTTGAGAATGATAGATTGGAGAACTTCTATTAACCCTTTTCTCCTTGGCTCCCTTTCTTTCCCCACCTTTCCTCACTGCCCACTCCCCAGCACTTATGGAATACAGTGGTTCTGTTGTTCTGTTTGGGATCTGAAGAACTCTTTTGTTTAGCCACAAACCCATCTTCTCCAGCTTTTTCTCTTTCCTATAAAATACACCATTCCTTTTAAAATGCGAAGTGGATTTGTGGTATTTGATTACCTACTGAAATTTCTTAACAAAAATTTATTGTTAAAAAATCAAGTTTTGTGCTAGGAGAGACTGGAGCACAGTCAAATTAACAACCTGGTTTGTATTTTAACTATGTTATGGTCTCACCATTCTGCTTATGTTTCTTACAAAAAAACCCTCAAAAAAAACTAAAAAAAAAAAAAAAGAGCTCAAACCCACAATTACTGTTTATTGCTTAGAAATAGCTGCTTTTGCTTGCGATACTTGAGAAAGCAGAGGAATGAAATCAGCTCGTGGCAAGCTGTGAGAGTTTCAGGACCAAAAACTGCAAATAAAACTCACCTGGAGCTTTTGAGGAGTGAAAGATCAAGACTGCAGTGAACAATTTCTTGCCAGCAATTGCCTTGACCGTTGGGTCAGCATTGGAAAAATAATATGATAATCTTTGCATTAACTTCAGTAGTTTCCTTTGTGCCAATTGCTGCTATTGTGGCTGTGCTCAGCTAAGCTGGCATGACAGGAGCTCTGCTACTGGACTGCTTCAGAGGAGACTTGCTTGAGTTCTCAAGCAAGGTGAATAGGACTTGGGGAATCTGACAAAAATGTTTTATCTGAGCTGTTCTCTTAATTAAATTAGTCCCATTCCAATAGCCAGCTGAATAGTGATGTCAAGGAGGAGACAGCTATGTTATGAAATCTCTCCTGTAAAACTTACTGTATTTTTAGATTTCTTGGATTCTTTCAGTGCCATCTGTAGCTCACACATCACATTCTTCACCCTGCCATTACCTTCCAGAAGGAGATGAAAAATCAGAAATTATTTTATCTAGGACAGAAAGGGAATACTGAGAAAACTCCTTTGTGAAGGGAGAAATCAAGCCGTGGCACAACATTAGGGAACACAGGATTCATTAATTTAGATATTCTTTTAATATTCACGGTTTAGTAGCATCATGTCAGGATCACAGAGCAAACAGTGCTGATGTTATTACTGCCTTAAAAAAATTCTTGCCTCAGGTCCAGGCGATTTAAGAAAAATTTTTGGTTCTTTGCTTCTCTAATGGCCAAATCCTGCTCTCTTTGCCTGTTGGGAAGCTCTTCAATGTTTGGTACCTTTTTCTCCTTGATTAAGATCCACAGGATTGTCCCTGAGACACTTAAGATGTGTGTGAGGAGGTTTCATAGGTCTGAGCAAAGAAATCGAGGGGGGTTCCTCCCCCCCCCCCCACTTAGCTTTCTTCCAGTAATTCCGAAGGAATTGGAATAAAATTTGTGTGGAATTGTGGTGCAGCAGAGGGGAGAGCTGTGCGTGCCCGGGGCTGGCCAGCGGTGCGGAGTGGCTGTTCCATAGAGTGTGAGTGCCCTCTGCTGCACAGCCTGCTGAGCTCCTGGGCTGGGCCTCTCCACAAAGCTCCAACTGCAAAAAAAGATGCTTCCCTTCTCAGGCACAGTGGTGCATGCACCAGAACTTTTTAGGGAATGGGCCACACGCCAAACTCAGAGTCAGTGGTGCCATCAGACAGTGGAATTTACTGCATTGACACCTACTGTAAATATCAGAATATTTAATGAACATTTACAGTGGTAATTTCCAGAGCTGTTGTAACAAGCTGGGTGAATACATCCAGTATCTATATGTGAAAATAAATGAAATGCTTTGAAGTACTTAAAAGTAAATTTTAATATATTCCCTTAGTGCTCAGGTCATTTATGGTCATAGTTCCTAACTCATTTATTCAGAACAGAATTTAAAGAAAAAAAAATCTAAGTTCTTCAGGTGGAGCTTCTATAAAATCTAGCAAATCAATTTTAAATAAAGTATTTTAGCTATTAAGTATTCATATTATTTTGTGCTTCTCCATATAACTTATACTGACAGCAGCTTTTATGGAATACTAATATTCTCTCACACACATTGCATATCTAAAGCTACTAATTACAAATCACATTTTACACAGGCTTTGAAAAGGAAGCTCCAGTACTTTGTAGAATATTCTTTTAAATAGCCTAGTACAATATTAAATAATCATTAGACAAAGATTATTATAAAATCAGGCTGCCAAATTACTGACTTTGTGTTTTCTGCAGCTCTAATCTTTTATTTCTTCCTCAAGCAAACCTCCCACTGATTTAGAAAATGCAAGATTTAGGTCTATGGCAGAAAAGTGGAACATCCCTAAGATGTAGCTAGGGATGGTATTTCAGTATTATCCAAAGATTGGGTGCAGATTGTATTTTGGGAACCTGCAACTGGGAGACTTTGCCAAGTGGTCCAACGGCATCAATAGGATGTAAAGTGCCTTCAGCTACACTTGGAATGTCAGCTGGAAACAGCTTTGAAGTGCATTCCAGTTTTAGAATAAACAGCATTTTGGAGTCTGATGTAAAGGACAGCTCTTCACCTCTGGGGCTGCTGCTTCCATGGGATCCATGGAAAAGTGCAGCCTGTGTTCCACTGCACTGAATGGAAGCTGCTCACGCAGTGTCTCATGGTGACATCTTTTGAGTCATTCAAAATGCCTCCACTTTTTTATTGTCCCAAGTTCAGTGTTATTCTGGACAGAGCTTTAAGCAATTTGAAACATCACTATGAAATTAATGCTGTGGGAAATCAATTTAATTGTAACATAACCCCATGGAAGTTAGCTCAAACGTGCTGTAGAATGAGTAGTGCAGGTGGCACAATCCATCTGTGTCTCCTGACACCTCAGTCCAAACACGTGTTTGTTTTGCTGGCTCAGATCCGTATTTTCTCTTGCTGCCCACAGTGATGTAAATCTGAACTAATTTAGGAGTGGCCACACAAGAAATGTGTATTGCAAAGCACTGCAAATCAGCACTGCAGGGCCTTGACAAAGCTGTGGGTGGTAAATTCCCACGCAGATATATCTTCCCTGGATCTTCTGCTCTGTGCCATTGTTCTCTTGCTTCCACGAGGATTGAAACTCACCTCAAATCTTGCAGATAAATCAAATTCATAACCTTAAGTGGATATGCAATTCCATGGAGAACAAGCCTGACAAAGGCAGTGAGGCTATTGTAAATAGGTTGTGAGGCAGCCGCTAACCCAGGGCTTTCCTTTAATGTTCCTGCTACTGCAGTCTGACTTTGGCACAAATTCAGCCCTGGTACAGGCAGGAGCTCCAGAGCCACAGGAGATCCTGGGATGGTGAGACTCTCTTAGCACTGTTTGGTGACTTTCTGGGGAATGTCAGCAATTCCTGCCCTCAGAGCCTGCAAACAAAGGTGCCAGTCTGTGGCCAAGCTGAAGGTTGGGAAGAAACTTGAATGAATGGTGTTCAGTCCAGGTCTGTGCTGAGAACTGGCTGAAAACAGGAAATGCTGGGATCTTGGGTGTTGGCATTTCCACGAGCTGGCAGGTAATAAAGGCATGGCAGAAGAGGTTTTGACTTTCAATTCCATCCCTGGCGATTTCATAATGCAGGTGAATCCTGTGTTTGGATAGCAGATCCTTAGAACAGACCTCTTAATCTCATGTCTTACACAGTGAGAATTTTAAGAGCAAAGCTTAAAACCAAAAGAGTTT
Source organism: Trochalopteron elliotii (assembly GCA_024734555.1). Taxonomy (NCBI): domain Eukaryota; kingdom Metazoa; phylum Chordata; class Aves; order Passeriformes; family Leiothrichidae; genus Trochalopteron; species Trochalopteron elliotii. Next base: position 3,236,387 of record JANPWX010000088.1, read on the forward strand.
CTTGAGTGTTGGGGTTTAGCCCTTGGTCTGAAATAGATGTCTGGATCCAGGCTCTATTTAATAACTCTGGCCTTCTTATTAAGGCCTTAAGACTGTTTGTCTTTTCTGTTTAAAAGAATCTCTACAGGTGGTCATGGGCGATCAGGGCTCCCAAGAGCTACCATTATCCTGTGCCACGAGTCACAGAGTGAACTGGCTGTTATTTAAACCCTTTCCCCTACACATCTGCCACCCCTCCTCACACCTCAGTTTTGGCTGTGAAGGCTGGGGAGTGGCTCTCAGGAGAGCTCCTGGCAATATGAAATACCAGAGGTATTGTCTAGCAGTGCATCTCACTGGGTATCACACAGTTCTTTAAACACTCCATGGAGGGTCTCTCACAGGATGTGTCTGACACTGATTTACAAGCTGCTCTGGAACTGAGAGAGTAAAGCAAAAAAACCAGCTTAAGCTGAGCCTCAAAATGAGAAATAGTTACCAACTTCGTTGCCTTTTTGTTGCCTCACTCATAAAACTAAGGAGGTGGCAGACTACTGCTGTTATTTTTCCTTAAAGCCAGAGTTTTCTTTTTATTTCCCATTAGAAAAACAGGGTTTGAGCTGTCAGAACCTATAGTCTTGTAACTCTGCAAAAATGTAGCTTCATTAACTTTGTGGTTATGAGAAGAATTGAGGCAACTCAGAATTCAGTGCAGATACTGGAACAAAATCTGTAGTTCTGCAGGAGCGGCTACACTGATCTGAAGAAGTTCATGTGGCACAGGGCAAGTGTTTGCTAGAATGCTTTCAAAAAGTAACATCAGGCCAGAAATGAGGTGCAAATTCTGGGTGATGTGCTCTGTATCTTTCCTGTCTTCCAGACAAGCTGTAGCTTCAGTAAGTCCATCTACATTGTTCCTCTCTGCATTTCCTGGCCCAGCCCCGGGTAAAGGACAAATCCAGAAAATTAATTTCCCAGGCTCTTTAGCAGCTGTTTCCCTCCATCAAATATTTCCAGGTGATATCCAAATGGGATGGCCCCATCCCAACCCAGTCATTATGCCTGCTACCTTTTCATGGATGGAATGTTTTCTACTCTTTTTGGCTCTTTTCCAGCACAGGGAGATTGTTTGATGTGTTTTTCTCCATCCTGAGGTTCCTTCTGAAAATCTCAGCCTGGGTTGCTCAGCAGCTCTTGCCCTTTTCTGTGGATATTGTTAATAGCTCTGATGGAGAGGATACTTCTGCAGAATTACAAGCAATCTTGGCCACTGTGAAACCCCACAAATCAGTAAGGTTTATTTGCTCCAGTAGTCACACAGAATAGTTTTGGCTGTTTTAAGCCTCCCCAGGTCTAGGCTAACAGTGTAAATTTTGAGGATAACTGTATATTAATTTCATATGCAGGTCTCTTTATTGAGAGGAAATATCAGAAATTAAACCTTACAAGTATCCAGAAGCAATTATAAAATGAGTAGATTATAGTGGTAATACTGTAAATGGAAATTCACTGAAATGTCAAAGTACTTGCCATAAAATGTAGCAATAATATGATACTAAACACAATACAGAGAGCTTTCAAATATTAATACCTTTATTATTTTCTCTATTAATACTGATAAAGTTCAAACAATCGTCACCAAGCTGATCAGGAGAATAATAATATCATTACCATCATCTGCTGGAGGGAGCTATAATGGTGCTGTCATTCCATCCCACTGGAAGATCACTTAGGAACTGAGCTGGATCCTGACATAAATCCCTGGAGGTGAATGACAGGACATTACCAGGCTCAGAGGATAATTGTAAACTCACATGCTAATGGCTCAGACTTGTGAAGATACCAATTGTAACAAAACTGGGAACAAATAGTAAATTAATTTTTCAGCTTGCTTGGCACTGTCTGCTCAGGAAAGTTCTTTGTATTCTAAGGCTTAGTGAGCTTCACTTGCTATTTATTCCATTATTTCTTTTATAGTGATCTGTACATAATTTAGCTCTCATGGCTGTTTAACTAATGACCTAATCATCAGGCAACTTCTGGAGTTTTAGCAGGATGGATATCCCTTTTCCTGCAGAGATTCCTGCTTTGCAGAGGAGACTTCTGAGCTGCTCAGAACAAGAGGCCTCTGGCAGAGGCAGATCGGTGCATACCTTGAAAATGTCCTAACTTCTGTAGCCTCTACTCCATCCCAGTGGGGGAGAGATCAAAATCTGGGTGTGTCCACACAGATTTTTGCCCTCACAGCCACATTTTTTACAAGTGACCTTTGATTGCATGGTGTTCCTGGTCATGGACTTTCGAGGTAAGTTTAAAAAGTTATTTTTGTGTTAGAAATAACAACAAGAAAAAAAGAAATTGCAAAAGAGGAGCCTGAGCATTTAATTATAATGCTGAATATTAATTAATAAAAAACATCAAAAATAAGTTGCTGGCTGCTGTATAATTAGGTATCTACACCCATCAGATCAAAGTATGTAAATGAACTACATTTTAATAAGCCCCACTGTTTAGCTGAAGAATGATAATGAATCTTATTTGCCTGCCTTAACTTAGCCAAAGCCACTAACTAGGTGATTTTCTTCTCTTTGTACATTTTTTTGCGTTGGTACAAAAAATGAGATAATCAATAATGGCGGATAGTCTCCTGAGCGATTCCCACTAATGCTAATGGGAGTTAATTGCTTATATTTAGAGGAGACTGTGCAGTTCTGGCACCCCGGTGAATATAAATTACACAGTGGTGGAGACTGCACAATGGACTAAATCATTCCCACCCACAGGAGGAGGAAAGTTCCTTGGGGAAAACCACTTTATTCCTTCCATGGTCTTGTCTTGCTGCTCAGGGGAGGGCTCTGCTGGCCAGGTGACAGTGATCTCACAGGACGTGGACCTGGGGCCCGTGGGATGTGTCATTGGTGTCCACAGCCCCTGGGAGGAGGAGCCACCACAGAACGGGAGCAGCATCTGTGCTCCCCCACCTTCCCTGTCCCCGTGTTTCACTTGCATTTTATCCTCCTCTTCCCTTCCTTGCACCAGCCCTGGGGCACAAATGAAAACTCTGCCACAGACTTGGCAGCAGAAAGTCCCCAAATCCCTGGCACAGGGCACAGCACCTGGGAGCTTTCATTCACCCTGTTGTGTTGGCACAGCACTGAGGGGCTTGGAAGGTACAGCTGGAAGAAAGTCGCCAGCTCAGGGTATCCACAGCTCCTGAGGCTTCATGAGGTGGGGTCAGGAAGCCACATGTTCAAGAAAGGCCCTGGAGAAAGTTCCAGAGATCAGTCTGGATCCTCAGAGGTGTCCCATGGTGAAATCAGCCTCTGCCTGGTGATGTCCAAGGAGCTGACTCCACCGATTCCCTCCCTCCTGGCGCAGGCCTGGCACTGATGAGGGGAAACAGCCTTTTTAATGTGATCAGGAGTTTGTCAGAGCCTGTTTGGAAGGGCCGTGCAGTGATGCTGGATTGTTAATTCTTCTTATTAACATTATGTAGAACTGAAATTCTGCCACTTCACTCCTCAGTCGCCGAACATCCCATTTAAATTAAATTGGCCCGACATGCCTTTATCCATTTTTAAACAAGAAACAAGACAAAACAAACAAAAGCTATCACAGTTTAGCTGAGTCTGTGAAAAGTGTTGTGTTATCTGAGCTACAAAAAAAAAGCTGGAGACTTATTTGAAGATGAAATTTTGCATATTGTTAGTCTATAATTCAGGCACTTCAGGATTTAAAAAATGATCTGGCTGAGTTATTTACAGCAGAAGAGAGGGAGTTGTGCGTGCAGATGAGCTTCTTGTCATCATGTTTTTAAATCTGTAATGGGCATAATGGATTTGGCTCTACAATGGTAATTTGCAAAGCCCCATTGATTTCAATGAAAGTGCAATGAGGGTGGTTAAAGGTATTGGGAGGGCTGGTGCTTCCAAATGAAGGGAGATTAAAAAGGCCAATATTAGCAAAAGGAACAAATAGGAATGAATGGAATTAGACAGAAGGTTTAGGATCCAGAAGTCCAGGCACAGGTTAGCTGGTCACTGCAGCAAAATCTCCCAGTATTTAAACAGAAGACAAAAGGTTTTGTGCTTCCATTTCAGGTATTTGAGTCATAAATAATGCTTTCATTTCTTACACACTTTTAACTGCTGTTCACATCTACCCACTGCTTTAGAGATCATATATTGCTCCTGTTTTTAGTGAGGAGGGAAGGATGAGTGCTGTGAGACCCAGGATATGGATGACACCTGCAGGGGCTGGGGACGGCAGCAGTGCCAGAACAGCGAGGGTGGCACTGACCCTTCCTCAGTCGCTCACAGCTTTGCAAACCTCAACTGCCTGAGCACAAGCTGTCTGCTCCCACTGTCTCCTGAGGCTCCTGCTTTGGAAAGCTATGGCAGGAGTGATCCAGCTGGTTCTGAAGTTGAGGCTAGGAAGAAAGGCAGGGTAAGTCTTGGATACCTCAGGAATGCAGTGGTGCAGAGGCAGTTTGTGCGTGGGGGATGCTGTCACAGAGTTCTAGATTGGTCGGCCTTGAGAACCCGCCCTGGCCAAAGGAAATCCTTCAAGCTCAGTGTGAGTCAAGAGTAGGTGAAGTTCAAAGTGTTTTAGAGGACTGTCTTGCTTCCTGGGCATAGGGGGGTGGTGGCACAGCAGCATGAGGTAAATTTGTGCCCTGCTGTTTGCTTGCTCGCTTGAGGCCCGATGCTTCCCAGCTCTGCTGTTCCCCCTCTGGCACACAGAAATGAATCTGCTTTTGAGCTCCCAGTGGTTGTGTTTAATATCAAATGTGGCTGACATGTGCCTCCTTCCCTGATCCCATCAGCTGTAAAACCTTTCCCTGGGCTTTCTCTCCCTTCTTAACAGGTATATTTGGATTCTACTGTGAGCACTTCCTTTTGCTCAGCACGAGCTGGATCAAGAGACTCACCAGTTCCTTTTCCTTTTCAGCTTTTCTTTCTGAACAAATGCTGTCCTGTGAAGTTGCATCTCACTGTTTCTTTCTAAGTCCTCTCACTGTTTCTTTCTAAATCCTCCCTCAAAGGAATGTCCTGTTCCCAGGAGGGGAGGAGGAATGTTCTTCTGTGCCATCTTTGTGCCAGTATCTCAAGACTTTTCGAAGCAGACTTTTTGACTGGGGGCTGAGACCCTACAGAGTTATTACTGCCCTGTGTGACTGGTTACATATTGATGTATGTAAATCTGTGTGCAGGAAGGGTTTAAAAGAGTTAGTGAGAGATACCACAGGAAATCCCATGTTAAAACTTCCATTCACCACTTAAGTGTTGAAATGGTGGGACATTCCATTCTTTAACAATAATAATGGTTAAAACTTCTTATTTTTCTCTACACATCAAGGTAAAGGCCTCGTTTGCCAGGACTGGGAAATGAACTCAGTGGGTGTTATAAACCTCTGCATGTTAGTGAGAGGACAGAAAGGTATAAGAAAAGGAGAGTCATTCATTTTTTCTCTTTTTCTGTCTTTAAACACATAAACACAGTGAAGCCTCTGGGGTGACACTTCTCTTTCATTTTGGTAAATCTCTTGACTTAAATGGGCACAACGTGTGTGAAGAACGGCCATTCAGATCAGAGATAGAGTGTTAAGAAACTGATTTCTCTGTGCTTAAGCCTGGACATAAATGCAGTTTTTCAATCCAATGTGTACTTTATTGTGAATCATGTTCTTATTCTTGAAAGTAATGTGAGCTCTTTATCTGCCATTGACAGTCCTAGTGCAGGATTTCAGTGGAGGAACATCTCAATTGCATCACTTAGATTGACACAGGTGCCAAATCCATGATCTATTCTCACACTCACACACCCCTTTCCTTTTTCCTTTGGTTTATCCAGGAAAAATGTGCCAGATCTTTAGAGATGAGGTATAAGCTGCAGCAGATGGTCTTAACTCCAGAGCACAGGAACTGGTTCTTATTTTTGTATGTCCACACATTGGCTGTATTTCCAGCTATAGGCTGAGACACAGCATTTCCTGGCTGAAAGGAAAAGAAAAAAAAGTTGCATAAGAAACTTAAAGTTAAGGTATTTCCCCAGAACTTCCTCTGATTATTATTGTAATAGTGCCAAAGCCCCAGATATTTTCCTGATCTCTGAAGTTACGCTGAGTACAGCTCAGCTGTGTCTCAGGTATAGTTGGATTTAGTTTTTCTTATTTTGCAGAGAGAGTGTTTCCTTTTATTTTATGTATTTATATTACAAACCTACAATTTAGTGTAGATCAGTATTACACTGATCAGTGTAATGCCACAGTGTTATGTGGCACTCAGGTATTTCTGTGGTTCTTCAGCTTTCCCAAAATCACAGCTTTGGGGCCTGATCCAAAGCCTGACAGGGGATTTCAGGCTCTTCACCAATATCAAACTTTGGATCACAACTTGTGGCTCATTCAAAGCCTCAGCAGAGTCAGAGAGCTCCTCTGTGAGACCAGGAGTGCAAATTATACTGAAGATGGGGCCTGTCCATTTTTGAGTGCAGTTAAAAATCTCAAACCTCCCTTGCATCATCTCCACAGAAAGCTGCAGCTGGAGGCTGGGCTCTGATAGCCACAAAGGGGAGTGCAGTGTGTTCACAGTCAGGCTGGGGCTCCCTGGGTGGTTTATTTCTGTTCAGTTTGTCACAGCATGTGACAAAATGGCCTGGGGAAGTGTTTCCTTAGTGATTCAAATCTTAAGGTGCGTTAGGCAGCTTGCAGGATGAGTGCAAGGAGTGCCATGGCACAGAAAAGTGGGAAGCTGATGGAAACCTACAGGGAGCTGGTTAAATCTACTTCACTTGAGTGGCCAGCCTAAGAGTACAAAGAGGTCAATATATCCATAATTATTATCATAATTTTCTGTTTAAAATATGCCAAGTTCTTTGGGAAGAAAAAATTAAAAGAAAGAATTTCTTTTAAAAAAACCCTTTTAAATTACAGCTTCAAAGCATTAACTTGTCTAGTAGCTTTCTGATTTCCCCAAGGATCTAAGAAATAGGCATTAGGATTCCTGGAGCAAGACAAAGACTTAAAGCTCTAGATTTTTAATATACAAGCATTTTATATAGGTTACTGCAATGGAGGAGCTAATTTTGTGTGACTGTAGCTGGTTACTGCAGCCTGTACAGAAGTAGTGGTAGTTATAGGCAGAGTGTGCTGTATTTTTATCTGCAGACAAGCCTTCAGCATTTGGGAGAAACAAACATATTTCTATTTTATGTGTCTCTTTGGCAAAATGTTTTGCTTGTGGAAAAGAATGACTTCTCTTTCTGAATTTGGAAAGTTGTAAATAATGCCCATCTTACATGTTCAACAAGTTTATTTTCTAACTGCAAACAAATGAAGTGTTCTCCGTGGTGATGACAATGAGGACAACATTATCAATCCATTATGCAGCACTCCAGAGAATTAACTTTGGCACAGCAAATAAATAACCCTCCCAACTGCCTTAGGAACTTTCTAGATAAGTATTATTGGTATTAAAAGAATGGGATGCTGAGTTCTAATTTGCTTCCTTATTTAAGCTGGGCAAGTTGGGCTATGTATGTGATAACTGTTCATAATGTCACTCCAAGAAGTTTATTGTGCCAAATGACACTTGATGTGCCAACTACATCCTGATTGTCCCTAATTCAAATTAACAGGAAATGTTAAGTCAGGAGTGGTGCCGTACTTTACCAATAGGGAATATTCAGGAGCATGCAAGGATCGTGTGCCTGTAGGTAAATGAAACAAACCGGCAAGGAGACTCGCTCCTTTTTAATGCCTTTATTAAGATCAGCTCTAGGTGGGGGGCTCGAGGGACAGCACACATGGCCACTGCTCTGGATGGACAACGCTGAGGAGGATATGATCAGCTCTTCCTTCCACACGGCCGAGGTGGGGGCTTCCCTCCTGCAGAAGTCCCTGGAAATCCACTGGCTTGTTGGAAAGTCTAGGGGAGTCTTGTATATGGGATACTTTTGAAGTTACGGTGACAAGATGGAACTCAGGTCCGATTGGTGTGAGGTTCTCCATGGTTCTGCTGACTTAGAGAAGTTATTTTTAGTTTTTGGTTTGTGTTGGCTCGTTGTTTTTCAGGGGTTTTATGTCCGAATCATGTCCCACGAGCACCCGAGGTCTTTTTATTTGCGTGTCAGGCGGTGCCATCGGCTGCCTCGGTGGTTGCTATGGCAGGGGTGGCAATAAGGACAGTTAAAAAGGAAGGGGTTTCAAGTAATAAACATTTGACAGACAAAACATTTAGGGAAGGTGTTTTTACTTACCATAACAATCGGTCAGAGCTAAACGACAGAGAAAAGCCTTACTACAGGCAAGGCAAAACTGAACTTAGAAATTGTTGTTTTGTTTCTTACAGTAAAGGAAAAGTGTTTGTTGGAAGAACTGTTGTACATTGAAGGGCTGAACTAAAGACGTCTCAGCTTGGAACAGTCAGGGATGAGACTATTAGGAATGGGGAATATTTAGGTATAATCACCTAAGTATAGAATAAAGATGCTGCCATTTCCAGTAAGTATTTTTGTTCTGTGTTTAGGCAGGAGAATGATCCTGTGGTCAGATCAAGAATGGTAATGAAATATTTCCCATTTCAGCCATAATTCAGGAGAATATTAATCGAGAATTTCTCAGTGGAGAATGGCAGGATATAATGTGTATTCCCTTGTTTGTTGTGGATGATCAGGCAGATGTGAGTTCTGAGAAGCCACCTCAGCCAAAAGGTCTAATGAAATTCTTGAATGAATGTAAAAGAAAATTTCAAGAGAATGAGAGAGGTTCTTTTACCTGGTTTTGGTGCTTGTGTGACTGCTGCTGGCAAACTCCCTGAGTGCAGCTCTCCTCTCCATAATTCAAGAGGATAATGACAACTGGAGAGTGCTGAGAGAATAATGACAAGAGTGATTAAAGCACTGGAAAGAAGAGAGATAGGGATGGCAAGGAGAGAGGCACTCGAGGAGCTTGTCCTTGTACCTACAGTCTTCCCAGCTCCTCAGAGCCCCTTCTTCCCATCCTGAGCATTGGGGGAGCTGTTCATTGGCCTTGGCAGTGAGAGGGGGAACTCTTCCTGTTCCTGTGCTCTGAAGGTCAGAGCCATCCCTGCTTTTGGAGCTCCTCTCCGTGCTGTCATGAGGAAGAGTAAAATGAACCCAGTAGGGCTGGAGTTAATGAGGTTTGAATCACTCCTGTATTTTCTCCTCAGGCAGTTCATTTTGGGAGTTACCTCCACTGAAATAGGTACAAAACTCCTGTCCTGACACTCTGAGGCACAGGGGCAGCACCTCAGCCTGGCTGAGGTGTGTTGGACTTGTGTTAATTTGGTTTGGTTCCCAGTGGGAAGATGTTGTTTATTGGACATTTCTTTTCAAAAAGTTTCCTTGCCAGGACATTGTTTCCAAGGCCAGTGTATCAGGCCTTTGTGTAACTGCTGAATAACTTTTATCCAAAGTAGAAAAAAGAAGAAAATAATTATATTCATGTTGTTATATGTAATTTGATTGTTTTCCTTAGTGGAGGACATTGTAATAGAACTTTTCAAGGTAAAATGTGTCCTTTTGAAAAGGTTTTATGAGCTTGAGGCTATATGAATTACTCATTTGAAAGGTTAAAGGCTAATAATGCTGTGAAATCTCTACAGTTATGTAGAAAATATTTACTTCATTTTTCAGGTGCAAATTAGAAGTTTTTATCTATTATTTCTCTTTGAAAATATGGAAGCATTTCAAGAATATTAATATAAGAGTTATTAATAGTCTGAAGTACTTTTTGATACAGTTTATCTTTCCGTGACAATGGATTTGAGGCCATTTTATTACCTCCTATTTCCGGAAGTATCCTTGGAACCCACAGATTACAAAAGAAATGTGTGTGATGTGTGTAAAGAAATGTAACATTAATTATGTTATGAAAAAGATATTGGTTTTTTTCAAGCATTTTAAAGGAATTTTTTATTAAATAAGTCACAAGCTACAAAATACTCTGAGAAAGAAAAGATATTATTGTTGGTTCAGTGACTGGTGACAGCAATTGAGAATCTGGGGAAATAGATTTGCACAAAACTGTGATTTCTTAACTGTTCCAATAATATGGAATGCTGGATTCTGAGAAAACATGGGAAAATAATAAGAAATTATCACAAAAACTAAATAAAATATTCTGTTGAAGTCCTGTCTTCCAGAGTAAACAGTCATTGCTGTAAGAATGGAGCAGCAATCCCATGGTTAGGTGTTTTCACTTGTCTCTTCTCCTTGGATTCTCCATCCTCAGCTTTAACTGGGCTGATGAACTCCTGCTACAGGACAGGACATAAACAATAAAAAAAATTCACTGAAGGATGCAGAATGTAGAGGAAAAAGTGTCAGAAAAGACTGCAGATAAATTTGCAAGTTCACTTCTTACTCTAGAGAAAAGCATCCTATTTGGATCTCTTAATAAAAACTAGAGCCATATGTCAATTTAGAAACAATTGTTTCCTTTAAAATATGTTACACAAGCAATTTGCCATTTTAAAATCATTCTGTTCATTTATGTAGAAAAACAAAAAGGGGAGAATTTTGTTTCCTGGATGAAAGCATAGCTCAATATTTAATTTCTGGTTTTATTTTGATGCATGTTTTAATACTCTGACCATAGATCTGAGAAAAGAAATCCCATTATGTATGCACATAATACAATAAGCCTCATGCACCCTCTGATATCCCTGTGAGCCTGGCAAGCCCTTGGATATTCCACAGTCTCCTACATTCCACTGCGAGCTCCTGATTCAGAGCCTTGGAAGTTTCAATGAACAGATCCAGAGCTCACCCCTGACAGACATGAGGGTGCCCGGGGTCTGTCACCTCCCTGATGCAAACCTGTTGCACAGCCTAGCCCTTTCCCAGGATTAACCTTTTCCCAGGATCAGCCTAAATCCTGCAGCATCCGTGTTGGTCTTGTCCCAATCCACAGCTGACATACAAAAGCTTGGGCGCTGTCTGTGGCAGGAAATCTGCAGTGTAGCTCTCTGGTCCTGTTCAGAGGACCTGTGCTGCCCAGAGGGAAAAGCCCAAACTGTGGGATTTGCATCCTGCATGAGCAGGACCTGTGAGACAGCAGCACGAAGGGGTTTTATGGGAGTCCCTCTGTTCCCTCAGGCGGTTTGCAGGGATTACCGTTGTTCGGGGCAATATGAAGAAACCGAGGAATAAATTGCTGTCCCGTGAGCGGGAATTCAGGCTGGGGGAAGGTCACAGGAATTTGCTGGGAGCTCAGCTCCTCCTGGGCTGTCCTGGCAGAGCTGAGGCTGAGCACTTCCCTCCCTGCGGCACAGCCTTTCCTTCAGCCCCGGTTGCAAGGCTGGAGGGGCTGGAGGTGCTCGCCCCCTCCTGCTGGCAAAGCAGGGGGCTGAGAGTGGGAGAAGGGGCTGGAAGAGAAACGGGACAGATAAATATGAGTTTGAAGGCTCTAAAGGAATCTGCAGGCATCCCGGATGGTGCGGTAATCCCGGGCAAGCGTTGCTCTTGGCAAACATTTATTCCATGACTGTTTAATAGCTCCTGACTGACAGCGGGTCTGCCGTGTAATCCCAGCCATTCCCTCCCCCCGCCCGCCCGTCACTCCGCAGAGTTCCCTCTCCTGCGAACTGCGAGGGAGAAAGGATATAACTGTTCTTTCTGGAAATTCCACTTGAACCAGGGTTCAAGGATAAATATTACCTCCCCTCGGATATGTTAACTATTTTTTAATGATGTGATCTGATATTTTAACAGTGTGCGCAGTGCAGCAGAGCTTTGGGTTTGTTGTTTAAATATCTTTGATGGTATGTCATAACAAATTAGTTTCTAAATGTTGCCAATTTGGCAGACAAAGCTGATTATTTCCTGCAATCACACTGCATATGTGCACAAGATTATAATTAATGACCAGGGATGCCAAGCACACTTTAATAATGATCCTTCAGCATTTAAGGGACTGTTAGAGTTATTGGCATTTGTGCCTCGTGTTGCAGAGGATGGGGGCAATGAATACTGATAGATCTATCAGTGTCATAGGATCCAATAGTTTCCTGATTTTTCTTATAAATTGGAGGATTCACTGGGAGTTATTGACAAAGCAGCTGCAGTGAATATTAACAGTGTTTGTGCTGCTTTCACTGAAACACTACGAACTCCTAATTAGATTGGAATTGCTCTTTTGGCAACTTTGCAAGGCAGTTTTCCTTAGCATATTGTCCATTTTGTGGAAGGATTACAAGGAAATCAGGGACAGATCTTTGAAGAACACCTGAATGTCAAGACAACAGAGCGCTGGATCAGAATAAAAGCTAAAGTGGAAAGGCACAGTGGATGTTTTAAATAAAGAAAAGGTAAAGCTTGTAATACAACCCAACAGAAACGGGACATGGAATCAACTTCAGGGCTTTTCTCAAGATGCTCAAGGAAATTTCTCCTGTTGAAATTGTTGACCGTAAAATGCAAATCTACACATTTTTTCAAATTGAAACTTTATAGGCAACCTCTTGGCTGTAGATATTTTCGCCAAGATTTATGGAGAAGTTTATTAAACAGTTTTTTAGTAAAATGGTATTATTCAAACTCTGGGGGAAAAAAAGTTAATTCATCATAAATTATTTTACTTCATGTCACCTTTGGTATTCAAATTTATTTCAGTCAGACCTAATTTTTCACCCTTTCAATTTTCAATATGATTTGTGGATAGGATTCTGTGATTTTTGATTATATTTTAAAGGTGAGCTTACTTGAGTAAAGAAACTTTTGAAGAGGACAGACTTCAGCTCATTATTCTTTAGCAAGTTGTCTTACATGTCGGATTTTATGGAGACAGGCTGGAGGACTGACACGGATACCTTGAATTAAAACCCACTTACCTTAGACATCTATGAGGGAGGCATTTCCCAAGAAAGGGAAAGCTGTGTTGGTGCTGATACATCTCATTAAGTCCAAACCACAAAGTTCCAACCAGCAGAAACTTAAATTTTACTCTGACTCGTGTAATTGAACAAAATCTGAGCGCATGAGAGTTTTTACAGACCAGGCAAGAGCATGTGAGGAGAGTGGAGTGAATGTCCTGGCTCAGTGAGAGTGACACACTTCAGCTGTTTGCACAAGGCAGTGCTGGCCCTGACAGGAGGGGCTGGAATCTCTTTCAGTCCCAAGGTCAGGCAGGTGGCTCTAGGGGCCATTTCTGCTGAGCTTTTGTTTACTTGGTGTTTCATTGTCAGGACTTACAGGTGATGATTTCTGCTCTTGGTTGAAAAAGACTCCTGTTGCTGTGGAGGTCTCCAGGGACTACTATCTATTATTGCCAGAAAACCAAGTCTCCAGAGCTCAGATCTCCCCCGCTCTGCCCCTGCCCTTGGCCTCAGGGGGTCAGTTCACCTTTCTGCAGCTCAGCTTTCCAGGCTGTGGGAGAGGTTCCAGCTCCACAGGGACAGTGCAGACTGGCTGATATGGAAATGTGCTGAGAGCCACCACTGCCAGGAAACATATGGTTATTATTCACTAATAAAAGGGAATTAAAATTTCCCTGGTGATAAAAGTTGTAGAATGCAGTTATATTATTATGAGCAAGTAAGAATATAATTGAGGTCTGGTATAAACAGAGGTGCTGCTATATGAGCTGCTCTTGATATTGATCAATAACCATCTCTCACTGTAATTGTTCCAGTTTGTTTATTGCTCTGCATGGGAGTTATTGATCTTCTCTTTCAAGCTTCTTTGTGTTCTTCCAGTTTCTAATTCATTCTTGCTTTTTTCTCTTAGAGAGTTTAAATAAAAGCATGAAAAGGATTATCAAACTGAGCCTTGAGAAGAGGTTGCTTAAAGCCAGCACTCACACCCCCTTCAAAAAGTCAATCAATAGTCCTGATGACCATTGCAGCTTATCAGTGAGCTGTGCAGTGAGAAGAGCAAACTGCAATAATGCCTTGGCTCCTGCTGGACTCTGACACCTCCTCTCATTGCTCTGTGGAGATGGGAAAGCCATGTCCATCCATGTGCCCATTTTCACTTTAGGTTTTATCAAATAACACCCACACCTGAAATTCCACCCATGATTTGTCACAGTGGCTGCTGAAACATCACAATAACTTCATGTGCTGCTTGATGGGTGGGAAGACACTCTTTTCTATGGCTTCAGTTTGCAAATGATCTGGAGGGGGGCTCCAGGGAGGCTCCAGTCCATTAGCCCAGTGTCACAGCTCTGGTGGCATGGCTAATGCAGCAGATTCACTTTGAAAAGTAGCAGACATGGTTGGATTAGTCAGCTGCAGTGCTGCCAGCAGAATATCCAGAAATAACTTAGAATCAGGTGATTTACTCAATTTCTGAAACTCCCTGGGTGTATTTCTTGTTTGTGACAATAGTCACAAACTCAAAGCTTTAGTGCAAGGGAACCATTACGCTCTGTGGTTTCACATCACGATGCAGTTTAATGTCTTTGCATTAAATGAGTTTCCTCCTGTCCCAGGAGCTCGGTTTCCACACTCCTGTTCATTCAGACCTCATTTCAGAGGAGCACTCCTCTTACTGAGTTCCCCACTCTGGCTTTACATGATTTGACATTTTTACTTTTTGCATTCTATATATGATGATGAACTTTCTGATAGCTGAACTTAAGAAATATCTGCTATAATAATTCTTTTTGACATGATCTCTGGGTGTCCCTTTCAATCCCTTTTTGAGGAAGGAGGGGAAGCACAGTGTCCATGTGACTGCTGAGGCTGCGTAAGAGCAGATGTAAATTCTGAGATCCCATGCATGTCCTGGGTTTGTATGTGCCAGCTCAGGACGGAGCAGAGAAAGGAGAGGGATGAGTCTGCCTGATTCCAGCTTCATGGGTTCAGGGCAGCTGCTGAACCCAATTTGGAAACCCTTTTCTTGGCATATGTGAGTGACAATACCCTGAGCAGCAGAATACACATTTAAATACCTAAAGGAGAATTTAGGGGTTTTCAGTTGTTACCAAGCTTGCTGATGAAATGGTGAATACCTCCACCATGAGCTTTTTGCATTTATCTTCATAATTTTTTCAAGACCTGATCCCAGTAACTTCAAGAGTCCCCCTTTCTCCTTTCCCAATTTTCATCCTTATCACTAGGTATTAAAATGGCTTGTTTCCAGATAAGAAAAATATATGTCATATAAAATATCTGTTCTTTTCTAAATGGCTTGCATATCTCATTAACTTAATATTTTTTCCATTGGTCACTTTGGATTTATTACTTTCCAGCCATAATATTTTTTAAATTTAATTTTGACCTGGCATTAGCCTAAAATTAAATTCTGATCTACCCTCCACCTAAAATGATCTGGGGAGGAAGCCATTTTCCATTACATTATCATCCTATCAAATTTAACTAATTTAAAGGTGACATGAATAAAATATTCATTAAAAGTACAATGCCCATTTGTCTGTGATCTTTAGTGATGTCCCCATTAACTTTCAGTTGACTCTCAGTTGGAAATAGCAACCTCTCTTTCCCAGTTTTGCTGGAACAACTTTGATTTACATGAAGAATGTAGCCTGCCTTCTTGCTCTCTTACTCATTATTTGTTCACGTTCCATTTTATTGCCTGTCTCTGGGCTAAAATACTTCCCCTCATACTAGTCTGAAGTACTGATGCACTGATTATTATTAAAGCAAAAAAATATCAGGACATGATCGAGCATCCTTTAGCAACGTAAAAAAAAAAAAAAAAAAAAAAAAAAAAAAAAAAAAAAAAAAAAAAA
>JANPWX010000088.1:3252093-3498392 GCA_024734555.1 Trochalopteron elliotii
AAAAAAAAAAAAAAAAAAAAAAAAAAAAAAAAAAAAAAAAAAAAAAATCCAGGGGGAATTCAGCAGCTGGGAGGGGAATAAATGTTTTCTATTTACTTCAGCAACTTCTCCCTGGTTGCCTTGCATCATTCTTGCACAATTCCTGCCTCTTGACATCCACTGAGCCTCCTTAGGAAAATGGTTCTGAAAGCCATGAATTCATCCACCAGAGAAGTTGTGTTTGGTCCTTAGAATGGGAGAGATGCAAAAATGGGTTTGCATAAAAAGTACCAGAAATAATCTTTCAGTTATAATCAAGGATATTTTCTTGCACTTAAACAGGAGTCACTGCCATTGTAAAATGATCTACAATCTTTGAAATACAATTCCTTTATATTTCAAGGAGAGAAAAGTCCATATTTGGAACAAGCCTTATATTTAAATGTAGCTCCATGTCCAGTTCTTATATTTGGTTCTGCACTAAGGAATTCAGCAAAGTTGGGATATTTTATCACAATAATCAGAAGTTGGTGCATTCTAGGCTAGATTCTGAAAAGCTGTAAATTGTGGTAGCTCAGCCTTTGATGGATCTGTGCTGATTTGTCCTGGGTCAAAAGCCAGCACAAACTTTATAGTAGAACAGAGAAAGAGAATATTCTTGTTCAAGTTTTTATTGTTTTTTGTTTTTGTTTTTGTTTTTTGTTTTTTTTTTTTTTTAATTGTAGCTGGCAATATCTCATTCATAAGTTTATATTCAATATAAAGAGAAATAAAAATTCTGTTGGGCATTTTAAACTTGGTTTGTGGCTGCTATGAAACACTGGACACTAAGAACTGCCCTATTCCCAAGTTACAGGTGCAATGTTATAAGAGAGGGATGGAATCATAATTCTTTGCATGCTCCACTTTTGCCTTATTGATTGTGAAATGATGGGGTAATTCCAGGGCCTTTTTTCCTTAGAGATTCCCAGATAGAGGATTTTGCCTCTTTCCAAAGTTAATAACCAAACTCAGTTGATGCCACAGGGGTGGGCATGTGGTCCTTATTACAAACACTTGTCATTCTTCTTCCCCTTTAAAGTGGGAGTACTCTGAATTGCTTTAACTGAAATTCAACATTTATTTCTTTTTCAGACCTTAGCACCTGCAGCTTTTATGATTTATAAACCCTTGAATTATTTTAAAAAGTAATTTTAAAAAATCTGTTTATCTGTATGTGTAATTCAGACCAAAATAGCCATAAGTTAATAACAGCCAAAATGAATCTTCACAGTCCAGTGTCCAAGCCTGAATTCTTCCAAATTCCTTGCTGAAATCAGTGAAACAGTTCCTTACCTCTGCTCCCCTTAGGAGAAATTGGAGTAGTCCCAAGGAAGTCATGATGTTTTTCCTCAGCAGGGGTGAGTTTTGAATGAGGCCCAGCCACCTCCTTAACAGGCCTGAACAACAGGGATTGGGGAATATTGAATGGGAAAGGAAACAGCATCCTGGACAATCTGTATTATTGGGTGATGGATTTTAATTGTATTCTGTAGGAATAAAATCATTGCTGTTCTCACATTACTAAGGAGCTGGGGCCCCATTAGGTTTTTCTCATATATTCATAGATAAATGCAGATTTGTTTGCACTTCTTCAGTTTTTACAATAATCAATACTAAAAGAGCCATGCAAAAGTGAAAGCTGAGTTACACAAGCTCATCCACAGCCAGAAATCTCACACATTAAAAAGCAAAAAACACATCCTAAAGAACTCCCAACATCCTGACAGGAATTTAATACCTTTGGAGGTTTGGGTCAATTTTTAAGGAGTTCAGTGAGTACACAAAAATCAAAATTAAAGTAAAATCAGATTCTCTCAAGTCAATACAATGTTAATGTGTTTAGGAGATTCATAGCTTGAAAATTTCCTCAGGGTCAGCGAGGCAAACCCTGCCAATAAATGCCAAAGGGTTAACACAAAGTGCAGCAGGAATTAGAGCAGGGCTCTTAGTGGAATGAATGAAATTTTGCCTTCTGTATCTTTTCTGAACAAAAATATAAACCTCAGGAAATGAATATTTCTCATGCTGCAGCAGCAAGAATTTATGAATCCAATAATTTTTCAGATGCTACTTGAAAAATGTTTCCTTATCCAAAGGTTAACTCCTTTAGGAGTACAAACCTCTAAATTTTCTCACTGGCTCTATTAGTTGGTACAACTGGATTCGCCAGCATTATAAATCTATCAGTTTTCCAGTCTATAACAGAATAATCCCTGAAATCTCACAGATATAAATGGAATTGCTAATTTTCAATAAATCTGCAGTAACAGGTAATAGTGTCATGGTCCCCAGCTCCAATCATTTTTGCAATAATAAATGAGACTATAGAAGACTCACTCTGGGCCATAAAATTTACTGTGCAGGGCACAGATTTTAACCCCCAAAGTACTTAACCAATTCCCCTCTCTTTGTTGTTGTCACTGCTGCACCACAGCAGCTATTCCTGAGGTGGGATCAGGGCCACTTTGGGCTGCACAGGTTATTTATAGGCTGATTTGGGCAGGAAATGGAGAGTGTTTTTTCAACATATATTTTCAGCCTGACAGTATTCAGTCCAGAGGGGCAAATCCAGGCTATTTGTAAGAGCCCAGGGACAGATGCAATTCACCTGAAACTTCCTCCCTGCTCAACCCCAAGCCTGAAATCTGACTTTGAGGCCAGACAAGAGCACCAGAAATGGCTTTTTTTGGGGATGCTACAGGTAGATTGTCTTTGAAAGCTTCACATTTTATTATCCCAATTCAGCACAATCTGAGAGTGCACAATTCAAAGCCATGTCTTACAAAGATTCAGGTGCTGGATTTAACAGTAACTTTAAGTCAGTGGACTGCTCCCAGTCACTAAACACCTTCCCAGTTTATACAATCAAATATATGCACACATCTTTACAGGAATGAGGCCCAAAAGGGAATGGCTGGGAATGGTTATAAGGGCCTGGAGAGCAGTACTTACTTGTCCAAGATGTTAAATCGGCTCCAAGAGTGGAATACACATCCCTGGAGTCCCAGTTCAGGGATCTGGTGACACGGATTGGGCTTTCAGTGCCAGCAAAATAACACTGAAAAATATTAAACATGTTAGGAACATGTTGAAAGGAAAAGTTATATTAACAAGAGATGTCTCTCTGAGCTGTATCGATTTTCAGCTCTGGGTGGAAGAAATTCTCCAGACAGACATTCAAACATATTATTGTCTCCTATTTACTCAGCAGATATACCTAACACACTTTATGAGATGAGTTCAGGAGGGAAGAAGCCAATTAAAATATGAATCTCACGCAGTTATAGAAGATTAAAATAACCCCCTATTTGTTATGTGGAGCTCTAATGCTCACCCCCAAACCACAAGAGCACCTGAACCTCACTTTGAATCCAGCACGTGCTTTCCCTGGATGTGTTCTGCAAGCTGGTCGGAGCTCAACAAAGTGCACATGCAGAATTCTTTTAGCTTGGAGTTGTTCAGCTGGGGATAAATGATCAATGAGGAGCAGCTGGTGAGCTGCTACCAGCCAGAACACTGGTCCACTATGCTGGATAGGCCAGGAGCTTGCACTGTTCCTCTTAAGGATTTTTCTGTCTGACAGGGCTGAGATAGGATGAGAGAATTCAAGATTAAGTTCTGCATCAAAGATAAAGCATTTGCATGACTAATTTGTGGGACTTTTCTGAACTGTGAATCACTTTGTGCCTCCATTTCCCTGTTTATCAAGTGTAAACGTTGTTATTCTCTCTCACTGACTTCTCTCTGAAGTACTTTGGTGTCTTCAGGCAAATACTCCATGAGAGGTGACAGAAATAATGGCAGTGGCCATCCTAAAGAGACTCATAGGCAGCTGTTTTCACACTAGCACATATGGGAAACAGCACATGCAAGAGTGGGAACTGGAGGGAAATATTCAAGAAATGCCTTTAGACCAAAATCTGCTCCCTTTGATATCAGTAAAGCCCCCCAGTGAAGCCCATGTCTGGATGCGCTCTCTGTAGAAAGAGGGAAATAAGATGTGAGGAGGTGGTGGTAATTATTCCACTGAAATCTTTATAGATGATATAGGGCTTTTATACAAGAATTAGAAGAGAAGCAGGAGTTCAGGGGGAAAGAAGCACTTTTTCTTCCCACCTCAAAATGCAGGAAATTATCCATGTCAGAACCTATCCAGAAAATTAAAAGCCAATGAAATGAAAGCCCAAATGATGCTGGCAAGTGTGATAGATATGACTATAAATTCGTGCAATTAAATATAGGAACTATAATAAATGTAGTAGATGATAGAATCTATATTTTGTAACCCTGTAAATGTAAAACTAATCCTGGTCCCCGGAATGGAGCAGGCGTTTTCCAAATACCAGGAAATGCTTTGTGAACTGTAAATGTACAAGCTTAACACCTTGATTTACACCAGAAAGGAGGGTGGCTTGCCAGGATGTGGCTCCTTGAGCTAATCAGATCTTAGACACCTGGGCCATCAACCCATCCATACTGATCTCAAGGGTGGACCCTGAATAAACATCCCAAAAGAGGATTCCCGGAAAGTCCTTTCACACATGGTCCAGTGACGGGATTCTGCTCAGGATTCATCACCGAGTGAAAAGACTGGGTTTGAATTTGAAGACACAATACCTCTGCTGCCGGGAGGCACAAAATACAGTATAAGAATCCGGGCCCAAACACCAGCCAAGGGTGGAACAGTGCGAGATAGCAGCCCTGCTGTCGGTCGTCTGTTTCACCCAACACTCGAATGTTGTTTTCGTGGCTGTCCCAGATAAATTTTAAAATGGAAAAATAAAATTTGTTCTTTCTATCCGATTGGCTAAAATTCATTTATAACACAAGTAAGGGGCCTGTACACACAGGCAGGTTCGGGGGGAGTTTGAAAATAAAATGGTCAGAGGTAAATAAAAAGTACAATGGATATTCTATTAAGGGTATTAGGAAGTAAATGAGAAAATGGGTGAATTAAAAAGAGAAGGGATAAATGATCAATAGAAAATTACATTGAAGACAGCAACTTCATTCATTGCAGCCTTTGCTGCAGAGCCTGGGGTGAAGCACCTCAGGGCTGCTGTGCTGTTGAAAGGAGGGTGCTGCCCCTGGAGCTGTAGGGAAAGGTGCTGAGGGAAGTGTGGAAGGAAGAAGCAGGACACTGCCAGGCAGAGAGGAGACTGACTCCAGAGTTTGGAAAGAATTTGGGAATGCAGTAGCTGAGTCAATGTTGAATTTTACAGACTCATTACAAGTAGTAAATATTTCAGAAAGCAGAAAAAAACCATCTGTGTCCTATTGCGGCCACTTTCCAGTTCTTCCCTCTTTGAAATGGAAATCCAGGCTGGAATGTGGATGCATTGTGGGTAATGCTTTCCAGGAGGATGGAGCCAGCCACCTCTGGAAACACAGGCTGGTGTCAGTACTTCCACTAAGGGTCTTTTAACAAACTGCATCTGAACTGGCTCCTGTAAAATTCTTTTTACAGTGCTGAATTAAGTACAAGAACTGGTCTCTTCTGTCACACTCCGTGGCATATCTGTGGTCTCTGCATATGAAATATAATGAGATTTAGGTTATTATGTTCTTGAAGTAATAGATTGTGGCTCATAAAATTCTGGAAGTTGTGTACTTTGTTGTCTATTTCTGGTTGTTTCTGAAAGAAAGGGCAAGACTTTGTGGAAGTAGGTAGGATTCCCATTACTTTTCTCATGAAAATATTGTTTTGATTAATAGGCTGAAAATTTTAATAGAAGGATTTTCTGTCTAGCGGGCTCCTAAATCCTTCAGAACATCTTCTAGAAGCTGCCCCTCAAGATAATTTTATCATTGAAAAAAAAGAAAGGAAAAAAACCAGATACAGATATCTTTTCACCTTCTATCCACCTGTTAAATAAATTTGTCATTTCTACAGCCAATTCAGGAAAGGAGTTATCAGATCCTTTCCTTGGAGATCCAAGTGTAACCCTGCAGGTCTCTGGGGTCAAGCCCATACCTTCTCAGGAAGGCTCTCTGCACAATTTGATAGTCCGGGCAGTCATTATCAACCAGCCTGGCACAGGCCTCCAGGGCTTTCCCATTGCACAGGGGCTGAACTGTGCTGCCCATGCCTTCTCTCACCAATTATAAGTTCTGTACAGTTTTTTAAAAGACTGCAAAAACATATCAACATCATTCCCTTCTTTGTAATGAGGAAGCAATTTTACCTTATTATAACTGCCTAAATATGCATGGGCTGACCCAGTAGTACCCTCATTCACCCTTATTCTTTCCCTCTGGAAATCATATTCCATTTTCGTCGTTTCCATTTCAAATTTTTCTTCCTCCCCATCCTTTCTGTGAGCTCTCTCTTGATCCCGTTCTTGTTCCATCCTTATCTTTCCCATGCTGAATTGTCACTCCTCATGCTCCTACTCTCATTACAACTTCCTTTGTGTTTGATGCTCGCTCACTCCCGTTTACAATCCCCTCCTTTTTACCTCGTGCCTTTCTAACATCTGCAGTGGTTTAGCACTTCTGCAGCGTATTTGCTGTGCAGCCTCCTGTGCACGGCTTCAGTTAGATGATGGGTGTCCTTAATGCTGTTTGCTGCCTCCTCCCTGGTGCTTCAAGATGGTGAAGACCAAGCCAGGAACCAGAGGGAGATGGGTGTAGCACATCCGGCTGAGCCCTCCCAAAAGAGCCCTTGTACCCAGCTAAGCACTCAGCTCTTCCACCAACCCAACCCCATGCCTGGGGTGCCTGCTCTGGGTACCCCTCACCTTCCCAGATGCAATTTCCCCTTATTACTTCCTCTGAGAACTCCCAGTGTGGACACAAATCCTTTCCAAGGGTTGGTGCTTAGCCCTGGCTGTGTCTGGAGACCACAGGCTGAACTGCGAGGAAATCTACAGCTGTGTGAAAATCACCTTTCAGCCTTCACAGCAGCATCTGTTGGGATTGTTTAGCAGAGCGTGTGAAACCTCCTTCCTCAGTGACAAAATGCTGCACATTCCTCATGCTCATCATGCCCCATGCCTTGGCAGAAGAGTGAGGCAGATGATGCAGAGGAAGACAAGGAAACTGTTAAATGCCTCAGAAAATCCATGCCCTGAAAAACTCCCTGGGCCTTAATGGCAAAGTTAAGAGAATGCCATGGGCACAACAAAGCTGGGACTCCGGGAACCACTGCAGATAACTCCCTCTGACTGGGTTTGGACACATTTACAGAAATTAAAACAGCATTGAGAGCTTTTACCTGGGATGAACCAACAGAGAGAGCATTGAAAGGAAAGGGATAAACAGCTCCCAAAGCTGACAAAGGCTTTAGACCACCAGGCATTCCCAGAGGCACTCAGGATGTGGTGAAAACTCAGCATGTACAGGCGATGATGGGGAAAAAAATTGACAGATGTGAGGTGTGAACAGACAGGTTATTAAGCCTTAAACTGAGGCATTCCTCCTGTCCTAGGGCAAGCTGATTGCCGTGGAACCATTCCTGCCAATGGACAGGAGATTTTATGTTTTGGTTGATCAAATTGTATTTTTACACCCTGTATGTGTTTCCAAGGGCACACAGATATTGCTCTCTTCTTGACATTTGAAATATGTTGCTCTCTTTTTGATGTTTAAAAAACATGTCAAACAGTCATATTTTTAAGGCAAGTAACATCTTTTATGATCTCTGACAAGACGAGTAGCCAAGCAGACCTTAGCTGTAGGTGTGGGAGACAGGAAAATAAGAGTTAAGGCTTCCAGATACCTTTTTGACATCAGCCAAGGGAGGAATGAGTGCTCCCAGTTGGTCCTGGAGATGCTCTGTGCAGGGAGAAGAGCACCATGATTTCTATGGTTCCTCATGCATAACCCGTGTCTCCAGCCTTCCACAAGGCATTGGACTGTGTTTGCACCTTGTTTGGAGGAATTCAGGCTGAGAAATGATCAGCATGGATATTTCCCTTTATTGATCTGTGCTCATGTTCACACGTGCAGGGAAATTCTTTCTGTGCAAGCAAGCTGAACTAATAGAGCCAGAGGAGTGAGCAGCTCTTAACAGCTTCTTATTATCATCTGTCTCTTCTTCAGATGCATTCTGGTGTGCCACACATTTAGCTCTGTCTGCTGGAGAAGTAAAAAAGGTCAAATGAAGGTGAGAACACTTAATTCATAATTTTTATGAGTTATTCAGACCTACTGTATCATTAGACCTTGGAAACATATGTTTTCTGATAGCAGTTTAGAAAATATTCAACACATCTCGACAATCTCTCCTGTGCAATACAGATCAGTTGTCACACTTTGTCATGTTCCATCAGGTTGTGTGGTGCAGTGAATTTGCTGGGGTGTGATAAACTGCAGCCATTTGAGATCCCATCCTTATAATTCCTGCGTTTCTAAATGTAATGCTGTAGGATGTGTCTTGCAAGGAGTCAGAAGTGTTTTAGTGCATCTCCATTTCAGCTACAATTCAGAGGTTTTCTGGGGGAAATTCTTGGTCACCCCATCCTACTCGCTGAAGGGTATGAGCATGTTAAACACAACTTTTGGTTGAAGAGTTTCCTCAGAAGGTGTAGGATTTTACTGGCCCTTGACTTGGGCTGATCAAGGTGAATATTCTCAAAACCACTTTTTGTCCAGGGTAGCTGCACCCACCACATTCAGGTGTTTGAACCTGGGAATTCCAGAGACTCTGCTACCATTAAAGAGACATCTGTGTGTTCCTCTTCACTGCTTCTTTGGAAACCAGGTGAGGAGAGGTAAGATCTCACCTGCAGAAGCATAAACAAGAGCCTGTGTTTCCCAGCAGGATTTTATCAGCTTTTCTACAGGAGAGTGGGAGTTTTCTCCTGTGTTTCCCACCCACCCTCAGAGCTGGGTGGTGCCTGGCCCTCAGCAGTCCTTTGTGCTGACTTGGGAATGTTTCTACTTCACCTGGAGCCTTTTCCTCGGAGGAGACAGGGACCTACCTTAGGGAACACAGCCTTGCCTGCCCCACTGAAGTGCTTAATGCCATCCCTGTAAGGGTGAGGACAGGGGTCAAGGTGTGTGGGGACAAAAGGGACTTCAAATCCATAGCCAGTCCTAAAGCTGTTCGCTTGAACTGTGCATTCATTTCAGACATCAGTCAGGGTAATTATGTTAATTATAACCTTTTAAAGTAATCCTAAGGCTAGAAGGCAGCAAAAATCCAGACTGGTTCAGGATGCCTCCACCTTAGGAGAGAGGTTGCCACCCGTGTTTGTGGTGCTGGAATAAGAGCAATGAGGATGATGATTTTGTTAAACAATCCTTTATGTTCACTGTTCTTTTACCCAAAAAAACCAATGTCCATAACTAGGTTCAAATTTATTCACTTCCCAGAGAAATATTTTGCAGCAGCTGGACAGGGACCTTAACTAACATTCTTTGAATTCCAGCAGGTAATTAGTGGGGTGTCTGATTCAAGCTGAGCTCATTGGAATTGTGTTAATTTGTGATAGTTGTCTGTTTGGATCAGAGTTGAGCCCTGGAAAGAGAAATCTCTTTAAAATTATATGTAACCCAGACTGCTGTGCAAGGTTAACATCTCAGCTGCCAGGAAAGTTAGACTGGGAAGTTTCTGGATGGAAAGTTAGACGTTCACAGCCATTGTCTCCATGGGTACATTGTCACTCAGCTTGTTGGGAGCAAAACCAAGCCTTTGTAATTCCAGGTGCTGAATGCAAGGATTTCATGTTGCAAGGCTGTTTTTGAAAACAAATCTGCAGGTTGAATATGGCCCCAACACCTCGTGAGTGCTGTCTGAGAGGCCACAGAGAGCCCCCGAATCCTCCCCCACTGCAGGCCCTCACTGGAGTGTGGGGGAGCTGAAGGAACCATTTGTTAGAGATTTGCCCCCACTGGGTGAACACTGGAGAGCTGAGGCTACAGGTGAAGACTTTCAGACTTCAAAAAACATCCACCTTTATTCCAGCACTCACCGTGGTTTAGGAAAAAAATGAAATTGTGAGGGTTTACAGCCTCATTTGCAAACATCTGTTTGGCAAGAAGGGTTTTATTGTGGTTGTGTGAGCTGACAAAGTCTTAGAGGACAGGGCTGTGCAACTTCCTCCTGCTGAGCTCCATGGGCAGCCTATCAGTCACCTGCTCCCCTTGCAGACTGAACAGGCAGGAGAGTGACAAGACTACATTTTTTTGGAATGGCCCAATGGCTTTTCTTACATTTCTTGCTAATTGCACCCTCTCAAATGCTAAAAAACTAGAGGCTCTTCTCTCTGCTGCCCCATAATGCTGGCCTTAAACATAATTCTTTTCGGGTCTCTGTGCCAAGCTGTGCCAACTCTGTGGGGCCCCACACATGCAAAGGTGCTTTGCTTTATGATCAACAGATTTCTGAACCTCAGCAGCCTCTTGGTTTCTCAGTCTCCTGCTGAATGTTTTGAGATTTGCAGAGCACTGAGCCAACTTCTAAGGTGCCATTATGGACCCTGAAGTGAGAAGAAAACCTTTCTAAGCCATCCATTGAAGTGCTTAACTGCATCTGCTTTTCTACCACCACCTCATCAGTGGCAATTTGGAAACTGTAACCACAAAGCAACTAGCAGGCCAAGTGTGTAACCAGCACATCCAAATGATCTCAAACCCCAGCTTTCTATAGCTTCTAATAGCCTAATAAATGGATTTTTGGTGCTGAGCTAAGTACAGTCATATATAATTGCTGTTATTCTCACATTAAGCTGCAGGGAAGTGGCAAACCCAATTAGATTAAATCCTACCACGTCTCCTTGGGATTTGTGGTAGACATTTAAGCAGAGAGACATGTCACTTCCACATACCAATTTGCTTGTACCTGTCTGCTTAGATTTATTGTGATTTGTCCTTGTTTTTGTGTATGTTTATTTGCAGAAGCCAGCTCCAGATGCAAAACACATCAGTGGAGCTTTGGAACATTATTTTTAATTAGCAGGGTTTGGTTTCTAGTAACATGCTTGAATTGCTTCTGGGCTACTAATGGAGTGTGGAAAATAAATATTGTTGCTCTTGGATATTTTTTTTTTTCTGGTTATAGCAAACTTCCCATGCTGTGGCAGGGAGGCTTTATTTGCCATGAGCCTCACAACACAGGGCAGCCAGTCCAGACAGAAAGTTATGAGTGAGTTTCCTCAGCTTTGTTCTCTTGTTTAAAACAGGATAGAGATCACAAATACAGTGGAAAATACTTCAGAAACTGCAGAAAAAAGTTGGATTTCTTTGGTTCTTTCTGAATTTGAACTGAATTTGGACGAAGTTTACCTCAGTCAGCACCTGGCAGAAGCAGGTGATGAAATGTGAGTCCTAATCCCGAGGAAGTGGATTTGCTTCTCTCTGCCAGGTGTAGTCTCTGAATTCTGTCCATTTGTAGGAAGAGACAGAAAACCCTTTTATTCCCCCTTTTATTCCGTGCTTGGGTAAGCGACTGCACAAAGAGAAGCACATGAAGAGCTGGGGATGGGATATGCAGACAATTGCTTGTTTTCTTTGCAGGAAAACATCACTCAAAAATTATTACCAGGCTAAGACATTTCATACAGGACACATTTCTTCTTTCAAAGGAAGAAAACAATGCAGATTGACACCAAAGAGCAGAGTTCAAAGTTCCTGCCAAGGAAAGGCCGACAAATCATACAGTTAAATTCCAAGTGAGTGAGCCAGAAGCCCTGCAGTACTGAAATCACTGAGCTTGGGATAATTCTTGTTTCAAACAGCCTTTTTTACAAGGCTGCGAACCTCTTCCTCTGCCCATTTTTTGTTCAGCCCAGGAAGCTGCAGTGCCACAAATGCATGTCCATCCACAGGGATTTTACAGCCAGACTTTCACCACGGGCAGCGATTTTACCAAACTCAGGGAGTCACTGGCACTACTCTGGGAAAAGGGTGAAAATCTCCCGCTCGCCAGAGTCACTGGCAGATTGATCTTCCCTGGCAGCTCTCTGCAGTGATGAGTAGCTCCAAAAACCCAGGAGAGGTGGGAAAGGGCAGGATTTGCGCAGGCTTTGGGGCTGGACGAGAGCAGGAGCTGCAGAGCAGGGTGAGCTCTGTACCAGGACACAGCAATAGGGATATGCCATCTGCTGCTCGCAGGGTGAATAGCTGCGAAGGAGGCGCCAGGAATTTTTTCTCCGGGGTTTTCGGCTTTGCGTGGCTGCTGTGTGTGTTATGGATATCCACAGACATCACACGTATGTGGGGTGCATTTGGGGTGGCCTAGCTCACAAAGGAGGCTGAGGCACAACGTGGGTAAAGGCAGAAAGGAAGTTATGGGGCCAAAGAGCAGGGATGGAAATTCCATATCTTATGCCATGTTTCCTCATCCCAAATGAACTGAAAATGTTCCAGGCCAAGGAAAAGGATCGTTTGGCTCCTTGTCATCTGCACATTTCTGAAGGGCTCAGAATTAAGTCTATCCATAGGAAGGAAGTTCTGGTCCTGCTGCAAGTGAACGGGGACCTCAGGGTTTTACCTCTTTTACAAGTGAATGGTTTTACCTCAGGGGAGGAATAACCAAAGGCAGTAATCTGACTGAGACCTGTAAGAGATTTGCAATGCCCTGTCTATAATATGTGCTTTGGATTCCTAGCCTGTCATCTCTAGTAAAAATTTGTAAATGTGTGATGTAATTTTCCCATATCTTTTATCCCTCTCCTTCTCCATATCTTGGGCTCAAGAAGCATTTGGGCAACTCCCTCAGGCAGAGGGTGGGATTCTTGGGGCTGTTCTGAGCAGGGCCAGAACAGGACTTTGATGATCCTTGTGGGTCCTTCTCACCTCAGGCTATTCTGTGATTCCGTATTTTAGATATTTTCACGCCTTGGCCCTGCGCAGCAGTGCAGTCTCTGTGGGGCACATCCATCTGCTCCGTGTCCATGTATTTCTCTGAACCTCAGACCAAAAGGCCTGAAGTTCTGTGAACCCAAGTGACAGGAACAGGAGCCCTGGCAGCCCCAGCCCTGCACGAGGTTACAATGCCAATGACCTGCAAGATTTGACAGACTACCTGCCCTCTCTTTTTGTCTAGTCATGTCAGGGGTTATTTAGATACCAATAACAGCAAGACTGGAAACACAATTGCATCATTATTTATATCTGTAGGGCAAACTACTGGGACCAATATGATGGTTTGGAAAACAAGTCAGAAGACATTTATTCAATGGTCTCTTCTATTGATTGTTATCAAATGCAACTCATAATTTTACACAGTGAGAGTTTCATGACTGCAGTGATCTGAAGTGTGTCTCTGCTCACAAACCAAGCTGTTTATTTAATTAAGTACTTCTGGCTCTTTGAGTTTAATAATTCTAATTAAATTGTTATGGTTATGACTTGCATTTGGATTATGCCCACTGTCTCAATTAAGACTATGAGAAGACCTCATAACAATGTGTAAGAACTCATTGCTTTCCTCAGAATAATTAGGATATGGAATAGGGAAGAACCCATGGTGTCATGGGTGGACTTTCAGGGACCATGCTGATGGGTCAGCTTCTCCAGGGACTGAGAGAGATGTCACCCCCTTCTGCCTGTAATGAGAGCAGGCAGAGCTGTGGGAGCCGGGGACTGGACGTGCAAATATAACCAGGGCAGACAAATGTTATTCTTTGAATTGCAGGGAGATACAAAAAGGCTTCTCTGCACTTGCAATATTAGGCAGGTGATTACACAACCAGGAGCTGAACTTGCAGAAACTTTGGCTAGAAAATAACTGTTTGGATAATGCAAATAGCAATTGGGTTTCATGGAGCACTGAGTGAATCCTTATAGCTATCAGTGAGCAAAACACACTTGACATTTCCAGTCGTGCCAATCTCAGTGTCACAACTAGAAATCCATTCTTTTTCTCACTCCGAGCAGACCCTATGCTGTAAGATCTTATTGTCCTTGCTGACTCCCCTCAGAAGATGGGAATATGTGCTAATGGTTGGGAGGACTGCTGTGACTTATCCGTAGGAAAGCAGCAGAGCTGAACATAAAATCTGTCCCTGTTGTTGGAAATGTGGGTAGAAATGTGACTGGCACCTGGATCACATTTACTGAGTGACTGTAGCCAGCGGCCCTGCAGGGTTGTAGAGAATGTCCCATCTTCACCTTCTTGCTCACCTTTGTTCTTAAAGATGAGGTCCAACACAGCTGTTGCTATTAATAAAAATTAGGGCTGTTAGTGACAGAGGTTTCTTTCCAATGTGAACAGTGCTGGCTGAAATTACAGTGATTTTCCCAGCTGTGGGTAAGCTTCACTCATCACTGGGGTAACCTCCTTCAGGTGGCCCTGTTTGTGCAAGGGGTTGGACAAGGTAACCTCCAGAGATCCCTGACAACCTCAATCATTCCGTGATTCTGTGATCTCCATCGTTTCCACTGGACTCAGAGGCCATAAAAGGCATCTCTTGCTCTTTGAATGCAGCCCTGGCAGACCAGTAAATAAAGAGTTTCTCCTCTGCCCCTGCTCTGACACTGCTGCCTCATGAGTTGGAGTTCCTTTGCCACGCTGCACCAAAAGTTGTCATTGCTGATAATAATTCTTTTACTGAGTCTGAGGGAATAATCAGTTTACTGTGTCCCTCGGGGAGCTTGTGGGGGTGATGGTGATGGTAGCACAACAGCATTCAGAATTTTGAACTTCCAAACACAAACTCCTTTCCAGTTTAGGAGGAAAAGGAGCCTATGTTTGGCACCAGGATGGTCACACCCACTGCTAAAACAGCCCCCTGCATTTGTTAGCTGGTGGGTTGATTTTTTTCCTGACACTTTTTGTCCTAGGTTATCACACACCTTTCCCTGTTGGACATTGGAATTCCCTCCCAAGCTGTATTTCTACAGGCTCGTTGGCCTTGCAGCTCTGCATTGGTTCAGGCACAGCAGCTTTTGGTGCTTTGGAAGCACATGTCAAAATATAAAACAAAATACTGGTTTGAGCACTCTGCACCAATCCCTTACCCTTTTTGAGGCTGACAGCCTGTTCAAAGGGAATCATTTCCCCTGCTGGATGAAAGACAGGATCTTTTCAAACTTTATTTTATGTCTGTGTGTAAGTTAAGCAACACTTTTGTGATAGGAGTGTGAACTACAAGTAGTAAAGGTGATAAAAGCCAGGCCAGCACCAAGAAGCAAAATCAGGTGTAGGGGTAGAAGTTTGAAGATACATCTGCAAATAGAGTCAGGCAAGGTTTGGCCCTGGATTTTTTGCATGTAGAACTTAACTTTTCATGCTCTAAAACTCTGCAGCGGTGGAGCTGGAGGTGCTGGAGTGGGGGATGCTGATGGTCCTGACAGATGACCCCACAGCTCTGACTGATGAGGTTCTTCTTTAAAGGGAGAATAAATTTTTCCAAGTGCTTCCCCAAGATAAGGTTTTAAAGACAGTGCTGGGAACTGTCTGGTACGAGGACCACACAAACCTTCCTCAGGAACTGCTGTTGGCCAGGTTCTTAGGGCTGGTTATGTGCCTCTGCCAAGGGATTGCTTAAGATGTGGGTGTGCATGGAGCAGATGTCAGGATATTCATTGTGCAATTTAGGAATGCTGTCTCTTTCTCTGAAGAGATGGTTATTTTACAAAACTTCATTCTATTCATTTATTGCACTCATGAGCAGTTATTCAGGATTCCTACTGAAATGAATGCATGAACATTTCTTTTAATTTTTTTTTACAGAAAGATGAATTCTTGGTTTGAATAAAAACAGCTAAAAAACTGGCATCGACACATACATACCTATTTAACCAACACGTGCATGGCTATTTCTCCTGTCTACTGTGCCATATTATTTACATTATTTTTTATGTGAAGAGCTCTAATCTTGTGAACATGGTGTGGGCAGCAAGCATGTCTCCCTGCCAGCACCCCTGTGCACTGTGTCGTGTTTGCTTTCCCCAGGATCCCGTTTTCGCCCTCACTCTCTTGCCGTGTTTTCATTAGCTCCTTTAATAGGTACTTGGCAAAGCTTCCTCATCCTCCCCTTGTTTTCTTGAGAAGTTTATATACATTGTTTTTCCCACTTGTTTCTATGTCTGTGATCCTGTGTCTTTTCCAAAGTCGGATATGTTTCATGGACGTCCATGGGGGAAATTTTCTCTGATTACTATTAGCTTTGGACTAAGTTATTTCTTGTGAGGTCACGTTTCACATCATACCCTTACTCCCCTAAATTGTTGACTGCTTTTATTGTCACGGCAAACGGCGGCCACTAGAGGACTCTGTTTTCCTTCTTTTTAGCAGTGCTCTGGAATCGGGTTTTGTGGTTGTCTGTTAAGCATATATTTTTACAGAGCATACAAATTCCATCGTTTGCACAAATATATCATTTACAGAGTAACCAGGGAGCACTGGCCACCCATTTATCAGAAGTGCATCCAAATGATGAGGAATTCCCTACAGAAAATGTTCTTTGTGCTCTGCAGCCTTTAAAACAAAAACAATGTCTGTAGCTCTATCTCTCTGTGTGAATATTTGAGGCAATATTAAGATTCTGTCTTCACTTCTGGCCAGCACAACTCCTCCTTTGGTTGTGGGCTTCCAAGATACCAGTTTATATAAACAAAGAACTTTCAGAAGCTTTCAGGGTTTAATGATTTTTAAAACCTTTCCCCCAACTTTTCCAGTTTGACTCTTACAGAGATTTTCCCATCCTGGAAGGTGCACTGGATGTGGATTCTTTCCAGAGACTTTCAAATCACTTTTCAACAGAAGGGGTTCTCTGTAGCAATTTTGAAGAAGAGAAACAAAAATAAAGCAGATCATCTCTCTGTTGAGGGCAGACAATAGAAACGACTGTGATTCAGAGACATTATTTGGGTTTTTTTTCCAATATGTGTTTTCCAAGACTAGCCGAGGTCCTGCTGTCAATCCCCAAGGCTGTTTATCCAGCAGCTGGTTGGCCACTGTCCACCCAGCACTGAAAATTGTCTAATTGCAGTCAAGTGAAAACTGCCAGGGGGCATCTGGCCTCTCTTGGCTTTTCAGTGGCAGCATAGCCCAGCAGGGGCAGCTGAAGGGACTCAGGCATTCGTGTAGGGTTTGAGTTCAGCAGTGCAAAAGGATGGAGGCAGCTCCATGGAAAAGGACAAATTGCCCCTGGGTTTGTGGCTCTAACAGGGAGTGCTCAGAGTTTGCTCAAGTGAGAACAAGCAGAAAGCCCTCAGAAAACCTGCTGATGGCTGGGTTTATTTTATAATCAAGTGACACACTGAAATTCTCTACTCTCATCAACTTATTCTTTAAAAAAAAGAAACAAACAAAAAACCACCACAACAAAAACAAAACAAAAAAAACCCAACAATAACAAAAAACCCTAGATACATGGCATTTTGAGAACATTCCAGTATTTTCTACTTCATGCAAGGCTTCAGACAAGAAAAGAGGCCAGGGTGGCAATAGCCCCTGCACTTGAGGGGGATGGATGAGGCGAGGGGAGAAAAGGGTTCTTGAGTGACTGGGATTGTAGGAGATGCTCTGCTGGTTGCCTACTCATTTGTTTGGGCTCTGCTTAGTCTTCAGCTATGATTTTGGAAGGCAATTTAGAAATTATTTCGGTAGGAACGGTTTGATAGCTAATGATGCAGTGTTTTAATACTTTTCAGAAAATCCATCTGTCTTGAAGTCTGTGAAAAAAAAAAGGAAACATCAGGAACTTGTGAAACATTTGTCTTAGATTTTTATGATCAGTAATTTTTACAATATTTTCCTGGACTTTCTGGAAATCTCTGATTATCTGTTGTGTTTTACAGAAGAATGGCCAAGAAACACAAACAACTCCCTTCCTGAGAACCAATTTTGAGTGCTGAAAACACTGAATGGGATGCTTTCTTTAAAAAACAGGTGTTACAGCCCAGGCTACATCATTTTCTATCGACATTTCTTGATGACAACTTCTGTTTTTCCAATTTCTTCCATTTGAGAGTACATTTATATGTTTTTCTAGACACAACACATCCACTATCTTTGAAGTCTATAGTGAAATAAAAAATAATCTTTTCTTTTGTTCCATTTCTTATCCCTGCCCTATTTAGCACAATGCAAAGAATACATAAAGAAACCCAGCAGAAATATTTCAATACTGTTTGTATCTTGAGTTGGGATATATTTAAAAAGCTTAAATGATTTAGCTGCTAGTTGGCCTGAATGATGGGAATTATACACCAAAACTGTCGACGTTCCTGTCACAGTTCATGGCAAGAATTAGCAGCTGCTGACAGTGAGCATCAAACCTCCCCTATCTCCAAACATCTATATCTCTGATTTCTCCCTCTTCACAGAGCAGTGCCATCTCCTGCTGTTCTGCTGTGGTGGAAACCCTTTCACTGGGATCCAGGGAATGGAAACTTATTTCAAGAAAGAAATGATTGCAGTTAGCGTTCCTAGAAGCTTCCAAGGAAGGAAAATATGAATTGATGAATTACAGGGATTTCATGCTGAACTTTAGAAATGAAAATACCTTGACATGGGCAGTGCAACTTTATGTCAAAACAACCAGCATCATTTTATGAAGATCTGCTGATCCAAAAACCCAAACATCCTTCTCTGCAAAATGTAGAACTTAAATGGGAACAGTGTCTGTCCTAATTACTCCAGTTAAAAAATTATTTTTTCTCCATTTTTCATTTGAACCTCCATTTGAAGGGAGTGGAATTTGGTATGAACTGTCTGTGAAAGTGTATTTTTGGTTCACACTTGGCATGTCTCTGATGATGCTGGCAGGGCCAGGGCACACCAAGGCAGCTTTCAGGTCAGAATCAGTCCTGAAGGATGTGCACAGACACAAGAAGTTTACATTGCAATATATGGTTTAAAGAAAGGCTCTTGAATCAGGAAAATAATCAACCATTTGCTCAGATGTCAGAACATTTTAAACCAGCTGGGAGCAGGCATCCTGTGCCAAGTGCTTTGAAACCATTATAGGCACTTCAGTCCTGTGCAGGAAAAGAAGGGTAGTGAGTGCTGTTAAATCTGGGGATTCCTGACCTGCCCTTTCTGCATAATCCTCTGGGAGGGGAAATGAGCTCACAGGGCTGACAAAGCCCCGGTGCCTGCCCTTCACACCTCCCCAGCCCGCTGCTTGTGCCTCTCCAGAGGAGTTCAGCTCTGTGATGCTGACTTCAAAAGAACATATTTAAGTGCATTCCTGAATCAGAGTCGGTATTTGTGAGATCAGTGTAATAAGGATTTATGGGAGAAGTGAAAACTACTCAGTGATCCGTGATCCATGGCTGCCTGCCTTTGATATCATAGTTGGCAGAAGAAATAACAATTCTGCATTGCAGCAGCTTTCACGATTTCCAGATTTATTTGTGTTTCAGACTAAAATAAAACCAAGGCTATTCTTTTTTTAAATAATGACATGAAACTATCTGGGTTTCTTCAGATCAAAAATACAAAGTTCGAAGTTCACCAAGAAGTGAGTTTGGCCTGCACATATCAAAATTTTAATATTTGACAAGGCACTGTGTCAGCACATGGACACCCTCACTGCTCAGGGAGCCATGGAATGGTGGCATTCCTAGATTGCAAAAGCCATTCCTTGCTGGAACCCATCTGAGCCACAATACTTGCCCAGACAGAGTAGTTGACTTTACTGGGATTGTATTTTTGCACAGCAGGAAAGTTGCCCAGCACTTGCTGGTCCCTAAAGATACAGTCTGGAACACAGGGAATAATTTCTGAGACACTTTCATAAAAAGATGGGGGAAATGAATCTCAAAGCTGCTGTTCGATTGTACTGGGGGATTCTCAGGTGTTAAAATCACCTTACATCAGTTACAGACTGAGCTGAGAGCTCACTCTTTGCCCTAAATGAAGCAGCATCTGGCCAAGAACCAGTGCAAATCGTAATAGCAGTCACCCAGTCAGTCCAAGCAGACCACTGTCACAAATTTACACTGGGTGTCTAAACACTAAATGTTTTCTCAGGCATTACAGATAAGTTGTTGTTTGGTTTAGTTTGGTTTGGTTTGGTTTGGTTTTAACAGGGTTGTAAAGAGCTTTGCACTGCTGGATGTTTTTTTCTCTGAATGTTGGAGTGAGTTCAGTGGGTTCCTCAGCGTGGACCCAGCTCCGTGTGTCAGTAGGCTTGTGTGTGTCCATGTGTGCTCTGTTGCTGTGGTCTGTGATTTCTGTAAGGGGAGAAAAAGACTCTTTGTGCCTCTTCATCAGCTGATAGTGGCATTATCAATTATCTCCCTCTACCTTGTGTAGGGATGGAAAGAGTTCTTATCAACTTGTATTGCCTGCCATTGCAGGCACACATGGTGAGAGCCATTCATGCCTCATGTACACTCCACTCCTGTCCCACTTTTACTTTCTTGACCATTATTTCTCTCATATTTCACTGTCGTCCCCAGTCCCAGTGCAGCACTCAGCCTCCTGATCCCTACCCCAGTGCTGCTGCTCTGAGATGCACACACTTGGTTGGCAGCATTTCCAGAATCAGACTACAGTTGTTTTTGTAAAAATTACAGTCTCTCTGGCCTTGCCAGCAGTAATGACTGAAACAGAGCTACTCACACCCCACTGAATCAGGCTGACACTAAGATAATTATATTTGTGTTATACTTTCAGTGCTTCTTCGTGTCACTGTTGTGGACTGAAATGAAATAAAAAATCATAGGGTAGTTCAAAGCAATTAAAGTGTGAGGGCTCTGGCTCAGCTTTCAAAACAGACCTAAATGTTTATCTTCCCTGCAGCATAAATCAGCTCTGGCTCGCAGGGCTGGATGAGAAATGGCTCTTAACAGAGACTCTTGCAGTCCTGGTGTGTTTATTTAATGTGGCAAAAGAAATCTATAACTCCTTGTATTTTTGTGTATAAGAACCTCATAATTCAGATGGTTTCCCTGTCTTGGCTTTGCAATTCATAAACATTAATAGGGATTTCTCTTCACTGCACTGCAGCACTATAAAGAATGCTCTGCCTGGAGAGGGAAAGTCAGCAGAATTAGAAACTTGCCCTGTTCTGCAGGATATCTGCATTTGTGTGCAATTCAACAGGGTGATGGCTTGCACCTTTTCCTGCAGGGATACTCATGAGAAGAGGCTCTTTCCACTTGCTGATCAGCTGTGTGCACATGAAGTTTACTTTCTCTTGCCTTTTCATATTCAACCTATTCTATGAATGATTTAGTGTTAGATATCCTTTCCAGCAGCATAGGAGTGAAGGTGAACTTTCCATTGTAAGGAAAAAGATATGTAAAATCTTTTCAAACCCACCATCAGGTCAGATTTCTCCCCAAGAAATGATCAGCCTTGGCACTGCAGGAACATCCACAATCCTGAGTTTCAGCCTACGCAGTTAAAGGCTGCTGCTTGCTTTCAATAAATAAAATATTTTTAGATTTCCAGTGTATTTTAAACTTGCATGAGGGAGCCTTCAGTTTGGTGAGCTCGCTTTTGATTTTTTGGCTTTCAGGAAATGAGAGCCTTGAGAATGTGCTCGTTGTCGCTGAAAAAATACTTAAAAGAGGAGGCTTAAAGCAGGAATGGGTGCCCAGAGGTGTTTCTGTATGGAAAAGGTCATAGAAAATGTTCTGGGAAATGGGAAAGTTTGGATGTAGGATGTGGGCAGCATGAGGGAATTGCTGGTTTACACAGTGGTTGAGCAAGAGCAGATTGAATATGCACTGGAATTCTGAGCATTGCAAAGAGGGAGGCTAAATCAAGATACCATGGCCTGGCAGGGTAACACTTGGAGTCAGTGTGGATGAGCATCTCCAGGTTCCTTCTGGAAATGTTATCCAGGCAGTGATTTCCCACTTTCCTTGGAGCATAGGGCAGTTTAACATCAGCTTTGTACATAATGTCTTTTAAAACTGTGGGAAAAATTTAGTTAATTTTAGACAAGAGGCCAAGATGACAGTTCAATGAATGCTGACAATTTCTGACAGCTTCTTAATAAATTCAGAAGTGGACTTGATTCTGTCTCATACACAAATTGTTGAATCAATAAATTCCAGTGGATTTATTCAATATTTCTTTTCTTTGGGGCTAGATATTTACCAGGCTCTTGAATACTGATACAGACATGGAAATACTTACAGAAAAATTAACTAATATTTTTTTGTTTAATATTTTGGGCAAGTTCATTATGTTGGTGTCAGCTGGCATGTAACTACCCAGTGTTTCAGTCACATTTTTGGTAGACTAGAGCTGGCTTGGATTACAGAAGGGGGCAGTGATGTTTCATTTTTTGGAACCAGAATCCCTAGCTAACAAAAGCTTTGGTTCTATATAACACAGGAATAGAAAAGCCCAAGGTTTGCTCCTGTTGTTTTGCTTCCTCATGTTGCAATCATTCTTCCTACTTGTTATTACTTGATTTTCTTCAAGGAAAAAAAGTTCCATCTTGGAGGGGATGTGAAGGCAGCAGATGGCACAGAGCATTCCTGTCACCTGCCTGAGATCTCTCTGGCTCAAAAGGAAAATTCTTGGTAATATTTCAAACTGCATAAAAATGTTCATGACCCATTATCTGCTTGTTTCACCCCACGGTTTGTTTGGCCCCAGCCTTCTGACATTGCAGCTCATCAATGGTATTTAGTGACCCCATTCATAATGTTCTGCTTCCTGCTGGGGAAAGGGAATAAAATGGGGCATCATGATAAAAATGAGCATATGCACAGAGCAGACAGGCTGCTATTCTAGGCACATCCTGCATCCTCGAGCCGTCAGACACCAGGTTTAGTGGGCTGGGTGTTTTTAGCTCACATGTGCCAGTGAGTGACAGGACAGTTTCATTATGAAATGCTCTCTGTTCTCACCTGGCTCCTGCTACCCACTGCACATGGCATGGACAATGCCACAGAGGAGTTTCTCTACAGGAAGTGTCTCTTCATTGTTTGGTGTGCCTGACTTGAACTAACAGCAAACAGGACTTGGGTGAGGGGGAATAATCCCAAAAGCCATCCCAGTATCTCATGGCACTTCTCCTCTGGCCTTTACCCCACAGAGCTGCTTCCAGACCTGCTCCCGGCTCACCAGCCCAGGCTCTCCTTTCTGCACCACCTCCCAACTTTATCTCTTGCACCACAGGAGCCTTTCTCACTCACACTGGTTCAAGAGGTGCTTCAGCTCCTCCTTGCATTTCTTCCCACCAAGGACATCCCAAGAGAAACATATTCTGTGGGAGCTGGGCAGTTTCCTTTGATCATTATTTCATAGCAGGGTTGTCTCCTGCTTTCCCATTGCTGGCAGGGTGCTCTTTATCCCTCACTTCCAGATTTTCTCAGTGCTTTTCCATGTGTAAGGAACTATTGGAAGGCCCCCAGTCTGCAATGAATACTTCAGACTTCTGTTTCTTTGAGTCCCACTGAAAGATTGGTGACAAACACCTTGAGGTACAAATACTTTCCCCTGGTGCTGATTCATGTCCACCTCTACTTGTGTTTTTTGTTTTATCATGTCAGTTGTTCTTTGTACATAATCCAAGGGGTACATGGTCCCTTCGGAATGTTATGAAATATTTGTATTATCGTTAAAATTCAGTGAAATAACCCCTAGAAACTGAGCCTTCATGCTTGCTTGACACCTTGCTGAATAGCTCAGCCTTTTTAGGCAGACTTCTATCCTGTCATATTCAGACTCTGCCCTGCCCTTGGAGAAGTATAAATACTCGTTAAAACCTCATGATTAATTAACGAAGTCAGTTTTCAGAGAGTGAAAGCAAAATAGTTTCTGTGGAAAGTTTATTTCTAAACAATTATTGCAGATTTGATTAGATTGTGTACATCCAGTCCTGAGGATAGTTCTGAGGTGAAACTATTTATCAATACATTTATTGTGCATAGAGTTCATTTCCAAAAGAATTTTCCAGACACAAAATAATTTTAGAGCATTTCTCAAGTAACAAAGGGGTATATAATCTTCCATTTGTTACTAGAACACACTGGCAAGAAAACCAGTCTCATCCTTGATTTTTTTAGCTTCAATGCCCAAATCACTAATGTTTTAATCAAACCACTCCTCCCAAATGGCCTGCCACAGGACCAGGGCTTCTACTGCAAGTACAATTGCTCACGAATCTCATTTCTTGATGTAGCCCTTTAAGGTTTGGAAATATCTTTTTGGGAATAATTTGAGTGTGCTCTGACTTGTGATGAACAGTCCCAGCAAAGTTTCCAGGGCTTCCCATTGAATTTGAGGATAAATTATTTGCTTTGGAACAAACAATCCTGTTGCTGACAAACATAATTGCTACAGGTTTCTCTTTGCAAATATTGTGACAGTGTTCTGCTTTGCTTTGATCTCATGGAGATCTCACAGGGTCCAGCTGAAGCCATTTAACTCTTTCCACTAGAGGCTGCTGAGCTTAACCTCTCCTACCTGCCACCCCTGGGCCCATCAGTGAAGTTGCTGGAGGTAAGAAAACAGCCAAGAAGCAGTGAGAGGGGTCAATGTGCAGTCTGTGGCAGCAGTTTCAATATTCAGTGTAAAAATACCAATAGCTACTCAAATATCCTTAAAAGCAGAAATGCTTCTCTGAACTCTGCAAGTTTTTAAGGGATGGCATCAAAGCCCTTGAGATTAAAGTGGGTTTTATGGGTTTAAACTTAACAGTATTAAGTCTGTAAACCCAAGATGGGAAATAATAATAATAATAAAAAATATTACAAGTAATAATAAAGAAATAATAATAAATCTTACAAGTCTCAGTAGTTAAGAAACAGTGCTGGAAGCTGTTACAGAATTTCAGGTGTTATTGTTGGGAGTTGATGTTAATGAAGTTGGAATCTGCTTTTGATAGATCAGTCACTCCACTTATTCAGGGATCAGCAGGGTAGTATTAAGTATTTGTGGCTGGTCCGCTTTCCCAAGGTCATTTTAATTAACCAAAATAACAGCAGGTGATGGAATATTTGATCTAAAATACAGATAGCAGTGGGGATAAATGGAGGAATAATTCTAAATTCATGTGCCAGAGGGGTTGGTAATGGATAAGCAGTATCACAATCCATTTTGTACAGAGGTATGTGGGAAGCTGGCTGCCTTTAAAATAAATGAATCTATTTAGGCAATCAACCTCTGCAGCACAGTCAGTGGCCTGCAGGAGGCTGAATTGTAATGTGGCAATGGTAGCTCTTAAAAATGTCTTTACAAATGTCGTGTTTTCTGCTTGATTCCCTTGGTCAAATTGATGCTCTCTGGTTGGGGAAAACAGCTACTACAGTGTCAGGGAAAAAATGCTGCTGATTGAGGGCCAGTGATGGCTTTTGTGGGAACTGCAGCACATCCTTTCTGCCCCCAAAGCTGGTTTGCACTTTCAGAAGTGCACTGATGCATTCCTACACTGAAAAAATAAAATTGTTGATGGCTATAACTCTATGAAACACACAGGACTCTCTGAGAACCCTGGGGGTTTTCATTAATAGCACATATAATGTTGAAATATCTTGATTTTAGCATTTAGGTTTTTGATTGTGTCAAAAAGGGTCACATTTGATAATGATTTTTACATGTTGTTTTATGAAGAGTGTTAAACTCCTTGTAACCCCAAATAAAGAATTATTTCAGAGTTCTTTGAGACAGAGGAATAGGAATGGTATTTGAAAGTGCTGCAGCTGAACCAAGTCATGTCAGGCACAAACTGAATACATCTGAGATATTCGTAATTCCACTCAATGTCTCTTCTAGCACTAAATGCATCAGGATGGTGTTCCCAGGTGTTCATTGGACCATAGCAGATACTGACTGATTGAACAGAAGAGATGAGAATGACTGTTTCAGCCCATTTCCTAGAATATGTGCTTAAATGCTCCTGGTTGTGTATGCACATCTCAAGGTTTGCTGTACCATAGTAGGCTTTTTGTTTGGTACTCATAGAGCTTGTGTTACAATCTCTCACTCCCACTGCCAGACTATTCCTGGCTTCCTGGAAATGCTGTGTTCAAAGCCCACCTCTCCTGGTTAGATCCACACACCCCCTTGCCTTATTTAGGACTGAATCTGGCACTAGGGGAACAATTCCTCTTGCCTCCCTCTTCACATGTTTTCTGAACTACTTCTAAGTGGAAGTGCTACATTTATAAATAAAGGTCATGTAACACTGGGTGAGGCAGGAGGCTTCTGTCAGTTATTTTGGTTTGGATGCATCATTAATTAATGAGTTGAGCCTGCTCAAAAAAGTAACAGTAAATGTTTTCATCAGCTGTCAGTGTGACATGTCATTATATAACCTGACAACGTTAAAAGAAAAGTTGGAATTATCTAAAGCATTTTGGTCCATCATAGTTTTAGCATTTATCTTTCTCTAAGACCTGAAGTGACCTGAGGGGCTCCAGAGGCACATCCCCACTGTTCCAGCAGTGCAGGCCTACAAGACAGGAAGCTCTTGGCTCATGCAAAGGTCAGCTGGATTTCATCCATTCCCCTTCTAAAGGTCCCTCCCTCTGGGCTGGAGAGGTTGGAAGAGATTTAGTCACATGCAATCCCTTGGTGGGTCACTTGGTGCAAGATGCCTGAACTCTGCAGCACTGCCTGCTCCCTGTTGTCACCTACTACAGTCGTTCTGCTGTAGCTGCAAACCTGGAACAGGCAAAGCAGGTCCTCATCTGCAGAGCAAAAGGGACAGTGCTCCCATTGCCACCTCCTTGGTCACAGCAGCAAGTGTGTCTTACATTTAGTCAGAAGCTTTGCTTAGAGTCAGAAATCTGAATCAGTGGTGCTGTTGTGGTCAAATATACTGCCTGAAATGTAGTTTTCTGCTTAGCAATTGGGTTTTAAGTGTGGAAATGTTACAGGTAAGATACAAACAGACAGCAATGGCTTTTAACATGTTGAGGTGTCTGAAGCTGATTTCTGTGGATGATTGATTGGATCTGTGGGGGACCATGCTCCTCTTCCTTCATCAATAATGCACAGAACAAACTACTTTCTCACTGTACCCAAGTGCCAAACAATTCCTTGGAGCTTGACCCCAAAACTTAGCATTGCAGTGGCTTTAAAGAGCAGGAGGATTTGGGGGCCTTAAGAGCCCAAACTTGTTCCTAAACAGTTCCCTGAGTTTCCCTGGAGGGCTGTCAGAAGAAAGGGTCCAGTGCTGCTGCCAAGGGTGAAATTCTTCAGCAGGATGAGATGCCAAGCTCTTTGCCAGAGCAGCAGTGAAACACTTCTGCTTTGGGCTGCCATGTACCTTGATGAGAGTGTTAATACTTACCAAGAGCAGTAGTGCTGATTAAAATGACAATACTTGCTCCAACAAGTTACCTTTCTCTCTTTCCCTTCAGTTTCCCCAGAACATGGCCATTTCCTTTCACTGTGTTCTTTAAACCGTGGTTACACTGTGCTCTTGCCCCGTTTTTGCACACTGTGCTTATAAACTAGCAGATAATTTAGAGTTGTTTTTCATGTAGGAATGATATTTGCCCCTGTTTAGAGCAATTAGAGCAATTTCCAGCCTTGCCTTATGGGTGTTTGTGCTCATCCCTTATCACCATGCCATCAGTGGTAAGTAGCATGCTCTAAAAATCTGAGCTTCAGGAGTGACTCAGACTCTTCATGCTATTCATCTATTTTCTGCTGCTTTAACCATAGCTCTTAAACACATTGTTCAAATGCAGTGCTGGGTTGTGGAGGCATTTGGTTCCTTATTTTATTGTTTGGCACATTAGTGCTTCTGAGGCTCAGTTAGGTCCATCTGTCAGACACCATAAAAGCACAGGACATAAAGATGTTTGGTTTACACCTTGTCTGTCCTCAGTGCACACCCAAGAGTTTGATTTCTGGATGAAATGTTGCATTTGCTTTGAACCTGCCTGGTAGATCTTTCTCTGTTAGCATCACTGTCACCAGGCATGGGTTTGCTGTACTGTGAACTGTGTGTGAAAGGCTACAGAAAGGCACTGCCATTGCATTAAAGTTAAGGAAAAAATAGATTTTGACATTAAGCTATTGTAGCTTTCAGATTTTTTTGATGCTTCCTCCAGATTTAGAGGTTTACTAGTATTTCAGCAGTTGATTTAGCAATAAAGTTGGATGAGAACCTTGTTTTGTCATTCTTGTTTATAGTTGTGCTTTGTAAGAAAAAAGTAATTATTCTGGCCAGGGAGAGTTTTAAATCTGTTTTAAGTAGAACTGAAATTTTGCCTGTGCTGTTCCACATATTAATTCCAATAAATGAGATTATAAGGGGGGTGTTGCCCAGTTTATCCCTTTGCTCCCTTGCAGCAAAGAGAAAAATTAGAGTTTTGCATCAATGTACAAGTTAGGTAAGAGTTCAAGTAGGTGTTAAGAGAAACATTCCTCAGCCTCACATGCAGTGCTGTATTTTATATGTTTGTGATTTATACCTGTGTGAGTGTTTAAATCAAGTCCATGGATAAACTGATGATGACTGTGAAATTCAGCAAGAATTATAGAATATGGCTGCAGACAAGGCAACAAACTTGGTTTAAATCTGTTAGAGAAAATAATGTAAATGTCCACCTGAGCAGATTGAAGTAACTGCAGGATTTTAGTGTCTAAAGCTGCTGATGGACTTCAGTAGACCACTTCAGAAGGTAGGAAATGTCACTGAACAGAGCAACTGAGGAAAAATCCGGGAATTTCAGATGGGAAAATGAAAAAAAAAGTGAGGTTTTGAAATTGGTTTTAACAATTATATTATCAAAGCAACAGTTTGGGGTTTGTTATCTCCATCAAGCTATGTAAAAGTACATTCTTCACAGTTTGGGATTTTTGGGGTGTTTTTTGTTTTGTTTTTTGTAAGTATGATGTTAAATTTCAGAAAACTGAAGTTTCTGGCAAACTAGCAGGGGAGTTTCATGCAATGAGAAAATATTCATACATCAGTTCTATGATTCTTTTCACTTGCTCTTGGAAAAAAGCCATTAGCTTTTCTGTGAGGGAAGGAGATTTACGTGAAACAGAGGTAATTGCGTCTTTGACCTATGGACTGGATTTCTTAATCTGGGATTGTGAATTGCAAAAGTTGAATTCCTTTTGAAACCTAGTTAGCAAATATCTCTGGAGAATAAAACGGTGTGAAATGGAGCCCTGGTTTTATTACAGAGGCTGCTGCAAGGGTGACTTTGTTTCATGTAATTGCTTGGGGACCTCTGTCTGATCCCTTCACTTGAAGCTGATACTGCAGGCTTTAATTGAGTAAGGCTGCTCTTGAAGTGGAAATAGTTTACATTGGGAGATTCATTTCTACAGCTG
Organism: Trochalopteron elliotii; assembly: GCA_024734555.1. Classification (NCBI taxonomy): domain Eukaryota; kingdom Metazoa; phylum Chordata; class Aves; order Passeriformes; family Leiothrichidae; genus Trochalopteron; species Trochalopteron elliotii. Next base: position 3,281,225 of record JANPWX010000088.1, read on the forward strand.
AATATCTTGGTCTTTGTCTCAGATAAAAATTAATTTTGTACCTCTGCATTCAGCACTGCTGACAGCGGCACTTGCTGCTGCCCCTCCAGCCCAGAATTTTCAGCACCTCCAGGATAAACTCCCCTTTCCAGATGGTTCAAATGCAGTGCTGAGCTCTTTGTTCCTTTCTGAAATACTCCACATCAAGGGTGGGGACAGCTCAAAAATCAAATCCAAGGAAATAGCGCACTGGCAGCATATCCATTGGAAATAGCATTTTAAAGGATAAATTTATCCTTTAAAAGAAAACAGGATAAAACATAACTTCACTTGTTTTCCTGCTTTGCAGTTTGGGTTGATTTATGAGTGTATTACTAATTCTTTTAAAACTCAGGATTATCATGGAATGTCTGGGAAGCTGGGTAAAAATGAATGACAATTCCTTGCTTGAAGTAATGTTTCAACTTGCAGATGGCAGTTCCAGCTTTGGCTCCAGATTTAGAAACAAGAGAGAAATCTGAAGTGTTTGGGGTCGATTTTTAAAAAGAAGAAATCCATTTGGAAGGGAGCAGGCAGAATAAAGGGCAGATAAGGCAAAATAATGCCTACATATACCAACTTATTTTGTACGTGTCCTAAAGCCCAGCCTACTGTGTGAGATCAGGGCAGCATGGGAGAGTGCAGGTTTCTTTCATCAGTAACTATTGTCAAGATAGAAATCTTTGAGTGATCCTGTGCTGAAAGGGAGTCTTGGCATGAATGAAATAATCTGTGTAGGTTTAGTAACTGAGAGCCTTTTTGGTCTCTAGTGTGAATCTTCTTTAAGAAGGGCCTGTACAGTCCTGCTGCTGCCAATTTCCATCTCTGCTGATGCTAAATGTAGCAGTCTCAGGGATTGGCTGCTGCTCGTAAAAATGCTTTTTGCTGAAAGAAAAACCTTTGTATTGATAAGACAAAAAGGGGGTTATTTTTAAATTCCTCAAACCCTTCTGTAGATGACAAAACACAGAACAGTTTGGTTGCAGGTGGCAGTGATTCTCTGCATTTGTGGACTCTGAAGCAGGGTCAGTCATGGTTCTGTTCCATATTCAAAAGCAAGGAAAGACAAAATGAATTCCTGTGGAAAGCAGAACCCAGTGACAAAATCTATTTATTATTTGTCTATGTGCCTCCTGTTGCAGGAGGGAAGTAGCTAGTGCCAGTCATAAATTTTTTCTTGGAGACTGGTGCATTTTCTGAAGGAGTCTTGTAGTTTTGGAGTGTCACTGCTACCTTGGATCTTCTTTCCAACCCTATTTGTGTTTTGCACCCTGGCTGTTAATGCAAGCACACAGCCTGGTTTAAAGTAGAACTGATACAGAGCAAACTGAATATGAAGCTCAAGAGTTTTGATGCTTCAAGGTTGGATTTCCTGGGGGTTTTTTGGAGGGTTTTCCCCCATTTGACTTGTCTGTGCACACTCATGTCCATCTTCCAGAAGGTTGTCTAGGTAAGCAGTTATTAAACCTGTCTTGGAAAGTCTGCACATTTATCACAGAATGCTGTGCTGCCTTTCATCACATGGCTGCTACAAGTTTGGGTGATTTCATGAGCTTGAGTCTTCAGCCAGATTTCTTTAGTGACCTACCTTGGGTTTAATCGAAAAGGATTTTGTGAGGCATTTACATTCCCTTGGGATTTGTCAGGATGATGGCAAAGTATTAGTGCATTTCTATTAATGATATCTGCACTTTGAATTGGCTAGATAAATATTAATGCTGTCTGCAAATTGAGATGAAATCCTGTCTGAGAGTTATATGGACAAAAAAATATTTAAGCGGAAAGATCATGCAATGAATGTTTTAGCTGATCCCTTTGATCACACCGACATTCAATATATCCAGTGTTTCTCATTTTCTTTGGGAACATGAAGTGCCATTTCCTACATCCCAGTATGGAGCACTGGAAGAGAAGAGGCTGCTCTGTGTGCCTGGTGCATGCTGGAGCATTTTTGTCAAGGCAGAACTGATTAAAAGCCATTAATGATTAATGTATGATTTGCACATTCAGCGTTCATTGTTAAAGCTGAAATCTCTCCTATTTGACTTCAACCTGATGGAATGTTCCCAGGAACGCTAGGCAAAATTACTTCAATCCTTTTTTCTTCAATCCAGTGAAAGAATTTAAAGGAAGAAAGGTATTCCAGCTGCTGGAAAATGGAGACCGCCTCTCTTTGATCAGGTTTCTATAGACTAACAGTGTTTTAGAAGGGAAGACTGGAGGCGTAAAAGGCAAAATTGTCAAACCTCAAGTTAAAGAAAACTAACTTTTAAATAATAATTTAAATAATAATTTATCTCTCTAATTTTCCTTTATAATACACATAATAATTTGTAGCAAACAAATTAATCATTTGAAGCTTATTCAGAAAACACAGCATTACTTTTTAAACCTGAAAAACAATCGTGGGCAGAGGACAGAGCCCTTGATTGCATTCAGAAAGCTGAATGGAATTCTCCACACAGTCTCTAAGGCATTTTCAGATTTCATATAGACATCTTGCAGCTTTGCTGAATGCTTTGATCTGACTCTCAAATTGCCCAAAATCACAGTCCTGAGCTGGATGGGAAAGAAGGTGCAGCCACAGTGGTGCAACATGGGAAAGAAGCAGCCTTGATTCTGTTCAGAAAACAGGGAAAATCAAACCATTCTGCTGGCATGGCTAGATCAGAACTGTTACAGCCCATATCATGTCTTTTGGCCTAAGTTGGTTTACCAACTCAAGTCTTGGTTTACATGGCATTAAAATAAAAAAGAGGAATCAACATCAGTCGGTATAACATCTCTATCTTAGTACATTGTTTGTATGTTTTATGTTACCCACACAACAGGGAAAAGGAAAAATGTGACAGGTTAATTGCGTAAAACTTCCTAAAATTTTAATTCAATTTAGAAATTATTTCAGTAGGCATTTGAAATATTTAATTTCTCTTGTTATGTTTCCCCTAATGCACGTTTTTTTCTTTTACCCTCTTAAAATTTTGATGAATACTATTCCAAAAATAATTCTCTGGCAACAATTTCTTTCAGGAGCACTTCTGTTTCCAGCCTATAGAAATAATTTTATCTTCTTGCTGTTATGGCAGTGACAGATGATATTTTCTTTTTCTCTACATTTAGACACCCAGCTCACTGAGGTTAAAGGACCCTTCATATATTGCAGCTCCAAAACCCTTAATGTGCTCAGAAAAGACACTACATTATTTACTGCCATTTTCCCCTCATTTTTTGACATTACAACTGTAATCACTTTTTTTTTTTTTTTTTTTTTTTTTTTGCATAAGGTTATTTCTGAAATCCAAAAGGAAGGAAAAATGGCCTGTTTTGGTTGAGGCCATGAGTGTTTTCTAATGAATTTTTGTATTGAAAATGCTGTGCTTGGATTGATCTTGCATTAGAGATGGCTGAGCTGTATGTATAATGTATCAGAAGGGATAAACAATGCACATTTTAAATGATATCCTCATATTGCTCAGGATGTGACTCCCTCAGCAGAAGGATTTGTGGAATGGAAGCCAGAGAGAGCTCATTAATATGGCACTTCTAAAGGGATCCTCCTCTGAGGTTTTTCTTGGTGTGTGCACCCACAGGATATTTGTTTAAAATTCCTTGTGTATCTGCATTTGTTGTTTTGGATTTTTCACTTTTCTAGCCATTGCCCACAGTTGTTGTTTTGTTGTGGAAAGGAGGGGCCTTGAGGTGAGGGGACTGCAGTTCTCACTGCTGTAAGGGCACACAAACTATCTCACTATCCCACTCACCTCAGCCAGTTAGGTTTTTCTGCCAAATCCCAGGGAAACGTGTTTTTTCCTATAAAATAGTGTGTACAAGACACTTAACTTTATTTCTTTGAAGGTTTCCCTCATGGCAGGGTTCCATTTTACCCCTGTGGTGAGGCTGAGGGGCTGCTGGAGCCACGCCCAGCGCTGGGTCCCCTCAAGGCGCCCACAGCCCCTGCTGCTTGCCAGAACACTTTTGGCTGCTTGTACTGCAAATATTTTGGGAATTGAGCTTGATCCTTGGACCACCAGAGACCCTGGCATCTGGGCTGCAATTTTTCCCCTCAGAGTTGCAGGGAAGGCAGGGCAGGAATGTTCCCATGAGGGGGAATAAATGTCTGCTGGGCTTGTCAGTTGAGTTGGGGCTGTTCATACCCTTCCCCATCATGGTGTTTGAAAACGTGTTACTTTCTGTTGTCATAGAACTTAAAATTTCTTTATTTAAAAATATATATATTAAAGATTTAATACATTTTTTATTTTAACCCCCTGAGCCCACATAGTCCTCTGAGGAGGTTTGTGTAAAAATAACAATAAAAACCCAAAACAATATAGGTGTGACTTGTAAACTTGAAGAGCACTGGTAGATATGGAGGGATTTTCGACAAAATTGTCTTTAGCAAATGTAGAAGTATTGTATAGAAAGGACCGTGTGTTTCTGTGCATCCTAAAATTATTGTTTATTATCCCGCTGATCACAATGTTTGTGGAGTCTTTTGGCACAGCTGGTTGGGTTGTGCTGGTGAGCACTTTCAGTATTAACTTTTTTGATAAGATCATCCAGGGAAAAGCAGCAGTTTGGTGAGGCATTCAGCCCTTCAGCAGCACCAGCAGAGTTGTCCATGGAGGTTTTGTGTTCCCTTCCTTGCACACTCCAGTTTGCTCTTGGGATCTGTGCATTCCTCAGGTATCTGTCTAGTTTTGCTCTCACGGGTGCTACAAAGAAAGGAGGCTTTATTGGCATCAGTGTGTGAGACCCTGGGACTCTGTTTAAGCTTTTCCTCCTTTGTGGCTAGTGTTAGTGCTGCTTCTAACTAGCTGTACAGCTTTCAACCTGAATGACCCTTCTTTTATTTAAAAACAAAATTTAAAAAAAAAATCAGAAATGTGTTTTATCTTCCCCTCTGTGATTGGGAGAAAAAAACTAATCACTGTGGCCCTGATCATGACCAATCTGAAGGTATTGCCAGTGCTGCTTGTAACTCTTACCCTCTGAAATTCTTTCTTTCATGTTCTGGGTAAAGCTCTGCTTTCTTCTACATGTTTGTAGCATATGATATTGATAAAATCTTGTTTTATTCTTTTACAGTGCTCTTGACTCAAAGTAACCTTGACATTCACTTCTGGGACTTGATTGATTTCTAAAGTTAAATGGCTTTGTTAATTAACTAACAATTTAGGCTTCTTTACGAAAATCAGGGAAATCTGCCTTTTTGCTGTTGGGAGATCTAAAATGAGTGACCCAATTGCTGCTTCCCTGAACTAATTTAGAAAGGGAGCTTGAAATGCTGTAGGGCAAATTTGGGTTTATTGCAGTATTTTATGTATTCCATTAACTTCTTTACTTGTTGTAGCAATGCAGAGGCAAAATGATAGCAAGCCTTGAATTAGTGTTCATGTTTCAAATAAGACAAATAGCATCTTTTAAAAGATAAGTATGGTTGATATTTAGCACAAGCCCAGCTCTGATATGCTTCAGGGATTCCTTTGAATTCCTGTTCCTGAAAATGAAAGAATCACTCTGTGTGGCAGATGCAGAGGGAATTTCCTGTGCAAAGAAAAGAAAAACAACCCACCTTAATTAATCTTCCTACTGAAAAGAAATCTGCAGGGAGTCAGAGGAGCTTCTCTGCAGTTGCCAGCTGTGGAATTTGAATTTTGGGCATTTATTCACAGAAATCAGTGGGGTTTTGTGGCATTTTTGTGTAGTGTCAGCCCTGCTCCCCACCCATTTATTTAGCATCATATTTATGATCCTCAGTGGTTCTAAACTGGTGTGATTCCACCCTGAGTGAAGTGTCACAGTGGCTTCCCACCTGTGTGGATGGAACAGAACATGAGCAGCTGGAGGTTTAGGGTTAGTCAGAAAAATAGTAAATCAAAGATGGCTTGTTAGACTTTCTAAATATAGTTATATTTTTTTTTTCTAATTCATTTCATTTTGGGGAGTGAACATGGGAAAAGAAAGTATCATAAAATCAGTTGAGGGAGATGTATGAGATACTGTCAGTAACATTTTTGCATTCTTTTGTAAGAACTGTTGAAAATTACCCGCTCTGTGTAGTAGTTATTGGCACAGGCTGGCACTTAATGACAAACTGGCAAATTAAACTGTTTTTCCACATCCAAAGATTCTTTTTAAAAAGATGGGGAGACTGGGCATGATTCAGCTGAAGACTTCTTGCTTCCCTCTTTCCCTCTCTCTGCCTCTCCTTTGCCTCCAGCCATTGCAGCTCTTCATTTTGTGTCTGTTCTACACATGAATTATCAGAGCTTGTCTGAATGTGCTACTTAACCTCCTTTTCCTCAAATCCCTTGGTAAATAAGTAACATATGGGCAACATTTTGGGTACAGCTCACATTCACAGTTTAGATCGAAGTGTGATACTGAGCTTGGGTTTGAGCGCAGCTGCCTGATTTCCTCTCAGAATTCTCATTCAGAAATCCATGTCTGTATAGTGCATATGAGGACATCTCAAAGCTATTTTTTCACCCCTGATAAAGTGCTGAGTGTTGTCCATATTTACCCATAAGCAGCATTAGCTGCACTTAGTTCCTGGGGTAGGGAGTGGTGCTGGGAAGGTGTCCAGTAGTGTCGTGAAATTGGTGACACTCAGTGAATTTCTCCTCTTCCCTCCTTGTTCCTTTGGGCCCTTTCTAGTTTTATTTCCCTGCTACAAATAATTTTTCCAAATTGTGTAAATAAAGCTAAATGGACATCTTTCCAATTTATAGTTACTATTAACTACTAGTAGCAAAAAGAGGCATAATTGGCTGGTGTGTGGCAGATGGGGATTGTTTCAAATTTGCTAACCTGGTAGAGATACAAAATAGAATTCTGACTACCCGAGGTCAATAGTAAATCACTTATTAATCTTAAAACAGCATTTGACCCAAATTTATTAAATAATTTCTTCAAGCACGTGCAAGTAAATGAAATTTTGGGATCAGCCTGTACTGGTGATTGTTTGATGGAAAATAAAAGACCTGAGTCTTATGAAATGTTTGTTGTTTATTTTCTTTCTAGTGAAACAATGAATGCTAACTCAAGAAATGTGAATTGTTTGTAATTTCCTGTGGAAAAGCTTCAGATATCTAACCTCAAGACAGAAGAAAATGCATCCTGTGTTAATCAGACAGAACAAGGAATAGGAAAATACGAGCCTGGATGCAAGCATTTCACAAATCTCAGTGATGTGGTAAGTGAATTTTGCATATATTTGTAGCTAATTAACTTGCTTCTGAATTACTTTAAATTGTGTTGCTGTAGCTGCTGTGACACCAGGGTTTCAAGATGCTCCCAGGGAATGCACAAGAAGGTTTCTTGGGGGAGGCTGGCAAATCAACAAGAACAAGAGCCCCAGGCTTTTTCCAGCCGGACTGGAGAGCAGCAGTGACAGGCGATGAGTCAGTGGACAGTGCTGGCCCCTCTCCAGCCTTTCCATCAACTCTGTGGTGCTGGAGGTGTTTGCACTCAGCAGCACTGGCTGCAGGAACTTTGGAAGGTGTTTCCATGGACTGCTAAGGTGGGGCTGGAAGGGAAACTCAATGCAAATCTATGACCATGAACCCTTCTCTCTCCCCAGGAAAATAAAAATATAATGAGAAGGGGGAGCATTCCCAAAGGTCTTTGTGGATCAATGTAATGTTGAGCCAAAGGAAATTAGAGGTTAGTTGATGTTCCCAGAGGTACAAATGGTGTAAAATGATGTGTAAAGAGAGAACTTACTCTGCAAGGAACACTTCAAGCACTACCACACATTCATAGCTGCATTTGCAGTTAAATTACAGATCAGGTCAAGTGTCTTTTGCTCTCTGGTTTTCCAAAGGTCTGTGAAACAAAGCTGACATCAGGACAGGTTTATGCTTTTCCCCTTTTGTGTTTTGGATGCTGTTGTATTTTTATCACTGAGGGGCAGTTTACAGAAGTGTTACTTGAAGTATTGCACAGACGTTGAGAGGCCAGCACCAGTGACACAGGAGCATTAGGAGGGATGGTAAAAAGAGGGTTTTCAGCCTCAGGTACATAGAAGGTAATACAGTTAAAACGTTGGTGCCATGCCTAAACTTCTGGCCTGCCTTATTACAAGTGTCTGATGTCAAAGATTAAGCAAAGACAGCAGGAATCCTGCAGGTCAGTCTGTACCTCGCTGGGAGGAAGTACTGGTCATCCTGAAATATGGCAGGGAATACTCACTGCATAAAGGGAACTGTTGGCTCAAAGTGAGCCATGGCCTTCTGTAAAAAATGAATGGGAAAAATAAGTCTAAACCATCCAAAATACAAGTCATGATGATTAAGAAAACACCTCTGCATGAAAAAGGTGTTACTGAAAAATATAGCCTAACAGCAAAAGTCTACATTTAAAATTACTTTAAATTGTGCAGCTGTGTTAAAGTTCCAAGTGTCAAATTACCATATCTGTTTTATTTCCAATTCCAGTTCTTATATTTTGCATTATAACTCCATGAAGGTGCTATTAAGAAAAGCAGAGCCCAGATGCTGCTGCTGATTTTATTGTGTATTGTTGTGCAGAAGGAAAATAATACCTGATTTATGATAGAAAGCACTGTGGAGATAAATGCAAGCACCAGAACTGGATTTAAATGATGTTGCTACAAGTGAGATGCATTTTCCCTTTCCCTAACCCCTCTATTCCCTAAACCCCCTGTAAGTCTTCTAGTGCAATATTCTGCAGTCCCTATACAACCCAACTTTCCTCAAGTCTGAGAGATATTTATAGTTATGTTACTTCTGTCACTCAGAGCATCATAAAAACTGTCTCCCCAGCAAGAAAACAAAGATTGCTGCATCTCAAAGAAAAACAAATACTCTGAGCACAGTTCCAAGTAGATGCTCAGGTGCTGTGGATTCTCAGAACTGCCTCTCTATTTTGGGCTATGTTCCCTCTTGGAATCATAGAATACTTTAACTTTTAAAGGTTTCTAGAGGCCTCTACTCCAAGTCTGTGCTTAAATCAGTGCCAGCTTTCAGCTCAGTCAGTTTGCTCAGGGCCTTGTCCAGCAGAATTTAAGGTGATCCCATGGCTTATCTGAGCTTCTGTCTGTGTTTCACCAGCCTTGTCTCTTTCATCAGAATTTCCTGTACCCCAATCTTGCCTTTAACTTGCAGATAAATGCATTCTTGCCTAGACAGGCAAGAGAAAAGATTATCCTTCCCCCTCTGGTGACTCACTGGTGTAGTTCAGCACAAGATCCCATACACTCATCTCTATTTATACATTAACTGACGTGTATGATGCAAATGGGATAAATATAGGTAATTTTTGGCTTTTGAAGGAGACCAGATATGATGGCAGTCAACCTGGAGTGTCTGTTTTCCATTTTGTTTGTCCTAGGCACAGCCTAACAGCCTCTTCTGAGTGCCTCACAGTGCTTTTAATCATAATGCACTTTCAGATAGTTTTAAAAATGGCCCTGCTGTGAGAATCACTGTTTGCTGCTAATATAAAGCATCTCTAAAGGCAGATTGCCATTGCTGTGTGCTTATCACAGGTAACCTTCTGTTTTGTGCCAGGGAGAACCTCTAGCACATCTGAGCTTTCCCATGTGTATAAATACCTGCCTCATACTGCTGCCCCCAGCAGTGCTAATTAGAGTCATTAATTCTGCTTGGCTAAGGGGGTACACTGTAGACTCTGAAGCTCGTGCTACACCCACTTCTCTGATGGCCCCTTAGGAAAAAAAATCCTTAAGAAAGCTCAAATCTTTTTTCCTCATTTTTGCATGTTAGGAGTGGCATTCCAAACACAGATCAGTGTGTGGTGTGGGAAGGCTGTTGCTGTGAGGACACGTGTGGCCTGCTCTGTGCAGCCATGAGAGCAGGGTCACTTGGGGTTGTGAGTCAGTGGCAGTTGGTAAGTCACTGGTAATTGATGTCCATGTGCATATTCAAAACATCATAGAGTATGGCAGAGGGAAGATGGCACTGGGGTGACTCCAGCAGCAATTCCCATTAAATTGGTAGTGCTGACACGTTTCTGTGAGTGACTTTGGCTGTTGAATTGCCAATCACCCCAACAGAGATACCAGGATCATCTGACTTTGTTAAACACAGCTGAGTGTTGCAATTAAGTTTAATATTAAATGACACCTTCTGTTTACTTCATAGGTTCATGTGTGGGTCAGTTCCTTCTTTTGTCCCATTATTCCAGTTGCCTGAGGATAATCCAGAGTTTTACACAGCCCAGGCTTTTTGACAATGTGAATGCATAAGCTGTAGTGTGAAATACAGGACTGTGGAGGTACTTTGAGATTTATTGGAACTTGCAGCTTGTCCCAATGGACTTGGCTTAAAAATATATTTAAAAGATAAAAAAGAGGAGGTTTTTCCCATTCCACGAACCACATGAGACTTGGGATTGTTCCTGTTTTGCTTTAGGTAAAAAAATTACATTTATTTTGGATTTTTTCCTAGGAAAAAAACTAAGGAAAGAGCCTGCACTAAGCAATAGTGTTGTGGTGAGAGAGGAGAAAGATTTAGCTTCAAGTCTCTAATGTAATAACTTAAATCTGGGTTTGAGGTGATTTTTGCTTTAATGATTAATGGTCACTTGGCTACTTTGGGGTGTAAATATTTTTTCTTTTCATCTTCAAATTTAATTTGACCCCTAAGGGCTTAATTTTAAAAAGTAGCAATATGCTGCCAGGAAAAGCTCCAGATTTAAGTAACTCCTGCTTTTATTTTTTTCTTTTGACGAAAATAGCACATGAATTGGTGGTGGGAAAAAATCCTTAATGCATATGATATCTCATTGTGGAAAATCAGGGCAACAAGTCCTCACGCTGACTTCCAGGAGAAGGTATATCCAAGAAAGGAAAAATAGGACTTAAATTGCTTTGAAAAGTCAATTTTCTCTATGGCAAAATTGTTAAGTGCATTTTGTTTTACAGAATCTATGAATATTTCAATTTTTCATGTGGATTTGGAATGCAAATAGATACTGAGTTATCAGAATCTGCCAGTGGGCAAAAAAAAATCTGAATTTCAATCAATTTTGCTAAGTACCCAGCAATGAAAGGTTTTTTAGAAGCTTTACTCAATATTTTTCATTGTGCATGTGCAAGGAAACGATCTTGAGACTTGGAGATCATTGAGTAATTAGTTTGGGTTTTATCCCAGTGAAAACTTTAGAAGTCCAAAATGTTACAGAGCACAGATTTGTTTTTGAATGGGAAAAAATAAATAGAAATTTTAAAAACAACAAACTTTTTATTATGTTTTCCATGAGGTTCTTGATTCTTCTTGATGAAAATTAACCTTTTTTTTTCTTTCAAAAAGAGAAAATTTCACTGAGAATCAGCTTTGCAAATTCCTGTTTGAGTGGTGCAGGTGGTGCTGCTCCTCCTGGGGCATAGCAGAACAAATGTAAAAGCCCTGATGATTTTCTTGGATAGCCTCCTTAGAATATTTGAAATAACAGCAGGGAGACTCCCTATGTTGTCTCCCATTCTCTGGAAGGGGGTTGCTATGTGCCCAACCCTTCCAGCTGCTCCATGTTCGAGGTTATCTGGCTGTGAAAATGGGCTGGATTTCCCTGTGCTGGGACTGTCACACAACAGCTGCACCCTGAAATCCAGAGCTGCTCTTGCGGATCTTCACCAGCTGAGCAATACTTGTGTGTTTAAAGTGAAACCTTTTGCTTCCCTGTGGGCTCTGTTTCTGCTCAGTGCCTGGGTTTTATAGGAGTAAATCTTGGCTTTCTGTGTTAAAACTCAGTGCTCTGTTTCTGTGGGGTTTTTGTGAAGAACTGTGACATTTTGGATGGAAAGTGAAGATGGACTTTGGATGTCTCCAGTTACCAAGCACTACAGTAGACCATGGATTTTCTCCCGTGTTGAGCTGCCAGGATCCAGTTCTGGAGAAAAATCCAAAGAGGATGTGCCAGGTGTGCAGTGAAGTGGGACAATGAACAGCTTCCACAAAGAAACGCAGCAAGTCCTAAAGAAACAAATGCACTTTTTCACCCAACAAGAGTTGACATTGTAAATGGTTGTAAATGCTTCTCTCACAGAAATGTTAATATGAAATCCTATTTTTTTTCCTGAAAGTTACTGGAACTTTCTCCATCCTGTCTGTAGAACAGTGGGAGTAGTGATGGAGCTACCTTCTTCCCACACTTCAGGGCTCTGAATTGTTACTCATGGGTTATGAGAGAGGACTAAAGGCAGCACCACTTACCCATTTCTTCTAAACTGAGCATTTGCTGTGTCAATAAGTGTCTGGTTTCAAACTCTGATTTTTATCAGCCTAGAAAAATATTCCTTTTTCCTTAATTCTCTGTTCTTCTATGAAAAGCATGTTTGTGGTTTATGTAGGTTGTGCAAGTAGGAGCCATTATTTTGTCGTAGTGGTAAAACATGAGTGAGAAAATGGATCCTCTGCATCTTCTTTTTCATGTCCCTGCCATGTTCTTTCTATGCTGGGTGATGTTTTGGTACCTCCACACTGCCTTCAAACCAACATCTACCTGGCTTCTTTCATTTCTACTTCCTTGTCTCACAGCATCTGGTGTTTTTCCCTTTATTTTTTCCTTTTCTTTCTTGAATTGTATTAGGATCTTTAAACATTTATTTTGCCACTTTCTTTACTATTCAGCTTTTAGCTACATTAGAAGTAGTTGTGAGATCATTGCTTTTCACACTGAATCCTATACACAATTACTGTCTAGCACTTAAGTGCAGCTGTGTGAGTGCATTAGAAATACCCAAAATAAGCAAAGGGAAAAAGAGAGATGACAAAATTGCTACTTTGATAAAGTAGATTCACTATTTAAAATGTCATAGCACCTCAGCCAGATTTATTGTGTGGTTTCCTACAACTCCCTCCTGGTGTTCTGCCAAGAGATTATCTTGAATCCTGACACCTCAAATCCTGTTGTTACTGCCCTTATCATTAGAACAGAACATCTTACACGTGGTTGCTGAAACGCCTCTTTTAGAGGACTGGTGCTAGTGTAGGGTATATTTGTCTTAAGAAGTATTTAGAAACATGCATGAACTGCTTCCCATATGGAATGAAAGATAAAGCAATATTTGTGGCTCTCCCTCTCCCATGATTTGCAGGTGTAAGGCAGGAAGGATGAAAGTGCAGATGAATTTGTTTACACACACATTCTGCTTTTTTCTTCAGAAGGTAAAATGTTGTGTGTGCTTTTCTAAATCCTTTTCCATGTCATGTCTTTGTACATGTCCAAGTTAATAGGTACTTGGGTCACATAAATCAGAAGATGCTAGAAATGAGGGAAAGAAGTTGTTTTATCTTGTTTGGGATGTTCTAAATCAGTGTGGTCAGGAGCTAATCCCAGTGATGGGCTGCCTCCTCCCTCACAGGAGAATTTGTCAGCAGAGTCATCCTTTTGGGGATACTTGCTGAGCCCTTTCCTTGCCCTTTTCTGGCTTACCAGGAATGTGCCAAGTGCCTGTGTCAGCTTTGTCCATTACAGTTTACTTCAGAAATCACTTGAGGGGGATACCAAGGACACCAATAAAAACAGCACTCTGATTTTGCAGTTATGGTACTCTGCAAGAACAGAATGTTCTCATCATTACAGGGAGCTACAGATTTTGGGGTAGCACCCATTGGAATAAGCATTGGGCTCACTGAGGGACTTGCAGGTGGGAGCACTTTTATAGAAGAGATGATGTGCATGGGAGTAAAACTGAGCTGTTAAATCTCATTGGTCCATACAGAATAGAAAAGAAAAATAAATCAGGGATAAATTGCAGCTTTTTGCCATTCAGTTAAAAATGCAGGCACAGTAAGACTTTTAGTTTTCTCAGTTTAATTTGAACATTCAATATAACTTATTAGAAATTTCCCATTGTTGGGCTTTTAAAAATTTAATTAGAATAGTCACAAATTGTAAATGAGCACTTTCTTCAATACACGTAGTCATTTCCCAGTCAGTGAAGGATTAAGAATGAAAGTTGTTACTGAGAGGTGAAATTAGAGTAGTTGTGTCATTGTTATCCTTTCATGTTTTGCCTTTTTTTCATTCTTTATTATTCTTCTCTCTTTAATCCTCCCCTCTTTAATTCACTCTTCAAGGCAGTGGGAATGACTTATAAAAGGATGATGAAAGTATGAATGGAATAATTGTGTGTTTTGGTTTCCAAGTCTCACCTCAGTGTTGCAGAAGGGCAATACTTCTGTTTAAGACCTGAGTGCCTCGGTGATTTGTTGGTTTGGCAGTGATGTGTGAGATTGTGCAGGTCAGCCCTGCTCTCCTGTGACCCCTTTTGTGCTCTGTTCTGCTTCCCTGACATCCACTCACAGACCTGAAATTGTGTTTAAATAGATAGAATTTACTGAAAGAAAATCAGTTCCCCTTCATATCTTTCCTTATAATTCCTCATGAGCTGAACTTGCCCTCTTTCTTACACCACCACATTTAGCTCAGTGATGAAAACACCATAAGAAAATTTCAAATACATGACAAATAATTGTTTTCTCAAAAAAATCATCCCATACATCTGCCATTGTCTGTATCCAGCAGCTGCAGGACAAAGAAATGCAGAAGCTGTTTGCTGTGACTATGGGACAAGGGAGGATTAAACAGAAGTTTTGTTTATATGTGCCGAGGGAACAGGGAAGTAAATGGTGAATTCTCTGTGTTGGCTGCAGGGGCAGGGAGACTGGAACTTGTCTATTTCCAGAATCTGTGACCAGCATCTGAAGTTTGAGGGTGTCATTGGCAGTTGGTATCTGACAGTAAGTGGCTGAAAGTAGCCAGGAGAAGATGAGGATTCCAGAGATTTTCTTTCACAGCATCAATCAAAGGCTTTTAAGGGATAAGGATCGTAAAGATATTTGAACTGAAATATGAAAGTACTAGTTGTAAGAACCCACCAAATGGTACTTATCAGCTGTATTTGGGTTAGCCCGAGACCATCAAGAGTTACTTTTTTTAGGCAGAATCTCAGAAAAGAAAACCTTTTGGTTTTTTACTCCTGTGTTCAAACACAATTTCTGTCATCATCTCATAGGAACAGTGCACTTGATTGTGCTAATGACAAGCTGTTGATGGATGTGTCTCCTGTAATTTGTGATGCCGTGTTGGCATGAAGGAGGGCTTAAAGCCAATTGAGTAATTTGTAAAATCCATGCCACTGCAATGCTGGTACTGTCAATAGCTACTCACAGCAGTGCTGCTGTTTGGGTGTGATTCAAACTGAATAAATCTGTCAAATGTGCTCCTGCTCACCCCCAAGGTAAGATTGTATCCCACATTTCCTGTGGGCACCAAGGAAGGGGGGGCCCAGACATTCCTAGGTGCATGTGAGTTGTGTAGCTTTAACACAAGCACACAGAAGATGGGGTTTTCCTTTCAGGACAATATTTTCCAAGGGCACAGCTTGTCCTGTTGACCTTTGCTGAGAGCCAGAGTCAGGTCTCAGCACTTTGTGCTGCTGTTGGAAGTTGAACTGCTCTGTTCTATTCATGCCTAAAGTCAAAGCTTTATGGAGCAGTTTAGTGTTCAAGTACCTGTGACTAGTTTGCAGTCTCACTTCATATCATCCTGCATCCAAGACCAGAATAAGTGCTTGACTCACAGCAAGATCTTGCCTCCACCTTGGAATCCTAGAGGATCTATTTTGTTGCTGCATTATCAAATATAATCAATAATTTTTGTCTCTCAGGTGTTACCCCAGTGATCATTTCTCTGTTTGGTGAATAAAACCTCTATACCATTAGAGGGATATCTTTCTATTGCAACCTCTGGAATTCTCATTCCTGGGGTCATGTCACTGGTGCCAAACCCCCAAAGTCCAAACTGATGTCTCTTTTCTTTGAGCAGAAACTACATTCAGCACAGGTCTGATCATCAGATCTGGGAGCATAATAAATTCCTTTTCCTTATACTTCTGGGAAAAAACAGCTTTTGCATGCTTGCATTTAAACTTGTTGCTGTTCTCAGACTTCAGTTTGAATTTGTAAGTGGAAATGACCATTGTCCTGCTTCTCATCAATAGGTCTCTGACCACTTTAAAAAAAAAGATTATAATACTATTTCTGCTTTGCAGTAGCAAAAACAGAAGCAAAACAAGATGATGAGGCTTTACTTCATCTTACAAATGTACCCCATGGAATCATGCTTCAGAGCTTGGGAAAACATGGAACAGGGTCCCAGACCAGCTGAGAAATCTCCATCCTTGGATGTAGTCACAGCTCAGCTGGACCAGCCCCAGGAACCTGCTCTGCCTTTGGCTCATGGTTAGACCAGGCTAACTGCAACCAGTGTCACACTATGCTTGCAATTCCAGAGACAGGAATGACTCAGGTTTCCAGAAAACAGAGCTTTGTTTCACCTCTACCATATCATGCAGGGTAAATTGTGTATTTTCCATGAGAGAGAGAAAAATTAAACTCCTTTTGACATATTTTATTTTGCTTGGAATGATATGGCAGAGCCACACTTTCAGCCAGATCAGTGCCAGTCCATTTCTTGGGAGTCAGGGCAGAGCTGGCATGGTCAGAGTGTCACCACTGGGCAGAGCAGAAGAGTTCATTGAGTCATCTCCACACAGGCAGAGCAAACACCAACCACCTCCTGCATCTGTGAAATCCAATTGCCTCACATTTTATAGACACACAGCTGACATAATTGAATAATTCTGTTTATACAGAAATCATTCCTGCAGCAGTTTGCTCAGCCAGGGATCTAATGTCACTGGTAACCATGGCACCAGTGCATTTATCAGCCTCCTCACACTTCATTTTGTGCTGGCCTATAAAAATAAAAACAGAATCAGATCTGTATCTTGGTCTCTCTGAAGGTTGAGGGGTACATGCAGCAATTGGTTTTGCATCAAGAAGTGTTTGTGATGGAGGCAGAGAGTCTTTGGTGATCAGCCCAAGTGCTGCCCAGGACAGAAGCCCCTGCTGTGCTCACGTGCTCTTCCCTGGTATTCCGGGTGTCCCAGGGGCATGGAGCTCTGCTGGGGGAGCTCCCACAGGCCCTGTATGTGCTGTACCATCTGGCAGGAAACATTGACTTTTCAGTGCCATCTCCAGGGACTAGTTTATTTTATCCTGCCATGGCTTTCTATAAAAGACACGTAAATCCTTCTCCTAGGAGAATGTCCTGATCACTGGCTTAGCAAGTTTTACACACATATTCTTTGCTCTTCATAGATTCTGAGGATGGTGTGTGTTTTTTACAGGGTGGAGTGGAACTCTCAGTTCTGAGTCTCCCCTTTTCTCATGCAGATGCCATTCAGGCATTTTCCTTAGAGGTGAAAAAATGGAGCTGAAACCTCTTATATGGGTTAGGGAGTTGCAAAATCTTGCATGCCTTCATGTCAGCCTCATGGCAGATTTATCACAGAGCTGCCACATAGCAAGGGAGGTGCTGGTGGCTGTGTTTGAAAGAAATGCTTAGTTCCAAAAATGGGGAGGAAAAAGGTGTGAGGGAGGCTGTGACAGACCCGACTGTAACAGTGTGCAAGGGGAGGCAGCTCTGCCCAGCCCCAAGGAATGTGCAAACTGCTGAATGGCAGCAGAGGTTCCTGCATTTCCTTGAGTTTTCCTGTGCAGATGAGTTCCCAGGGCCCCTGCTCTGCTGAGCCTCGAGTGACACTCTGTGAATCCCAGGGATCATCTCAGAGCCATCCTGGCACTGTGCAAAATTCTCCTTGGGCTTTTTTGGGGGTGCTAAGTGAGAGCTGTGCTGCCCCCCGTGCCTGAAAATAGAAGATGACATAAAAATGAGGGCAGCTTTACCATTAATGAAACGAGAAGGTTTTTTGGGAAAAAATAATTGGCAGTGACCAATTGCAGGTTCAGGTGCAAGTTTTCCATTGTGTTTCTCAGTGAAGAGCTTTAATGAAGATTAGTTGTTAATGTTGCTCTTCCTGTAGAGACATTCTCTTTTGTTGGTGAAGTGAGACCAAAATTATGTTTGTCAGAAATATGAATTTTTCATAGGTGACTGGTGAAGGCCTTGTTTAAGGGTGAAGCTCAATAAGTTTTTAGCTGAAAACTTCAGCAGCTTTCAAGTGAGCAGAGGCCAGGGGATTTAGTAAAAAGAAAGCAAATAGCACATAGAAGGAACCCTTTGAGGATTTGCATTGAGACAAGAAGGTGTTAGTTTCTGGGGGTTTTTTTTCTGTTTTGGCTCAAGTTTATTTTGTACCTCAATACATCTCCACTTTCATTTTTAAATGAAACTGGATTGCTAGAGCAAAATGAAACATAAAGCCACAGTCAAATGCTTGCAAAATGCCTTGATTTTTGTTAAAGAGCAGCTGCTTTCTCTGAGCCTGTGTGCCTGCCACTGGCTGACAGAAATCAGATTTTCCTGGACAATTTCTTTAATTAACTTGAACATTTGATTTAACAAGAGAGAAATAACTATATTGGTGGATGGTGTTATACTGAAAAATAGACCTATTAGTCATTTTATAATAAAAATATTTCCTCAAGCTTTGCCTTAAACTAGATAAGTATAGATGAGTCAGAAAGCTCTGGAAGACAGACATTGGAGTGTAATGGGACAGATTTTTGGAAGCCTTTAGCTACACTACCCCAAATCTTGGAGTGCAGTGCATTTCTGATGGAATTATACACACTGCTCCTCTATGAATACTGAGAGTATTTCTGGTGATTATGGCCTTTCAGTGAATAAGAAGTGAATTATTACCGATTAAATTGCATTACAGAAATAGAACATTTTCACAGCACTGGAAACTGCTTTGCCAACAACGCTATGCTGGGTACTGGGAACTGTTTCAAGCTATTTAGCATTAATGAATGGGAATTACTAAGTATAAATATTTTAACTTTTTTTTAAGAGGATGGTTCTACCAGTCTTGCTGATGTTGAGCTATAACAAGATATGTATGAGCAATTTTGATGTTAATTATATAACATCACATTTCTCACTTGTTCTCTGTTCCTCACCCCACTCACATGTTCTTTTTTAAAAGCATTTTACTCACCTTTAAGCTAATGAGTTGTGGAATTCCACAGTGATTGATGCCTGTTTAGGCTCATAATTCAGCATAACTACCATGTGAGATCACTTGGTATGAGGCAAAGGAGAATTGTGCTTGCTCTTAGGTGGTACGAAGAATGCAGAAAGGTTCATGTAACATTGGCCAGTGACAGCAATAAATAATTTTTGTATCTCTGTTTATATAGCACATTTTCTTAGTTTGCACTGTAAAACCTGGCTATCAAAAGTATTTATGTTATGACTCTGCCTGAAGTCATATAACTGAGGTAACTTAATTTTTTTAGCATAACTAAGTCCTACAATATTTATTATTGTTGCATTAAAAAAGTATTCTACATTTTACCCACTGCACATTGTCATGAGAGACTGGAAATGAGTGGTTTTGTACAAAAGTCCTGAGGTAGAAGAATATAGACATCAAACTGTGTTTCTTCTCTTTTAAACACCCTACATTTTAAGGACTAGGAATATTAGGAAGAACAACATACTTTCAGGATTAGTGTGTAATACTAACAATTATCTCCATTGGAAACAGTCCCAGAGGACCTGGAAATAATCAGAAGGGAAGGATGAACATGTAGATGGAGTGAGTGAGATGTGCTGGCGTGGGGACATTATTGTGCCCAGAGGGTTTAAGTCAGAGGTGGAAGTGTGCCCGTATTGGAAAGTCAGCTCAGTGCAGTTGGGCAGTTCCCTGCTCATGTCAGCCCTGGCAGATCCTTTGGGAGAAAAGTGTGGGGCTGGAGCCATTAGCTCCCAATATCCTCTGAGCCTGAGAAGCGTGAGGGAAGCTCCTGCTGTTCACAATCAAGTCGTGGATCAGTAACCTCAGTTACACTTCGTGACACCAGCAGATGCTTCCTTAGCAGAGGTGGAAGACTTGAATCAGGTGAAAACACCAATATCATTAATATCTGATGTTCCACTTGCAGCTATTCTAGTATCCAAAACAGCAGGTGACTTCTGACCTTTGTTTTCCCCAAACTGTCAGAAGTGAAAGGAATCACATTTACTGCCGGGCTTTGTAACCTGCTGGAGGCTGACACCCAAACACATCATTCAAACTTGTTTCCTCACAGTCTTGTTCCCACATCGCCGACCTTTCATCGCACAGTGGCTGCGTCCATCAATTTCTGTGCCTGCTCTGCCCATCTTTGTATTTTTCATCAGTTTGTTTGGAGCAAGAAAAATGAAACTTCACACAAAAGCTCACAGTTCATTCAGGTGACCTGAAGTCATCCAGGGGTTTGAAAACCAGCCTTAGGTTAAAACAAATGTGTTTTGTAGACTGTAGATTGGCAGCAAGAGCATTATACTGCAGGGAAAGGACTGGCAGGATGGAAAATTTCCCAAACTCTTGTCGTTCCCAGGAGATTTTCAGACCAAGTTCACAAAACAAAAATTTCCAGGTGCTGTGGTTCGATGTGTTTGCTTGAGGATGTGTGGGCACCCTGAACGTGACCTCTGCCATTGCCTGCCAGGGTTTTCCTTGGGGATGTCCTTGTTCTCCCAGGAACTCCAGTGCTTTCCTTTCCTTCCCTGGCAGCACAGCAACATTGATGAGCACATTTGCATCTCGATTTGTGTGCAGGATTTCTGGTCTTTATTGCCCCAAATAAACCACATCAAATTTTCCTTTAACTCTTTCCCTGGAAGGAAAAAGCAGAACAGGGCAAAGAATGGAGATGCATTTCTCCTGCCTTTTGCTCTGCTCAGTCTCTTGTGTGTAATTACTGTGTGCCACCTCTTGCTATTTTGTAGCAACATATAGAAAGAAATCTTTTCCTTTTGATTAAATGCCAACAAATCCACAGGATGACAGAGCACAAAAAGAGCAGCTGACAATCCTTTTATATTCCTATACAGACACACAAACAGGGCCATCAATCTTTGTGAGAATGGCTGCAAGGTTTTCACAAGGTAAATCATTTGAGAACAGAATCAAACCCGTGCTACCGAAGCTTAACTAATTATATTAAAAATAATAATTTAATCATCAACAAAAATTAATGAGTGGAACAACCTAGTGCCACCTCCCGTGTGAAATTAGTTTCAGGAGGGCTCAGGCATTCTGAAAAATGCTGTTCAGGAGATTGAGAGTGGAATTTTCTGTGTCCTGAGCCCCCATTGTTGCACTGCTGACCTGTAGCTGAATTGAAGGAAAGGACAGAAAGCTGCAGGGTTTGCAGTTTGGTACTGAACACTATGAATTAATTACTTACTCTGCACTGGTGAAATTTAAAGTGCAGATTTCTGGTAAAAGTAGCATTGGATTTCAAAATGAAATTATTCCACTCTGACTTCTGATGTTTTCAAATCACTTCACCAACTCCTAAACCCACCACTGTCTTTAGGGAAAATTGTAGTTGCTATTTCTGTATGGATGTTATGGAGTGAAAAAGAAACCCCATAGGAGGTAATGAAGCAAATAGGAAAGAAAAGAAACTAAAAGTGCAAGAAGAAAGCCAAAACCTTGCATAAAGAGCAAATGCCTGCGTTTGGGGTGGCACTGAATGTACAGGGATCAGCATTCCTGGATCCTTTCCTCGTGGATTGCCTGTGTCCCATGGAAAAGATCAAGCTCTGCCACCACTAGAGGACACCCTCGCATTTAACATATGGATCTTGCCTTACATCATCCCTGCCAGAGCGAAACAGGTGCTCTTCGGGGGGGCCGAGGGAGGCGTGTCCAAAACGAACTCAAAACACTCGAGGAGTAGTTTAAAAAGTGGATTCATACTTAAAGCTGAAGCCGTTAATTAAGGACAACTTCACAACATGTTTGGGCCTCACATAAATGAAATCTTCCCTATCCTAATCCAAGTAGTTGGTCGGGGGTTTCTGTTGATTTTTTTAGGGGGCTGGGATTCTTTTTCCCCTCAAAATACTAATCACTATCTGAAATATTACTTGTTTACTCAAGGTTTACACCTTGAAGTTATTTGGAAATCATTCTCTATCCCGTTATACTTGTTGTAAGGACAGTGAAGAAAATCCAGGAAGGTTTCCCATATGTTGAGCTGCAGCAGCTGGTCAGCTCCTGAGAGGGAGCAGAGCTGGACATCACTAATTGCAAAATCATCCTCTCTCTCCCTCCTCCCCTGGTGCTGAAGCAAGAGCAATTCCGAGTCACTGCTAGCATTCCTGCAAAATAAAAATAGACTGAATGTTAACACATGGCTACAGGGAATGTATTACTGTAGCCCAACATTTGTAGGAAGGAAAATGTAAAGGTTTGCAGAGGGCACCAGGCAGCAATAAACACGACTGAATCAGATCTTACGTGAGGGGAAGAATAATAGAGAGCAAGAAAAATTCTTGAGTTAGGAAAGGGGGGCGTGCAGCAGAAGCCAGGTGAGGAAGACAAGTGCCCAGCTGGGCAGGAAGGCCCTGGTGGCACAGGGAAGGGACACAGGTGGTGGGAATTGTCACTGGGTCTGCAGCTCTTAAAGGCCAGAGCTATTAACAGATCTTAGACAGCTCAGGCACAAGGGTTCACTGAAATACAGCAGGAATTGCCAAAGTGAGAAATTAAGTGCTCTGTGAAGGAGTTCAGAGGATAATTGGATGCTGTCAGTGAACAAAGGGACTGGCAAATTATGTCTGGGTAAATATACATAATTTGCTTGATAAAATAGCAGTTTATAGAGACAAACTCCAAATGTTTATTGCTGAGAAATAAAAATATGCAGGATAAATTTGTATAAGAGGTACCATATCAAAGATGGTAGTCTTTATGGTCCACTATTGAGTAAGAAAAATATCATTACCTGTAAGTACTGTATGGCAGATTTCCAGTGGACTTCACTGGGATAGGGATCTTGCAGTACCTTTTTAAGGAAAAGAACAATGTAATGCATGTTTATGGTTAATGAGATGACATATATGAAACAAGCAACAGGTCTTGGGTCAGAGGTTGTCTTGGGAGAAGAAATTGTTTTCTTCTTGATAGTTCATCACTCTCCGCAGCCAAAAATGTGTCAGACATCTGCTATTTGTGATACTGGAACTAACTATCAACATCTAAAAACTCTGGCTCTTAGAACAATCCGGCTGACATTCCCCTTACAGAAATACAGGACACAGCTGTCTAGGTAAAGAGTAAAAAACCCAACATTTTCCTAGAATCTGAGCATCTTTAGCTCTTTTTCCAGGACAATGTTGTATTTTTCCAGGACAGCATTGTCTTTGTCCAAAGTACAGCACAGTGTTGTATTTCTTGCATGGATTGTCACGTTCCCAGATCTCTGAGTGACTGAGCTTTCTTCGGGCGAAAAATTGTGAATTGCACATTTTTGCAGACCAACTATCTGTCACTGAGAAAAGCCATGAATAATTCTGAGTGAGAAGCAGACCTGAGGACTTTGCAGTCTGCTCACAAGCAGGAGAAGTTTCTCTGAATAAATAATTGGCTGAGAATCAGCTGGTCCTTTCCACTTTCCACTTGTTACCAAATCCTTCTCAAAAGAGGAGTTGGCCTACAGGGAAATTATTTATAGGTATGCACCTTGGATAGAATATTTGAATTTAGGTCCATGAAGAAAAATATTGTTATTTATTGAGCCTTGAACAAGAAAAAGATTCAAATACAACCCTTTGGTGAGAAGCTGTTAAGATGTGCAGTTGTGCTATCAAAGCAGGGTGTTAACAGGGGAAGCTGAATACAGATATAACTCTGGTGGCACTGTTATTTCTTTGCACTGGTCCAGAGGTATAAAGACACTGCTGCTGGCAGGAATGCCTGGTGTTTCTCTGTTGGCTGCTGTCCCACCACTGTGTCCAGGCTATGGCATGCCCAGGGAGGAAAAGAGGGGGCCTGAAGTACCTTTGCACTGCAGAAATTCACGGCTGGTGCCTTCAGCTTTTAAAGAGAGTGGAGACATTCCCTGGGGCTACTCTACAGAAGTAGAACAGAGAAGGAGAAAAGTGGTAGGCTGTCATTTTTGCCTTGTATCCTGAATTTCACAAACTCTTTTAGTGTCAGGCAAAGAAGAATCTAGGAGCTACAGAAGGGCTCAAATGTGTTTTGTCCCTAATGCAGAGGGATTGGTCCTTTGCTGCTGCTCAGAGCCTTTGTAAACAGATGGGAATTCCTACCCTGGCTTCCACCAGGAATGTGCTCAAAGGGAAAATCATACGAGCACAGGAAAATGGGGCCATGCTGTGGTCCTGCACCACAAGACAGCTCCGGAGCAAAACTGAACCAGGATTCTTTAAAATATGATGACTTCAAGGAGGCAATGTTGTGTGTATTAAACCCTTCAGTGAGTTCTGAACATGAGAAAAACAACAGTGAATTCTGCAGGAACACCTAGGAGGAGCTGCCTGTGGGACAAGACTCAAACAGAGCACAGGAGATAGTGCCAAAAATAAGGGATAGAGAATCAGAGAACATGAAAGAGTTGGAATGGCCCTTAAAGATCATCCAGACCCAACTGCCCCTGCCATGGGCAGGGACGCCTCCCACTAATCCAGGTTGCTCAAGGCCTTATCCAACTGCTTTTGCAGAGCCTGAATTCCTCCTTGGAAAAGCTCTGCTCCCTCTGCAGATGGCCAGGCACACTCTCCTAGCAGAGGGTGTCCAAGGGCACCAGTCTCCTCAGGCCAAAATTCTTCATGGCTCTCTAGCAGAGTGTAAGAAGCTGTGGTTTTGTTGCTGTCAGAGATACAAGAGCCAGAAATATCCCAGCTTTGCTTTTGGGTGTCAGAGTGAGTTTGCAGAGCTGATGGTGGGAGAAGTCACCTTTTCTTTTCAAGGCCAGATACAAAAATACTTTTGTAAGTTGTGTTACTTTTCAGAGAAAAAAAAAAAAAAAAAAAGTTGTACTACACAAACCTCTCTGTCTGTGATGGAAACTGGGCTAAGTTCTATGCCTGCTGTGAAATGTCACAAGGTGACACCAGTTTGGGTTTGTCATTCTCAAGCACCTCTGTCTGGTGAGATCACCCCATTTACAAGTTTGGGCAGTTCCTCTTTCCATGGCATATGGGAGAACTGAGGACAAACAGAGGAAGGAACATCAGGTCCAAATACAAATTCCTTATCCTCATGGCTACCTTATTTCAAATAATGAAGGAGTTTGGGAAGATGTTTAAGAAATATAAATGTCTTGGACTTCAACACCTACTCTGAGGTGCAGTGCTTTGGCAGAGATATGGTACCACAAATATATGAGTTTTAACTCCATTTCTGACTTTTTTTTTTTTTTTTTCGTGAGAAAACAAAGAAACCTGCTGAGTTCACCCTATAGTAGTAACTTTGTGGATGAGGATGAGCCCTGCCCACATTTGCTCCTCACAACAGTGGTTGAGCCAAGCAGTTGGAACCCTAACAATCCAGTGCTCCCAGCCAGGTGTGTTTAAGTCATTTTTTCTACTTTAATCCTGCACTCTGAGCAAATGACCACAGGTTGATGGCTCTGGCTTTGCTCAGCAAATTACACTCTATTAATCTTCATTTCTAGAAGAAAGGTGCTGCTGCAGCACAGGAAGATGGGTCATCCCAGAACAAATCCTAATTGGTGCTCCATGCAGATTTCTCTAACTGAAGATTCTCTATGGATCTAAACAAGAAAAGGAGGGTTTGTTTTACTAAGAAAGCAGGGAGTAAAATGATTTATGCTTCCTGTTAGGTACTCCGTGATAGCATCAGTTAAGTAGGTTACAATATCTAATTATTACAGAGAACCCATTCATTTGGATCACATGTATCCAAACACATCCAAGAGATAAGAAAACAACTACCATAGTCTTGAGGTCCTTTCATCTGCTGTTGAATACAGCTCCTCCAGAGCTGCTGCCAGAGTCTGAGGCAACAATCCAGTTTTCTGTCCCTGCTGGTGCCACTGTGCCAGGCTCCACTTTCTGCAGGTGCCACCACCTGCCAGCACCCAGATGGCCAAGCAGAGAATTCCTGGAGCTGGAAACAGGAGCCATTCTGTTGGGTTTCTCATGTGAGGAGAGCTTTCCAGGCAGCACTGGCTGGAGCAACAGGCAGTAACTGCATCTTCTGGGCTGGACTGATGGATTCAGACTGCTGAAGGTTTCTGAAACATAAGTAATTCAGCTCAATCCTTTCTAGGTGAGGGGAGTGAATTGCTGAAGGCCCAGATCCCTGGAGGAGGTTTAGGGTGTTAACCCAGCTCCACTTGGTCTTTCCCTGTGAAATTATGGCAAAATTTGCTCCTCAGATGGCTTTGTATTTGCATTTCTATTAAATATTTATTGTTCCTCTTCTTGCAAGGAACTATTATGTGGCAGACATCCTATATATTTTTATACTCCCATTTTCTCCTGGCTTACATGTACTATTGCCTGAAATAAACATGCTCAATTATGAAAGAAAATCTAATTTCCAAGCTTATTTGAGCATTGTCTTTCCAAAGGTTTTATACAATTAGCATTTGATTTTTTCCAAAATATGATAATTTCCTTGAAAATGAAGGAAACATAAAGAGAAGTAGGACAGATATTTACAAGCCAGTGCAGAAACATGCTAGTAATAGTAATACTATGCCCCTAGGATGCCTTTCCTCTGAGTACCTTAAAATGGAGGACATAAATTAATTATAAATGCACCTTCCATGATCTCTCTGAAGTAGGTACTGCTAATTGAACTTCATAGGCAAAGTAACCACATGCAAAGGTATACATTTCAAAATCCATCTTCCCTAATAAGGCCCTTAATGCATTTATTAGCTGTGTCAGCAAGCACAGTTTAAAAGAAGAATTTTCAAGTGCAGTCTTGAGACAAGGCCTCACTTTAGAGAAGGCAAGGCTTGTCTGACACTTCTCTTACCTTTCTGTGCTGCTCCATCCATTCTCTTTCCTGGAAGGATTGAGGCTGTGGGGCTTTAGAATCTTTTTTTCTCATTGCCCTTGTTTGTTCAGCTCTGTTGCAAAGGAGAGAGAATGTTTGGCTGCACCCCTGCACAAAGGGGTGGGATGGATGAGCCCAGAAGCAGCCCCCAGGATCAAAAAAGGGGGATTGAAGACACCTCCAAGCAGAATAAAAGCCAGGAGTTGATCCAGAGCTGTGATTACTGTAGATGGGTTAAAAAGGAAGTGTGCTATAAAAACAAAAGGAAAAGGGAGGTGGAGGGGGAGACAGAGCCAGGGTAGGTTTTGCATGGTTGGATTGCTGATTAAAGCTCATCCTCAGCGGGGCAACTCCTGGAAATTACTCTGGCAAGCGAGAGCATTCCAGCCGTGCCAAGAGCAGGAGCTTCAGTGGCTGGTTTTCACAAAATGTCCACAATGACTACAAGCTGATGAAGTACTCCTGGGTTTTCTTCATTTCCATTTGCTAAATCGCATCGAAAAACAGGGGTTTGAGATTCAGTTGGGCTGCAACTTTTATTGCAAATGTAATTACAAATGTAAAGTAAGCAAGTATATCTCCCAGGTAATGAACTCCAAACCTGGCACTGTGTTGTCTTGATGGAATATTTCTTGCCCAGATTTATCCCATGTACTCATTAAGCTGATCTAAGTGTTCTTTTAGAACCCATAGATTTTTTTACTGCCCTATTAAATCTAAATTAAACGCTTTTTGAGGCATTTATAGTGCTATCATTTGCTCCAGCAGGGAATATGCAAAAGAAATGCTGTAAAAGAAATCAGGATATATTCTCAGGATCTCTAAAATAAAGGCAGGGAGAAGCCAGTGCCATGCTGGGCATCACTGCAGGTGTCCCTGAGTTTTGCTATTTGATTTTGGGGTTGCTGGTTAAAAAGCCATGTTGAATTTGGATGGCAGCCATGAGCAGTTCCATCTGTGTGGGCTGTTGACAAATCAGGTTCAGATGTGGCTCTTTGTGGCACAGATGATCCCCCATAGCCACTCTTGTCGGGTCACTGGTGCCACTGGAGAGGCTGCAAAGTGGCTCCGTGCCTCTGTCCCTCAGCAGCTTGTGCTTCCCTTCCCTGTGGGAACACCCAGACACTGATGATGCTCTTGCTGCCGAATCAGAGCTTTCCACAGGAAGTACCTGAGTTTAGGGGAGTTGTGGGAAATTGTGTGGATAATGAAATTCCTCTCATATCTGGGGCCTCTCTTCTGCATCTCCTGTGTAGGGCACGATGGTGTGGAAAGTGGGTAGTGGAGGACTTGTCCAATAAATGCCTAATGCTGCTGTCACTCTGTGATTGGGGTTTAGTGCTGTTAAACCTCAGTGATGAGGTGAGAAAACACAGTCAGTTCACTGAAATGCCGAATGCACAGGCATTGCTTTCCAAAGGGATCCCATGGAGGAGAGAAGTGTTGCTGTGGTCTTCATCCACACCGTTATTACCAGGTGATTTTGAAAGGTTCTCCTACAACAAATTTTGGATGGTAGGATTTAGGATCATAGCTGTGGCATGGCTGCCTCTCCTACATCCAGGATACACTCAGGATGGAGGTACAGGAAGTTTGCACTGCTGTAGATGCTTTTTCAGTGTCCTGCCAACTTGATCCTGCTCAGAAACTCTCCCCAGACATACAATGTGGACAAATCCTGTCCCTACAAAGTCACCCAGAGATGGACCATTGTCATCAGCAGGGGTAGGATATTACAGGTGATGTGATATTTCTTGGCCTTTTGCCCTCTTTGTCATAAATGCCTGAGTTGTTAAAAAATAGAAAAAATAAAAAGGCAGCAGCACAGAATGTCACATCATGCTTGTTTTATTGGCACTGATGCTGAATTGGTCCTTGAATGTGTTTGCTTTTGCAACACACCACAAATACCTTTCCCCTGCCCTTGCCATTTCCATGCTGATGTTTCATTTTAAACACACTTTTTTTTTTTTCTGAGTGGATGTACAGTTCTCCCTAATAACAGCATCAGGGTTACTATGGCTACAGCTTTTCATTGTTGAGGTCTAGCATGTGGAAAAGAGAAAAATTCCTCCCAAAGTCACTGATAAATTTAGGAATTAATGTTGATATTAGGAAAAGAAGGCAGCAAATGGATTAGCTCCCTCACATCTCTCAGACCACTGTCTGAAATGAATCTGTATTCCCTTAGTCACATGCTTTCCATTCCTCCATCTGGCTTGATTCTCAGTCAGGAGTCAGAAATGCAAGGTGTACGTGAGATTTCTCTTGACTTGGAGTAGAACTCAGGCTGTTGCTGCCATTGTAATTAATGTCTTGAGTTCTTCCACACCTTTTTGCCCTTTCCCTGTCTCACCTCTGGACTGAAAGGAAGATTAAGATACAGGGAATTAAGTATCTTTGAGCTGTTATTTTCTAAGGAGTTAAAAAGATACTCTGAATTCCTGAAACCAGAGTATAAGGATTAGGGTTTGTGGGATGTTTTTAAGTATTTAATATTTTTCTGTAAAGTAAGGTTTGTTTGTATTTTTTTTTTTGGGGGGGGGGGGGGGGGGAGGGGGGTGGGGAAGCAGAAAACCTCAGAGTGAACATCTATATCTCACTAATTTCCAGTGATAAAATGATTCTTGTTTCTTCAAGATATTTGAAATAGTAGCTATAATTCATTTTGGAAGCTCAGAATGACATTCATAGATTTTAACTTGTGTTATATATTCTTATTTTGCTGGGTCAAATGTGTGAAGGCAGGTTCTTGTGCAAATTTTGATGATATAGGGTTTGAGAAGAACATGCTAGCCAATAAACCAGGGATGCTGGGAAGTGAAGGCAGCCACAGCAAAGGGGCTGATGGTTCAAACAGTGTGTTGTTCACAGCTGATTTTGTGCGGGGTTGGCCAAGGTCTCACAGTACTCATGAATTATTCACTCCATAATAAATTGCACCATCTGAACAAGGAAAATAGGATCATTTGGAAGAGAGGATATTACTTCTACCATCCTAATTCACAATGTCTGTAATTTTATGCTTTAGAAGGAATTTTCAATATTTAATAGAGAAATCTTTCAAGTTATTCAAGAGTTTAAATTGCTTGTGAAGTCCTGGCCTTTAACACTCAGATATTAACAGGTGGATTTTTTAAAAAAGGAAAAATGTATTAATAGGGATCTCAGAAACAATTTAAATTATATTAAAAATTATTTAATATTCAGAAAATGTTTCAGCATTTAAAGATGTTCCTTGCGATTTTTAATGTGATGCCCTGAGGAGAAATATGATGTAGTGAGATCATTATGATAGCTACACACTGAACCCAGGACATTCCTTCCAATTCTGCATTGCAGTGTTTGAGCACAGGAGAAATTGTTAATTCTGTCAAAAAGGAAAATCAGCAGTGAGCAATCTGAATGCCTGGCAGGTTGTGCTCTGTGTTGGATGGGATGTGGAATCCTTAACAGGTGACCCAGAGGAACATTTGCCCCCTAAAACACAGGGGCTGAAACCCCCTCACCCAGCTGGATGGACAGCAGATTAATTGAAGGTCTGTTCATGTTCAGGTGCTGAAAACAAATAGGATTATTCTCGGCTTGGCTTCTAACTTACCTTCAGTCAACTTTCAGGAGGAATAATAGTATTTTGTAGGGCACAAGAGGAAAACAAGGACTGTCATCTGTTTAACATTTGATAGTTTTATCCAATGTACTGGCTCTTCCTCATGGGTTCATTGGCTGTGCTTGATAAATTTAATGGTGTTCTGGTTTTGTGGCTTTTCTTGGAAGATATTTTTTTGTAGACGTCAGAGTTAAGTCATCATTTCATTGAGCAAACCCTGCTCTGGTCTTACATGCACAGTTGCTTGAGTTTTAAGGTAGGGACTGAGACAGTGCAATTTTGGGGAAGAAACTGTGTGTGTTGTGGAGGTAATTACTGCTCTTACTTCTCTGCCTACTACAGGGGCTGGACAATTAATCTGTGCTGATACCATGCTACTGGTGACCTGGCACAAGAGGCAGGTTCCAAAAGTCTTTATTTTCATACATTTTAATCACCTTTGCTTGTACAGTTTATCATAAAGGGGATTTCAGTAATCATGTTTAGATGTGGCAGCTTTGTAAAACTTGTCCCCCAACCCCATAAATTTAGAATAAGTAATAAAAAGCAAATTGAATTTAGTTTTTGTCTTAGAATTCAGATTAGTTTTGTAGGAAAGTTTTTGGATATATCTGATGTGGAAGTGACAGGAATTTCCACTGAAGAGTGAATGTGTAGTATTGTACAATGCAGCAGTATATATTAAGAGCTGTATTTGGTGCTGGAGCACTTGTACTTGGATTCCTGAGATGCCTTTAAAACTTGCCCTTCTATAAATGCAATACATAAAATACACCTCATTTTGTGAAAGAAGCTGGAATATTTCCCCATTAGGAAAACTTCTGGCTTGCAGGCTGGATAACAGCTTTAAATGTTTGGGGGTTGTTTGATCAGTTGAGAAGAGGATGCTGGTGACCATTTTGTGTCTCTGTGCTGAGTGGAGTTTGAAGTCTGTGCTGGATCATGTCGGGGATGTTTACCTGAGTGATAAAAGTATATCTGTGATGTGAGAAATTCTAGGGTACACAGTTCTGTGGATGTAAAAATGTCTTGATTAAACATGTCCATCAAAGCAAGATCACTCATAGGCAAGAAACTTTATATGTATACAGTTATGTATCTGTATTACTTCAAAAATTGATGCATAACATTCTTGGGGAAATAGCACAGGCAAATGGCTAATGAATTGTCAAATATAAGGAAAAAGCAAAACATGAAAGATAGTGTTAGGTGATCAGCAGCTGCAAACATGAAATTTTAATGACTGAGAAAAGCAACCACCTCAGCTTTGATTAATAAAGCATTGCATTCAACATTATCATCTATCTGGCAGATGTAATAATATCAGCAAGGAAAGGCACAATTGTTTTGCTTCCAGTAGGTTTTATCATGTTTGTGAATTAGTTGAGTCATGCCAGACTGTGTTTGCTTGGTGATAGAAAAGGGAGGACATCTGTTTAGATAGAAACACTTCGAGGTGTACACAGGAGACATTTTTCCACTTCGCTTTCATTCACTGAGTTTCTGGTGAAGGCATGTGTTATAAATGGAGACATAAAGCTCATATTCCTTCTTCCATGTTGGTCGAGTTTCCTGAAGAGGGTTGGGGCAGGTCTCAACACAAGGTCTCACTCTCCATATGATCAAAGAGCTCCAAAGGGCACAGTTTTTCTAAGCCTTGCTCTGACACTTTCATTTCAAAAGAAAACGAGGGGGTTTGTGAGGGTCCTGACCTGTGTGAGGAGCCTGTGTCTCACACTAGGCTGGCTGGGAGGGAGGCCAAGGTGAAGGAAGGCCCAATTTCATAATCCTGGCATGCTCTTCCTGAAAGCAGCTGTGACTGTTGAGGCACTTCTGGAAGAGCTCAAACCCAGAGGGGCAAGTGTTTGACTGGAGGCTGCCCTGTATCAGCAGCAGGCACTGGTACCTGACTCTGGTTCAGCTCCCGAGGCAGTGCTGCCTGTGGTCACATATTCTCATCTCAGGCTGCTGTTGAACACTTCCCTGCTGTGCTTGACTGCTGCACAGGAGAGAATTGCACTTGGTGGTGTTGTAATAAATTCTGGGATTATTTCAGTATTATGATGTATGATTTGCATATCCAGACTGATACAGCTATCAACAAAGAGAACTAGTTACTAAATTCACTGTTGCTCAAGTGTCAGGTGTTACATGAGAAATGTATAAAGCAGGCTGACAGAGGAAGAAACAAGAGCATTTAATCTCTTGGGTTTACTTACAAAAGAAAACATTTGCTTTAGTTGCTTTGCTGTAGCTGCTCATTGTGGTCATTGCAGTTCCCAGGTTTTGGTTGCTTTTTCTTCCAGCTTTCTGCTCCTCCCCAGA
The DNA here is from genome assembly GCA_024734555.1 of Trochalopteron elliotii. Taxonomy (NCBI): domain Eukaryota; kingdom Metazoa; phylum Chordata; class Aves; order Passeriformes; family Leiothrichidae; genus Trochalopteron; species Trochalopteron elliotii. The sequence continues at coordinate 3,313,975 of JANPWX010000088.1, forward strand.
TTCAGCTCTGCAGCAGGACAGTCGGTGGGATGTGGTGAGAGCAAGTGCAAACTGACAGGGTCAGGTGCCCCCTGACAGGAGCAGTCTCCAGCTTGGTTTTAACATGTTACTTGTCTTCATTGCCAAAAACCAGCCATGACTCATTCCTTCAAAGTCTTCTCTCTTGAGAGTACTTTGCTGACTTGCACTTGTCTTCTTTCTTCTGTTCTTCTCTCCTGACATTTCCAGTTGCCAACTTCTCCTTTAATCTGTGCTTCTCTGTCAGTCAGGAGCTCTGGGCAAACCCAGGACAACAGGAGACAGAAATTCAGCTCTACTGCATGTGGCAGTTCCAAGCTTGGTCTCTTAAGGAAGGAGGTTCTGCACAATTGATTTTTCTGTGTCTTGGTGCTTTTCCTCCTCACCTTCTCAGAGGATGTTTTAGGCTGATGGACGTTTTAAACTGGATGTCACAGTGGGGTTAAATAATCAGGACAAAACCCCTAATTTTGGGGTTTACCTTTTCCTCACAACTGACATCTCAGCCTAAATTTGAAGGTTTATGAATCTTAACCACGGCAGCTCCCAGTGTCTCTCTCAATCTATTTTGTTTCCCTGTGGCACTCCTGGACTCTCTCATCTCTTCATCTCCTATTCATTTAACTGTACTCCACGCTCCATAACTGCTCAATTAACCACTCCAACATTGCAGTGCAGTTGTAATGGGAATAGAGAGCAGCACAGGGATGAATGGGTACCACGGGTATTTTCTCTGGACATTTCTAATCTTTGGAAGCAGCAGAAGCTGTTAATGTGGGGTGTTAAACTGCAGAACTATGTGGGTCAGGGATTCATTTGTAATGTTTTGGGGACAGATCCTTGGGTAGTAGAGGTGTCACAGCTCCATCCACGTTCATTGAACTCCTTTGTGATGAGGAAACTCCAAAGAGGAATGGGGTCTGCTCTCCGTAGTTGCCTGGAAAATACTTCCTTTGTGCTTAGATTCTGTGCTTAATAAATGTAATTAAGTAGGATAAATTCACAGTATTTTATAGGTTTGGGGTTTTTTTAAAAGAAGTTGAATATTTTGAGGGGTTGTTTTGCCTAAAGCCTCTCAGCCGTCGATAGAAAATTCTTGTGCACACAATTTTTTAAGGCATTTTGCAAAGGAACTCCGAAACACTTTTGCTGTGATAGGATTATAACAGTGGATTGTACTCTCTTTTGGATACTTTTCAGGAATTTATGCATGTAGCTAATGGGCATTACTTAGTAAAGAAAATTATTACTAACTGCAAAGCTAAAGAAAAGGCAAAAGGAAACCACTGAACAATTCCATTGTATCTTGGAAATAACTCTTGGGATTTAAAAATGTCAAAATAATTTCACAACTTGGAGCACCAAGAATTCAGAGTATTCTTTGTGATGATAAAACAACCATTGTAATTCCTGTAATTTAACCCTGGGATATATTAATTCTAAAATGCTGAAATGTATGAATTTGTCAGCAGAAGTCAAATAATGACAAATATGTCTGGAATATCAGTTTATCATTTATCCTGGAGAGACACCAGGCAATCTGGCAGCTGGAACCAAAATCAAACTGATTAAAGGACCATGAATAATTAATATTAACTCAAGAGTCAGCTCAACACGGCGTCAGATAGGGAGGTAAATTCCCCTTGGCAGAGTCCTCCTGGGCACTTGGTGCAAGAGGCCTCAGCAATCAGCTCCCTGCAGGGCCATTTCTCCACCCCAGGAAGGCCATGGCCACTTAAACAATTTGCATTTCATCATTGCAGTTGAATTAGGTGCTTTTCTTAATGGCACATGACAAATGTGTTTCATATCTTGCTTCCGAAAGAGAAGAGTGTCAAACATTTGACACTTCCACGTGTATTTCCCTAAGCTTCAAAACTCACCTGTAATCTTCAGGGTATGCTGAGGGAGAGCACAAACTCCTTATGGTTATTCTCTCTGAATCTCCATCCTCTACTTCATCCTATTTTTCATTCTTCTAAATGAAAACAGGGCATTATCTGCAGCACATGTACAGCTCTGACTGCAGTGAGAGTGGAAATAGGACTCAGGTAGATAAGATGTGATGGGGTGGTATTATGCTTGCCTGTAGGCAGATGAAAGATAGGGTTTGGATTAGTGGATGATAACAAGGATAATGAATGATGGCATCTGAGGTCTAAAATCCCAGATTCCCCGCAGTTAACTCAGTACAGGGTCTAACGATAAGCAAATTGCTAAAATGAGAAGCAGGGCTGTGCAGAGAAGAGAGATGTTGTAGTTTAGCCCCAGGAAATAAGAGCTGAATAAATGAATGGACAACAGAAACTCTGTTTACCTTGCCTTAGATAAAGAAACTTCTTACTCAGCTCACAGAGTTGGGCTTCCACCATGCAGATACATTTTTGCATTTGGAAATAGAAAATGCACATCCAAAGTTTTGAGTTTTTCAAACTTTTGCCAAAGGAGAGGAAAATTATATCTTTATTTATTTTGGCTTTTTCTTTTTTCTCTCAGGCCATAGTCAGAAATTGCACTTTTACCTACTTATTCTTGTGAAGTTCAGTTTGCAAAGTGAATACTTTCAGTGAGGTCTGTGGGTCAGTACTTGCCTGAGCACTGCTCTGGGCTTCTGGCTGAACCCAGCACAGGAGAACTAGGGGGTCTCTTGCTCACCTTTCCTGACTTCTCAGAACTTGAGAGAGGCACTGGGCTCACAGGGACACCTTCTGCTGGCTTTAAAAGCATCTCCTTGAGTGCCAGAGGTGAAGCTTTTTCATGTAATTCCTGTGATTCTTCTGCCCAGACAGCAGCAGAACAAAGAGCATATGGCTGCAAAGCACCAGAGGTCTGGGAGCTCCTGCAGCATTGAGCTCATCACTCTATTCCGTGTTTTCTGGCTCAAAGTCCCAGTGTTACTGAGAGAACACTGCCCAATAGGCATTAATCCCAGAATCCCATTTTGGCTGGGGTAATATTTCAATGTGTTTAAGCTTGGTTGGAGATGTCTTCCCTAACTGAAGCTGTAAGAAAAACACCGAACACCTCCTACTCCACTCCCAGTGCTTAACTTTCAGGATAACTTCCCTGGGTATATAAATTGTGGAAATGTTCTTGCTTTGTTCCAGAGAGGACTTGCTATGCAGCAGACCTGGGCTAAATGACATTTAATGGAAAGGATTCTGGTGGATTTATCCAAGTCTATATTTGCCTCACCCATGCTATGAGACCTGGGAGAAGCTGGACTGGACGTTTCATCATTTTCTTAGTGTGATACAATCAGGTTTTTTACCAGAATTAACAAAAACCTAACAAAAGCCAACACTAATTATTTTCCAGATTTTTTGGGAGTTTTATAGTAACATTTCAGCCATTAAAAGATGAAATAAGAGAGAAATATTTCTCTTACACAAGGCAATTATTAGATACAATCAAAACAGGCATTTGCAATGAAGTTCTATCAGCGTAAGCAGAACATACCGTTTTAAAAAGTGCTGGTTGATTTGTGTTGGTTGTAATTTGGCAGCCAGACTGACTATTCCCACTCACTCCTGGTTCTGCACCAGCTGCTGCTCTGCCCTGATTCATTATTCAGAAGATCATTAGTGCTGTTTGGGGGAATTGACCTCAGAAGGGCTCACCCTTCTGAAACCCAGCTTGCTTCGGGTATCTCTTTGAAATGGCATCTCAATTATCCTTTGGCCTGGAACACCCAGCTAGAGGCTTCCCTGGGAATGTAGAGTGGTGGTGGTGGCCCAGTTAACAGATGGCTGTGAAATTGTTTGGGTAAAGATATTTGTCACCAGGGAGAAGAGCAGCAGCCAGGACATGGCCTGACACATGGATTAGCTCTGTGCCAGCAGGTGCTGCCTTGATGGCGGGAGCTGAGGTGCCAAGTCCAGAATTCTTGCTTCTTGTGATCCTTCCCATTCCACTTCTTTTCCTGCTCCTTCAGTCACTGAAAGCCCTGAAAGCGAGTCAGAATGCCTTTCCTCAGTAACAACAGAAAAAGGGAAATTTTCACTGAGGAACATTAAAAGAACAAATGTATTGAAAATTTTTCTCCTTAATGGCTTACAAGTTGATATTGACTCCTTTAAACATTTAGTTCATTTGACCACAATTGAAGAAGCAACTCATTGATGTCTCCTTATCTTGGTGGTTTTGAAACATCTCTAACACCCCTTTTCATGTTTTTCTCTGAGGAGAAGCAGTGCCACACAGAATTTTTGTCTGATGGTTGCCTTCCTTTTCTCACATGTTTGGTGAAGGGATTACTTTACCTTTTACAGCAGCAGTTGCAGATGTTGGTAGATTGAGATTGTTCTTATTCTTTGGATCTGGCTGTCCTGAACCTTGCTCAGACCATCCGGTATTCTGCTGAGCCTTCATCCTTTTATTTCTCTAGAGACAGTCATCTTCATGATATCATTTAAATTTGTAGTCAAGAGGACAACAGATGACTTGGGTCCTTGTAGATATTTTGGAAAATCAGGCAGTGAAGTCTGTGGGGGTTTTTTTTGCCTGTTTTCTTGTTTCCCCATCTCTAATACTTCCTGTTGACCAAATCCCAAAGCGGAAATTACTATGAGGGAAACAGCAACTACCTTAATGTCTTCCCTTTCCCAAGAAATGTGAATATGTGATATATCCAGTTTCTCCTTAGCAGGCTGCTGTTTCTCAGAGCATTAGAAATTCAGTCTAAAACCCAGCTAGGCAAAATCCACTCCTGTGATGGTCTTTGGTGTAAAATTCACCCCAGAAGTCTCAGACCTTTTCTTTTCCTTTCTCCATCTGTTGCTTTGTCGAGTGCCTTGCAGTAACTCAGCAGCCCAGTGTGAAGAACTCACATGTCATAAGAAATGGGAAGCAGGAACTCCCCTGTGCTACACCTGGGTGCAATAAAACCAGTGTTTTTAAAAGAAAATTCTTTCTGTGGAACTCTTCCAAGGCCAATTCTCTGTGCTTGCATATTTTCCCCACTTTACATGTAATTGTATAGATGACATTTTGTATGCTACATTAAATCACTTCAGGTTTTGGAAGGCAAATTCTGGCAACATGCTCTGCGTAGCATGAGATGAGAAAGGGTCGGATTGAGGGAGGGAGAACACAAATGAAGTGGCAGTGGTGGATTCCCTCAGCGAGAGGAACTGTCCCAGGCACTGCTGTTAACAAGCAGTCAGGCAAAAAACAGGAGTGGGAATCAAAGATCAAAAATCTGAGCCAAAGTGCAACATCAAAAGCCTGCAAGTACAGCCAAGCTGTGCACAACCATCATCCTGTGTCCATTCCCATCTAACCAGGGGATAAAAAGGTATTTTCCAAAGATTTATTCCATCAGTGACTATCAGACTGAAGAGTTTGACAGCAGGGTGTTTTTAAATGCAAAACAATGGGTAAAAGTATCTTTCAAATAGCATTGCCAGAATTCCCATTAAATATCAATTAGATCTAATTTTTATTAATAAGAAATTACCTGCAAGGTAAATGATCATGTTAAGCAGGATCCACAGATGATCCTGCTCTGCTAAAAGGTATTTTTAAAATAATTATTCCAGTTAAATTATTTTTTCTTGTCAATGAATACCTCTTACTGCTCCTGTGTCAAAAGGCAGGCAGAGAGCTGTGTTTGGGTTTGGGCTTCAGATATTTAAAGATGATTGGGGAAGTCTGACTGCTGTGTGGGCACCAGTCTCAGTGCAGCCAGGGAAAAGGCCATTCTGAAATGATACATGAAGCAGCAAAAAAAATAAAGCTGGTGTGCATTAGTCTGGGGATTGATATGGGCTGTGAAAACCTCCCCACAATCCCTTGTAGAGGAGAGAGTAACCATTAGAAACCACAAACCATGGTTTCTGTGGACAGGACATTTTCCTCTGCAGGGATAGTTGTAGTCTAGTCAAGTAGAGGAACTGGTTTTCTGTGCTGTTACATTTCCAGGGTATGATGAGTAAAGGATAGTGCAGTCTGGGGAGAAAACTCTGTCCTCTGTTGTTTGCAGAGCTACATAACTTACAGCAGTAAGGACCAAAGGACATTTCTTGGCTGTATTTGTTGCTGCCGCTGCCAAAGCTTATTGAACAGTAAGTAGCAGAGTCATAGAATCCCAGAACAGTTTGGGTGGGAAGGGACCTTGAAGATAACCCAGTTCCAACCTGGCCTTAGACACTTCCAGGGATGGGGCAGCTACACCTTCTCTGGGCAACCTGTGCCAGAGTCTCATCACCCTCACAGGAAAAGAAAATCCTAAAATCTGCTCTAAACCTACTTTCTTTCAATTTGAACCCATTCTCCCTTTTCTTGTCACTCAAGCTGTTGTAAATATCTTGTCCTATCTTTCCTGTAAGTTCCTCTCAGGTACTTGAAGGGGCAATTAGATCACCCCAAAGCTTCTGTTCTCCAGGCTGAACGATCCAAATTTTCCCAGCCTTTTCTCATAGCAGAGGTGCTCCATCCCTCTGATCAACTTGGTGATCTCTTCTGGGTTCACTCCAACAGCTCCATGTCCCTGTAGTAACCAGGGCTCAGAGGTCGGTTTTGCTGGGAACATCTCTATTTTCATAATTTCCAGAAGATGTGTTTGGCTGTGTGGGATAATTGTGACAGTCAGCTGTGGAAAGTGGCAGGAACCGCCCCAAAGCACAGTGTGACCATTTAGCATTCAGGCCAGCTCTCCTCATTAGTGCCAGAAGGATTGTACCTGTAGTACAGCATATTAGAGCCCATTTACATGGAAACTGAAACCACTGAATTTTTATCAGCACCTCATTACTCCAAATGTTCTGTAAAACTCATTTTTATTGATTGATTTTAAGGCATTAAGGTTGGAAATTTTACTGAGGTAGGTGAGGATTTCACTAAGCAATGGAGGGATGATTATCAGCAAAGGAAGGAAAAATTAGGAAACCAAAGAAATGAAGCTACACTAGAAAAGGAGAATATATTTAAATCTGTTAAAGAAATGTATAAAGATGTCTCTAAGATTAAAATCATACCTTTATCTGTTCTGAGGTTTTTGGCTGGTCATAACAGGCAGCCACTAAATGACTACAAAGTCTTCGCTGATTCTGCTTGTGCTTATAGATAGAATTTGAGCCTGTCTTGGTTTTCAAAGATAGTATTGTGAGGTTTCTTCAATTTTCATGTAAATTCAGTTTGAGTATAAAAAAAAAAGGTTGGTTAGTGATGGTCTGGACAGTGCCAAACTAGAAAAAAGCTTTGAACCCTCTCTGTCCCCATGAAACCAGGCAGTGTTGAGGTCTGCCCTGTCCTAAATTACACAGAAATACGGATTTTGTCCCATTTTCCTGCCTCCCACAGCCATGTAAGCATGTGCAGCCACATTCCTTTCAGAGCTGGGATTGCACCAACCCTCCTGTGAGCTTCCAAACAAATTGTTGTAGTATCCACAGGGAACCAGAAAAATTTTTATGGCAAGGAAGTGTAACCTGGCTGAGTTAGAGGATTAATGGAAGTGTTACCTGTCCTTTAACATTTTGGACTCTGGCTTTAGAATAGAGGAAAAACTGAATGGATCTCTGCCTCACAGAACTCATGAAAGGATAATCCATGGAATTAAGGGTGGCATGAAGGCAAGAAATGGAATTCCATTCAGCATCTGAATAGCTTTCCCTGACTGTTTTACATAGATACTGAAAAATTTCATGTTATCCCAGCCCCTAGATTTGTGGTTAAGGGGTCTTTTTCCAAGTCGTATTGGAATTATTTTTTTGTCTTGGTTGAAAGTTAGGCTTAGGTTATAACAATACAAAGTTGTTTCAATTCCAAGCACAGTTCAGTGGAAAGAGAAATAAAAAAATGTAGCTAATTAGTGCAATGTTATCTCATCAAATAATTAGGGTAAATGTGCAATCCAATTTCTGTAAGCTGTACCACAGCTTACTCCTCATGTACAGCAATGTATTTATGTGTAATGATGTTATTAAGTTGTTGTGCACACCAAGTGGAAATTGAAGAGTGTTCACATCCTAAATGCATCTACATTTAAAAGTTTAATATACTGACTACTTTTAGTTGAAATGCCTAAACATGAGTCATTAAAATATTGTAAATTAGAAACTGGCTCTGGAGGTGACAACACTCAGTTCCCACACCACATTCACAGTGATCCATCATCACTTGGATACGATTCCCTTGACTGCAATTAATCAGAAATCAACTCCCACCATTCTGGTTAAGTTAACCAAGGTTTTTTAGTTGATGTTTTCAGGGCCACATTTTTTCATGTAGCAAATATTGCCACTTTTCCCATCTGCCCACTTGGGCAGCCAGGGAGGATGAGGGTGAAACAACTGCCAAGGGCTCTTACTGATATCAGATTATCTGGAAATAAAAGTAAAAGATAAATGAGGCATGACACAAAATACTTAAAAGATCTGTTTAACAGCCAAAAATGTTAGAAATGTTCAGCTTTTTTTCTGAAATAATATCTATTTACCTATTTGGATAAAGCATGTATTTTCATGTTAGTGGAGCCCTTTAAATTATGCAGGGTTTTTCCTCATTGACTTTCCTCTTTCAGTGTGATAAACATTTATTTCATGAACCCAATTTTCTCTGAAGTTAGTGGCAAATGCTTCTGCACGGAAACATATGAAGAAACCATTAGTCTGAAGACCTAAAGAGTCATTAGTTAAAGTACATAGAACTGCACTAATAAATAGATACCAGATCAATCTTTAGTGTAAACCACAAAACATTCATAGTGTGGGCTTCATTTCAAAGTTAATGGGTTTTTCATTGTTTTGTAAAAGAGCAATTAATGACCTGACTTTGATCAGTTTTCTATAGCCATAAAATGAACTGGCAGTGAATGGAGGGGAATAAAATCAGAACTTTTTTTGGTGAGCTCCAGAATCACTAAGGATGAAAAATGAGCCAAATGTGAAATCATGATCACTCTGAATTTAATGGTAAAATTCACTTTACATTCAGGGGAGCAGAGTTGAACAGAAGGGCAGTGTTGGTAAACATGTCATTCCATAAAGCCTTGTTATAAAGATTATATTACAACCTTTGTCAATTAAATCCAGCACAGAAAAACTAGATTTGTGTGTATGCAGGGAGAAATTATTAGTTTGCAATATCCATCCTACTCAAATCTACTTGGACAGAGCCATTCAAATCTTAGCCCTTTCTTCTGTGCAATGTAATGGGCTGGTGGTTTTGCTAAACTGATGTAAACCTCTGCTGCCTACAAATCCAGGCTAGGAATTATCAGTGGCCAATCTGTGGGATTCCCATACTTTGTGCTTCCATACATTGTGCAGACAGCTGGGCTGGTGGATTTCTGGGATGGAAACTGCAAAGTTCTGAGCACAGCAGCTCTGCTTGGCTTGGTTTTATTTTGGGAAGCTTCGTTTTTCCAAAGCACATGCCATGGGTGCTGTAATTAATCCTCGATCTCCCTGATTCTCCATAAAACCAGGACTTGTACACGGGCAATAAAAGATACTTATTTGAGCACCACAAGCAGGCAGTTATTTCTTGGGAAAAGGTACTTGTAGACAGATTTAGTGATTCCTTCAATAAACACTCAGAGGGAGCCAGCCAGAGGAGCCCTTGATTGACAGTGCTCTCCTTTCCCTCATCCTGATGAGGCCAGGCCAGTGGGGAGTCTGACCAGCAGGTCAAATATGTATTAGGGGCAAAAATTGACAAAGAATATGCTAGAAAAAGTGATTTTCCAGCTGTGTGCAGCCATTTTCAGCACCCTGGGTGAATTGTTATTTGTGTGTAATGGAATAGCTGGGGACAGCAGGGCAGGGAAAACAGGGTCAGGTTCACTGTGGTGGTAAAACACTGTCACTCTATTGAAGAGGAAGAGTTGCCTTCTTGGTTATTTTCGTGCTTTGTTTTGCTTCATTTTGTTTTATTTTTGGCCAGACAAATACCTGGTGCAGTCTGAGCATTTCTGAGTCTGACTGAGCTCTCTGTCTTCCTCCCCCCTGTCAATAATTTGTGAAATTCCCCTGGAGTCTCCATCCACAGCTTGAACACAGCATCTCCTTACCTGCAAAGGCAATGAACACATGGCTTAAAATCAGTTTCTAGAAACAGGGTTTTTTTTTCATTTACTGCTGTTTGCTGCTTATTTCTGAGTGAGTTTGGTACAGGAGAAAGATGTGATAAATGAGTAACTTCAGTGCACTTCAGGATACATTTCTTGGGCCATTGCAACCCTTCTCCTGAGGCACAGCTTAGGGATTCTGACTTTATGTCCATAAAGTATCCAACATATGCCTCTACAGCTGAACATATGGCCCCACTGTGCTATCCTCTGGGAATCCTGATGCTGCTGGAACATAAAGCAGACTTCTGCAGAAATGGTTTCTAAGTCTAAGTTTGCTTTTTCCTGTGCAGCTTCACAGAGGGGGCCTGCCCTGACACCAGAGTTTCACCCAAACGTGGATGCTGAGAGGGTCTAAAGCACAACTGCACAGTTTCACCTCAGCTCCAGTCTTCTCTTGCTGTCAGAGACTTTACAACTGACCTGCAGAAATCACCCTGCCTCTGATAGCCTGCACAGAGCCACATGAGGAGGGAGGGGATTACAGAGGTCTTTGAACACAAAATGCACCACTCCTTAGACAAACAGTGAGACTTCAGAGAAGGCAACACAATCTTTCATTTTCATTCATCTCAAATAACATTGGTACATTTTGAAGTATGCCAGAAATCTCTTTCACTATATTGTTAACCTTAGAAAGTTTTTACACATGTCACCTGCCAGCCTTTTTTATTTTTTTCCTGACAATTTGCTGATTTCTGTTTTTGTTTTATCCTCATTTTGGTTCTTAAATGTTCCTAACTCCCTGCATTTTAGGGATGAAGTGGGACCTTTTGTATAGCTATTATTTAAGAAGTCATCTCTCTAGTGGTATAATTTAACATTATTTGAGGTTAGTTGTAAATAAAGACTAACAGTAATGTTATTGACAACAGTCAATAGACTGAAACAGCCAAAGGAGCTCCTCATTGTTATGTGGATGTGTGGGGTACTTTCTTTACTTCCTACAGGAAAGTAGCTGCAATCTATTAGTAAATGGGAGCACATGGATTATACTCAGGTAAGGTGCACCTTGGGTAACTGTTATCCTGTTTAAAATAGAAACAGGTTTTCAAATAGCCTCTGAAGAGTAAAGGATAGAGGCAGGGGTAATTGGGGTAAAAGATTTTGAGGGAAACACAGTAAAAAAGCCATGTGTGAGAAGGGAGACAGAGTATCAGGGGCAGTGGGTGTTTGGGTAAGAAAACAACACCTGCACATCACTTACTTTGACATTCTTGCTTGGCTTCAAGGAGCTGGTCTGAGTTGGTCTCGCAGGTAATTCATCTGCTGCAAAAGTGGAAAGTACAGTCATGCGCTCAGCAAATGTGAGCAAATGCCTGCCTTACCCAGAGCCTAGCTCACTGCTAAATACCCAAAAGTCAAATAAATATTTCTGCTTCTCGTGGTCCACAGTGCACAGACCTAGCAGGGAAGTACCAGTGCTCAAAACTGATAGAAAGAGAAGTATCAGGTTGTTTCCCTATAGCTGCCTCAGGCTGCACAGCATTGCTTGTCCTGGACTGGAATGCACTTAATGCCACAGGCTTAACTTTGAGATTTGGGCATCTCAACAGGCTGCCAGAATGAGGCTCTCAATGCTCTGCCTGATGACAGCCCCTGTAACTTAAGCACCCTGCTTAAGTGCTCTTTGGTGTGACCCAGAGACACATTTGGACTGCCTGGGAATGATCCCAGGGGAGCTGTTCTTCGATTAAATCACTCTACAGAAGAAAATGGATGAGATTTAGGTACCAAATAATTGGAGTCATGCAATTCAACTTGCATATTCGGTAATAATTTTTTCCTGTGGAAAAGAAAAGAGTGTGGTTCTGTACCCATTTCCCTTACCTCTTCTCATCTTATTTCCTGTTGAACAAACAAAACCAGAAAAAAAGAAAGGCAAAGTTTGCATTCCTTCATTTAACTGATGAAAAACTGAAATCTGGCCACAGCTGCCATGCTTTGAATGTTGTCTTATATATGTTACTATAACTTCCAGATAAACAAAGTGAGAACTCATATAGGACATTCTCCTGTGGCTCTGAAAGAAATGGAATACTTCTGAAGTAAGACCATGTATTTCCTCACATATTGGCACACACACACATGGAAAAAACACAACCAAAAGAACTCCAATATTGACCTACATACATTTTAAAGCATATTTACACTTTAATATAGCCCTCTGGAATGTGACTGATGATTTTCCATGGGACTCATAATAATGCAAATTATCTTTGTCATGAGCTTAGAACCCCAGTTTTAGATAAATGTGGCCGATTCAGCAGACAGTTCAGACATTGCAGGCAGTTCAGACTGAAAGCTAGAGGTGTGTCACATCCCTCTTTCACTCTCAGCTTTCCTCTAGCTTTCAGAGAAGTTTAAGAAACTGAAAAAACTGAAAAATTCAATTTTTAGAGTTGGGCTTCTATTGCATGTTTTTATTTCCCTTCAGACTTGTTGTTTTGACACAGTTATGGCTTTTTCTGTAGCCCTGGGCTACTTTTTAGGTCTTTTCCTCCTAGGTAATACTTTTAATTTTGTCTGTGTGTCATTCACTCCTTGTAAGTGATGGAAGGTTCTGGCAGAAATGATGTTGGCTCCATTCTGAGCTCCAGCGAGTTACTGACTTGCTCTGCATTGCTTTTTGCTTGTAGCAGTGCAGAAGAGGAAATCTTGCAAATTTATTTTGAAAGCTTTAAAGGTGTTCTTGGAAACAGCAGAATCATCGTTAAATGAAAACATTTCTATTTATTGCATGCAAGTGCAGTCATGTTGTTTGTGGCCTTCGTACCCAATGAGCAAGAAATCCATTGTACTTGTACTTTTAATTTTGCATCTCTGTGAGCAATGTCCTCCCTGGGGGCTTGCAGAGGAAACCTGAAGCATAATCTTGATTTCAGCTGCAATGCAGAAATACAGCTTCTCCTGGTGAGCGTGTGTGCGACCTTCACGTACACATTGGCTTTTATTTGACTTCTGAAGACTCCTTTTGAAACTTCTTTTGGCTGCTGGCTACGAAACAGAACCTAGAAGGCTTAAGAATATGAAAGAACAATCACTTTCATGAGAGGAGAGGATATTCCATCCCCTTTTCAGGAGGTGAGAAAAATGCCTCACTCCCAGAGATGGTTGATATTTGTGTGCCAACCCTTATTGTCACAGCAAGCAAACAGTGGTGATGCAGGATATATTGCAGGCACACCTTCTTATCCTTGTTTTCAGAATGGCACAGGCAGTTGAGGAGACAGGAAAATCTTTCCAAAATGTGAAAACTGATGATGTACAAGTCTTACCACAGACCTCTGCAACACAAGTCAGTGTGCACCAGCACGTGGCAGGTGCTGGCAAACAACAACCTAGAGAGGTGTTTCTGGACTTCAGCACTAGGGCTGTGCTCCCTGGCTTCTCTGGGAGTCAGGGGCTTGAGAATTAGCACATTTTACAAGTCTGGCTCTCTGGTACCTGCTGAGTCAGTTTATCTGGCAGGGTACTTGGAATGGTGATTTTGTGTGAGCCATGTCTGCAGCTGGAGTGGGAAGCAGCACCTGGACTGTGCAAGTAGAAAATCCAAAAGGAAAAGAACCCCCATGTTTCATCTTGCCACAGCTTGTCCCTGAGATTTATGGAGCTGTTGCTCACATCATCTCCAGCATGAGAGAAAGTGCTGAGGGACTTTCTTCCATCACTGGAATGTGCCTCACCAAGAGGCCTCTCCGAGTGCTTTTGCAGCTCTATAAATGTCCCGATCCCGTGGCAGTGCTGTCACACTACCCAGTGACACCCTGGATGTGCTCTCCTGACCTGTGCTCCACTGCTGAATTGCCATCACCTTCCCTCCCTCATGGAGGGCAATGCAAGTAGAGCTGTCCTTTGGAAACAGGGCAGTGCTCCCAAGCTTGAGAGGAGGTAATTTAATAACATTCTTAGACTACAGGCTGAAAGAGAGCTCTTTCTTTCATGCTTATATACTTTCAATCTTTATTTTCCAGTCTTTCCTTTTTTTCTCTTTTTAATTAGTCAACATATTCACTGATGTCATCACTACTAATTTGTATCTATCAAACCCTGCCAATACTCAACACCTAATTCCTTTTCTTATTATTGAACTCTTTGAAATCCCAGAGGATGAGATCAGGCAATTCTTTACAGGACAGCCAGAATCTGTAGTGAATGAAAAACTTGTGGATTTCATCTGTCAATGAAGTTAATCAGGCATTGATCCAAAGACTTCAGTGGGAGTGTGACAAAACTGGGATACGTGAGGACAAACGCATCAGGGTATAGGATGACTTTGCATGGATTAAAAATGGATTTGATATTTGGTGCTCCCTTAAGTTGTGATTGTGCTGCTCCTATGCACTTAAGTGTGAACAGAAGCATGTGACCAGTTCCATGGATTTCAGTGGATTGATTTCCGTGACAGAAGTCAAGTACATACATTTTGGAAGAATCCAGAGCTTAATTTAGGATTCTCTTGGAAAAACAAGCAGGCAAGCAAAGTGTTAGTAGTCATCTGCTGCAGTATTTCCAGCAAAATTTATTTGGGTGCAGAGAGAGTAAATATTTTGGTCACAATACCATCTAGGCTCAGATGTGCACACACAGCCATCCTGTTGAGTTATGCTTTCAGGGCTGTACACGTAAATAATAACAATTCAGCCAAGGTTTAAAAGCTCTTCACAAAGGCAGGGAAGTATTATGTTCATTTAGAGATGGAAAGGACTTTAGATGAGGTGCCTGAGGTCACAAAATAACTGTATTAGATTTGAAACCTGAGCTTACTGTCAACCAGAATTGAAATGTAATTGTCCCTGTTCAATTGTAACTTGATTTTCATCTGTAGATTAATGTTCAGATTTAATGGGTAAGAAGGTCAAATCTTTCTAAAGGAAACATTTTTAGCCAAATTCACCGTCTTTATCTAAGCCTCATTTTTAATCACAATTTATAGCTCCACTAATTGTGACTAATTACACCATTGTGCTGTTAAGGTAACTTAATTTCTTTACAGATTTCTGATGTTTGTGGTTTACAGCTTTATTGCTGTCAATTGAAGCCCTGCCTGGACAAAAGCAACAATGTGGTGGGGATCTCAAATATACCTTGTCACCAGGAAACCTCTGTGATCTCAGGAATTGTGTCCTAGGACAGAGTGACTCTGTACTTTATAATGCCATGATGTATTTAAAAATGCTGCTTCAAGTATAATTTTTAAATTGTCACCTTTTGATCTCTCAGTATCTCTTGCTTCCTTTGGAGCCCTGTGAACCCACTTTGAGCAGAGCAAACACAACATTGACTCCAAAGCACACGTGGGGCTGGAAGGCAGATAATTTCATCTGATTAATATTTTATTGGAAGCAGAGTGACAAAGTGGAGACTGATTGCAAACAGCAGACAATCACTGACTGGAGAGAATCCTGGCACTCCACTGACACTTCAGATGCTTTAAGGAGCCATTCCAAATCTTCAGGAAAATGGTTGACACATTTTAATTCTGTAATTTAAATTGCATCACTCACTTAGCCAGCTATTTTGATTGTGATTATGAAAACACTGTGATATGCTTAGAAAAACCTTAAAGACCTGTAGCACTGTGTATTACTAATAGACTTGTATGCTTTCCTTATAATTTTCTCTACTAGTAATTTATTTTAAACCAATGAAGATATAACTATTTTGTTTCAATTGCAGAGCATTTTTAGCTTGAATCAATGAGATTCTTTTCCCAGAGCCACACGAGGTAAGAGATTATTAATGACTTTTTCCTTATTATCTGTTCCTCTGAAATGGTTACTTTAATTACGGCATCTTGATTTAATATATGTAAAAGCATTTTGTAACAGAAACCTTTACTATTTATAGAATGACTTTCACTGTTTCCTGAGATGCTGCAGTCAGGTCTTATTAGCAAAGTGCAGCCTAATCCTCCAAGCATCTAGCCACAGCTGTTCCCAGATTTAGCAGCTCAAAAATGCTGAATAATAAGGATGCTGCAAATGTTCACAGAATTTTGAAGGGTTTGCTTTGGGTCAGTGTGACGCCTGGGGAAGTCTCAAGGGAGTTGCTACTTTTACTGACTCAGAATGACGCAGAGCTGTGAAGCATGGCTGGGGGCAGAGGGACAAACCTCTGCCACTGTGCTGTGGGGATTTAGTTCAATAAGTAAAACAAACAGCTGAACCCAAAACTCCCAATCCAAGGGGACAGGTGGAGAGTCAGCAATTCCAGGTGGAATCTGTAAGGCAGAGGTTTGTATTCCAGCTCTCCAAGACCCCATGGAGATGACAGGGGCTCTGCCAGGAGTGCAGGGTGTGAGTGACATCCCCAGGTTCCAGCACTGCTTCAGCCCCCAGCTCATGCAGATCCCTGGCCTCTTCTGTCTTTCCCTGGAGATCAAAGAATGCATCAAGGTTCAGCCAGGAATCTGAGCAGACATTTACAGCCCTCCAAATAAATTACTTTGATTTCCCTAAGTAAATCCTTCAGAAAATTTGCTGCTCTTGCCTGAATCTGCCATAGTTTAAAAATTCTTACTATGGTGAAATTGCACTTTCTATGGTTTACAGGCTCTGTGAGAGGGAAATGTCTCCTGTCCACCAGAGTGGGAGGTATAACTCTAAACACAGACAGTATAGGTATTTTCACTTTTTTTATTCTTGTAAAGGAAATACTCCTAACTTTGTGCTCCCCTCAGTAGGGTTACTGATAGCTTTTACCATACCATGTGCTGATAATTTTTACCATACCATGTTAGTAAAATTCTCCATCAGTGTCTCCATCCTCTGTTGCCTAAACCATCAAGTTTTTAGTTTCTTGTTTATATCCCCTTAAAGAATTTTCAAGTTTGTTGGAGTGTTTGCTATGTTCTCTGTATCAGATCCTGAAAGAATTTCCTAGCAGGCCAAACCTGTAATTGATTTAATTCTTGGACATTTTAACAGGAATCCTGGCTGCATTTACATGAAGAATTAATATGGTTGAAAATAAGCAATAACTTTACTCAAAAGATTAAAAGCTTATTAAAATATTAGAATGCAAAAATTACAGATTTTCCTTGCAATACAGAGATAAATGATCAAAACTATAGCAGGAGTGGAAAACTTCTGCACTTATTAAAAGAAATGCATAGGGAAGAGTAAGAATGCTTTATATCAGATTTGAAATTCAATTCATTCACTGATGGGTCAAGAACCTAATTAGCTGCAGTATAAATGCTTTACTGTCATACTGATATGAATATGCTCCCCACCACCTTCCCCCCCAAAATTCTGAAATTTGGTTCTTGTTTTGATATGTGTAGAAACTAGTTCTGTCTGTTGCAAAGTTGAGCAGTACTGAACCTAAATCTAAGTATTCCCCCCAGGAAATATCCAGTCATCTTAATCATGTGCTTGAATTATGCATATGAGACTGTGGAGTCTGGAGATTATTGCTCAGGGACTGCCATCAATGTAAGTGTATTATTAGGGTGGATGAATTACACCCAGCAGTACAATTATGGCATCCCAGTTTCCCAAGTTCTGCCTTATCTCCAAAGGCTGGGCTCAGGGCTTAGGGAGGCTGCTGCAGCTACAAAGTCCCCCCTCATTCTTGAAGTCTGTTTTATAACAGGTCTGAACAATGTGTCAGTGTAAAGCCTGAGATTGTCCCTTGTTCTTTCATGAGCTGCCCTCATTTCTTTTGTACGTAAGTGTTTATTTGTATACAGCAGGAGACAAAAGCATTAGAGCCCCACACAGAGACAGACATGGAATATTCCCAAGGATAATGTATTTCACAAATATTCCTTGTAATTGCAAAAGCTCTGTGGGACAAAACATGAAGAACTATGAAGACCACCTTTTAAATTATTATATCTACTAATAGTTTATCACCTGCACAGGATCAGCTTGTTGACTGTTCCAGTCTTCTTCTGGTTGTACTTACCCTTTGGTGTTTGGTTTTGTGGCTTTTTACTGGTTTAAGTTTTCCTGTTTCTGTCTCATAGAATAAAAAAACTTCTGGCAGTTTTGTGTCAAAGTCATGTGAGTTTGGCAGCGTTGGAAAAAAACAACACAAATAAACAGAGCAAACAAAACTCATTTGGGGTGAAATTGGATTGGACCCCTTGCTCTCCTCCCTGGGTGAGCTCTTAGCGCTTGGTTGCTCTCGATGGCAGTGCCTAATCAAGCTCTGAGCTGAGGAACCTGCACAGGAGACCACAGAGAATTGTTTTCATGAAAACTCAGTTTAATATCCTGTAAGTTTTGTTTATTATTTTAATAGAGCTGGATTTATTCTGCAGTCACAAACTTCACATTATATTTGCAATTGTAATATTATTTGAAGCTGATGCTCCAAAAACTCATCATTTGGGAAGTTAATGGGAATCATTCCAGCCAGTTGTACTGATAAAAAAGTGTTTGCACCAAGAATCTGGGAATACATGAGCACAACTGCACTGAGAATTCTCACTGAGCCCCATGGTCAGGAGTTTGGTCACGAGAGATGTGACACTTTTTGTGTGCTTCATCGTTGTTTTCAGAGAGTTTCTGATTAGGAAATAGAGTTTATAATATATAATTTATGTGACTGTTTACACTGTGAGGCAGCAGTAGCAGTGCATCATTTGCAAGTGGTCTATAGATAGAAACATCTTTGCATGAATTACTGGTCAAATAAGTAGTATTTGTTCAAATCAGGTCATGAAGAATTAACAAAGAAAAACCAAGAGGCCAAATGAATCCATTTAACACTCTACTGCAAGCAGCTCCCCCATCTCTGTATTTATGATTTCACTGCTGTGTTGTTGGTATCCTATCACTATTCCATTTTTGTGGAATCCATGGTCTTATTTCTGGGAAAATAATCTCCACTACAAGGCTCACAGATGTCTGGAGCTATTTGATTCCATTTCTCTTGGCAGAAGGTGTCCCTGTTTTTTTGTGCAGGAGGAGGGCTGAACAGGCAGTGCTGGGAATGCAACTTACTTTCAACTCTGCTCCTTTTCCTGTAGGATTGACAAAAATAGTTTGTTATAGCATGATTGCATTATAACTGTACTGTTCTAACTTATTTCTTAAGTCACATCTAGTTAGACAGCAGGGAAACATTTCATCCTGGTAGAGATGTTCTCATGTTGCCTAATGCTGTGCAAGGTGCCAGAACCTTTGTTCTGTTGTGGACATGGGTGTTGGGGCATGGAGATGACTGATGTGAGCCCTCTGTACCCATTCCACTCCCCCTTTCCTCCTGCCAGGCAGCTTTGTGGCTCCAGGAGGTGCCCAGGTGTCCCTCCCAGTGCCCAGGCAGTGCTGAGTGGCCTCACCTGCAGACCATGGGAGCAGGGAGGTGCCTGGGGAAGGTGTGCGAGGCGCTGCGGGCTCTGCCAGGCACAAGCAGAGACAAGAGAAGAGATTCTGGGTTGTGACCCCAAATGGCTTGTGGAAAGCCACGAGTTACAGCAGAACTCACTGTCAGCAAAGCCCTGGGGAAGGATGTGGGGGAGGCACTGGTGGTGGTGAGGCTTTGATGGGCTGCTGAGATAATCAGCCCATCGGCTGCTGCAAAGGTCATGTCACAAACCTCCTCCTCCAAAGTTCTGTTGATAAGAATGCTGTCAAACCCCAATTTAACCCTGTATTTTTTTACCACATGTACGAGTAGCAGATATTCTCATAACACATCCCACAGAAATTTCCTCTAACTCCTGTATGGAATGCAGAGTCTTCCTTGTTTGTTGACACTGTTCATGAGGACACGACACCATGTGCTGTGGGAGGGTTCCTACAGGTCAAGCACCCAAAATGGCTCAGTCCTGCTGGCTCTCACAGCCTCTGAAACTGGACAGGCCCTCTGCTGTGGAACCAGCTGTGGGCACTGAACTCTCCTCAGAGCACCCTGCAGCCAATGCCCAGTGCTGGCACCCTCTGCAGTCCCGTGGGTGATTCTCATCCAGCACCGACCCCTCTCTCCACCCTGACCCCCAGGAGGCTGATGGTGACCCTGCTGCAGCCTGTCCAGACAGGAGGTGGCTCTCAGGATCAATCCTTCTCCTCATGCCCACCTGAGGCCTGAACCTGCTCTGCAGGGGGCCCAAGGGCTGAGGGCAGCAGCTCCCTGAGGACCTGAGCAGCTGTTTCTCCTTCTCCTCTGCTCTCTCTCTGTGAGTACAGGCTGTGCAACTGTGCTTAACCTCTCCCAGCCACAGGCTGCATGTCTCTGGGATTTTCCAGGGCTAATACCGCTCCAGAAATCATATTATATGAGATAATAATCTCAGAGATAAGAAATGTTATAAACATATTCTGTGAAACTGATGTTCCATTTCCATTCTGTTTTCAGCAGAAACCAAATACATCCCATTAAACCCAATGAGAAGTGTAGCCAGCTGCCTTGACAGGGCACGTTAGAAATACAGCTTATTTTTCCCCTCCTCAAATTCACAGAAGGTTTATTGATAATATTTTCTGTTAGCCTAAAGCATCTTTTTTAGAAACAAGTGTCTCTCTTGTGGCTGTTTATCGATGTCACTTCAAGCTGAAATGTTTGCAGAGCAGACCAGGAGTGCTTTCTAACCCACTTTGTGTAGATTTAAATGTATATATTATGCAGGGCAATAGGGGATAAGACTCAGTGGAGTATCTTCAGGAATAATTGAAAGCAGGACTTGTTCCTGGTGCTTTGTTAAGAGTAGCAATAACTCTTCACGTTTCACACACTATTTGAGCTTTTAAAATTCTGCTGTGCCATTCTGTGGCCAGGAGTGAAGAGTGAAATCCTATCAGATCTCTTGTGATTTAGCAGACAGCTTTAAGGGGTAAATCTGAGGTAAAGAGGAATAATTAACTTTTTCAGAAGTCGCTTTCAGCCAGGAGAATTTAAATCTTACTTTTAATCTTTCAAATTGACCATGAACCTTGCATTCATTCTATGTTGTATAAAATTATGTGTTACAATATTTAAGTAGGTATAACTGCACTGTGGACAAAATGAAGTGTGGAAAGTGTTTTGGAGGAAATAGAAGCAAGTAAATGTGTAGTATATGAAAAATCTAATCAATAAGATAACAATTTCAAAATAAAAACATTAGCTGCTAGAGAGTCCAATAAATCACATCAGTTGTGTGGAGCAGCACCATTGGATTAAATTATAGAGTGGTGAGATGCAGAGCATATCAAACACAAATAATCTCTCCCTCTCATTTATTTTGCTTTATAGTTGAGGGTGTAGGAATTGCTTTCCTAGGAAAGGAGGAAAGGAGCACGTGTAGAAATCGCAGCACAGCACAACCTGAGCCAAGTCACAGGTTTACAAAATGTCACACTCTGCCATGGCAAATGAGCCACTGTCACACCCTTAAACAGCTCTTTTGATCTATCCTAATGCACAAATTATGGTTGTTGTCACGTCTTATTACTGTTATCTTGGGGAAGATTGAAATGTTTTACTCTCCAATAGCAAATCCTTAATAATTTACCTGCCTGAGACACAAAGAAATTAGGTAGAATGCCAGTTCTTTCTGGAGTTGTTTAATATTCCCTCAGTGGTACTTAATACACTTTGCTGCAGGGTTGCATTTTGAAAATCCAATGTATATAATTTCAGGACAAACTATATGGCTTTGGTTTGATCTAAAGCCCCCAGGGCACCAGAGGAACCTGATGGAGGGGACAGACAGTGCAGCTTTTTGCCATTTAGCCAACACAGACCAACAGGATGGCTGGGATACTTTAAGTGAGGTGAGGAAGGACTGTGCTGAGAGGAAGATATGATATTGGATATTGTCCTGCTCAGCCACTGGTAAAGGTGTCACAGCAAAAATGGTGACAGCAGCACAGTGTCCCTCCCTGGAGGATGGGTCATGTGCCATGCCAGCGCAATAAGTTTTTACAGCATTTTAAAACAAACCATACACTGATCCCTTGCTTGTCTCAATCCTTCAGTCTGTCAAACAAACAGGAAAGATGAAAAACAGAAATCCATAAGGTGGAGTTTAGTCAGCAGGGTGGCAGTTTTTTCATGGCTTGAAGGCAGGACGTGGATACCCACACCTGGGAGCAGTCTGTCTAGGATTATCCAAAAGGGCTTAAAGGAAGCTGCTTGGTCATGTTTTCCATACATTTGGAGGAAAATCACTGGATCCATCACTGGCATGTTTGCTTGGACCCCTCCAGCAGGCAGGACACAGCTGAGTAAGGGTATGCAGAAGGCTTCTCATCTCCAGGGGAAAAGTCCAGTCCAGGGTAAGGAGCAGAAAGAAAGCTACTGGAGTGCTGGCAACAGTGCACAAAATCAGTCAGTGAGGACTTTTGTCTGGGCAACTTTCTAAATAGTATCAGAATATAAATCACACTGTCCAAAATTAATAGACTCCTCAACCACTTCAGTTTATTAACATTCCTGGCAAATCTGCAGAAGTTGAAGTAAGTTTGGTGAATTCCATTGTGCTTCTTAAGTGGAGAGAACACTTCCTAAGCAGTTTTATTGTCCTTTTAATGTCTGAACCTGAGACTATTAGGCCTGCAAAATGATTTATAATTATGTGCTAAACTGGAGTAATTT
The DNA here is from genome assembly GCA_024734555.1 of Trochalopteron elliotii. Classification (NCBI taxonomy): domain Eukaryota; kingdom Metazoa; phylum Chordata; class Aves; order Passeriformes; family Leiothrichidae; genus Trochalopteron; species Trochalopteron elliotii. Next base: position 3,336,596 of record JANPWX010000088.1, read on the forward strand.
CAGTCATTTTATTAAGCCCTTTGTGGATGAAATGGAGACTTCCTGGAGCTGTGTTTTCTTTGAGCACACTCCCTGTGCCTGTGCAGAACACATGTGCAGCTCGTCAAGAAGTGAGGATGCAAACCATATGGTAGAGCCTGGGCTGCCAAAGTGCAGTTCTAACCTCTTAGTGGTAATTTAGATGTGCTACAGCAATGTCTCCCAAAACAAGGAAAAACTGTTCTATGGTTTTAATGTATGTTATTTCTCATAGTGAAATGATCTGTCAGTAACTGTAGTGATTAAGTTGCTGTTCCTAAAGAACAGTGGTCTCACTTTATTCCCTATCCATATTTTCCTTCCTGTGGTTCCCAAAGATCACTTCCTTTGAGGTGATGTTTGGTTAAGCTCATGTGATTTTATTTCTGGATATTTTTCTCTGTAATTACCTTTAGGATGGTTACTTTTGACAAGATTTGTACATAAAGAAATGTTAATATCTAATTGTGGTTTCTCTTTGAAATTCAGTTGAAGCTTTCCAACTTTGTATTTTTCACAGTGTGCCAAGAAGACATGTTTAGGAATATGCAGTTCTGTGGTCCTGCAGGATCTATTATTTGTATTATTCATTAACTGAATTACAGGTTCTTTGGGGAAAGACATATTTTGAGTCTTGGCTCACCATCTGTGAGGTGCTGGGGTACAGAGAGTAGAGCAGATGCAGTAACAGATACTGAACTGAGAACAGGACATGGAGAAATGCTCAGGTCAAACATTTATTGATGCCCTTTAACATGAGAACTTGGTAATGCTCAACATTGAGGACATCTCTGACAAAGAGCTACTCTGATCTTCCATAATACTGAATTCTCAAATGCAGTGTTACTACTGCTTCCTCTACTTTTTTTTTTTTCCCTTGCAGTCATTTGAATACTGCTTTTGGTTTTCTCCTCAGTTTTGAAATCTGATTTTCTTTCCAGGCCAGTGTAATACAGGCTGGCTGTCACAAGTTTTCAGTTACCTTTGCAACTGTGAGAAGCCAATTCTCTTCCACTGCTTTTCCCAGTATCATAAATGCTCCTCAGTGTTCAATCAGTTATAATTGTACATAAAATCAAAGGATCCTCAGGATCAACACCTTAGAAACCAAAGAAATCTAACAATCACTCAACCTGGGATAGAAGACCCTAAAAAGAAGTAAAAGACAGTGCTACATATTCGGTGGTTTTACAGAAATGAATATCAGAGTAATGAAAAGTGTATTTTAATGTAAACCTCCCATGTTCATTAATCTCTTTTCAAAAATTCACAGGGCAGCACAGCAGCTTATCAGCTTTTTGGGAGCACAGTTCAAGGGAGAAGATGTTCTGTCTCTAAGCCTGTCCATGGTTGCTTTTCAGTGGCTGTGAACAGATGCTGCACAGGTAGGACTCATCAGACAAGCATATTTAGAGCTCTGTCAAGTCCACGATAACTAAAAAAAATTGATAAGGTTTGAGGTTTTTTTCTTTTTCTCTCTTTCTTTCTGAGGAATGCATGTTCTATTTTATTTCTCGTTTAAACATTATCGTCACTATGAAGAGTTTGACTTCACTATAGAGTTTTGGGTGATACAGGAAGCGGTTCCAGGAATGGAGGGTTGTCTGGGTTTAGGGGGAAAATAAAAGCAATTCCCAGCAATCTGTTGAAATTTATTAGAGTTTTTGTTATAACAAGGCCATCATGCTGCTCTGGGTGCCATGGAAACAGGCATTGCTGCAAACAGGGGAGGCTGCTTTCAATCCATCCCTATTTCAGAAAAAATAAAACAAAGAAAATGGGGTTCTGTGGGCTGAGCCATTTAAAGGACTCTGCCTGTGTCTTTAGCAGAGCACGTGGCCGCTGCCCTGGCAGAGAGACCAAGGGACTGACAGACACCTCTGACAGGCTCCAGTCTCATGGAACAAAACTGGAGCAGCTCTCCACTGATCTCTCATCATAAATAAATGGGCAAATAGGGATATTGCTGGTGAGCAGCTCAGCCACAGTGGAAGGGGATTTCTTTTTTAATTCTAATTTGGACCATGATGCAGCTTGAATTTCAGTTTGGGTTTCCTGGAGCTAATCTGGGTCCAAACCAGTCAATTCATAATGACCTTCCATAGGAGAGAAGGAAGGGGCAGGAGAGAACTGACATCACCATGAACTCCTGCATTTGTTTCTGTACTCAGATATCTCAAGTTTTGGATCATTTTACATGTTTCAGGGCAATATATTCCCTCTCCATATTCTTAGTAAAATATCACAACAAGTAATTTCTCACTCCAAAAATAATCTGTGGGAATCAGCATAATGGTTTTCCCATTAGAAACACAGTAAGTGCCTTGTGCAGCAGCAGGATTCAGAGAGCATCTGTTGGGATTGTTGTCATAGAGATCCCAGGATTGCTGCAGTAGATGTATAACAGTCCATGCAACAATTTATGTGCTAAGTTTTATAGCTGTAATATATCAGCTGGAGATTTCCATCTGAAGTTTCTTCAGCTTTCCTTGCTGGGTGGGAGGTGGGGTTTCCCTCAAAACTCAGAGAATGAAATCAGAGAGATGAATGTGAGATTTTTGTAAAACCTTGCATGTTAAGAGCCATCTTAAAATATTGTGGAATTGATAATGATCACATCTTTCTATAAGATTCATGAAAAATCCAGATTTCTTTCTGAACTGCACATGTATTGTTTGTTCTTCCTGTTATTCAGTAACAGTAATTTATTATGCTTAAGCTGATGTTTTTCATTGTTTCTGTGTTTACGTGAAGATGAAGCCAAGGAGACAGTCTGGAGCAATGCATCCTTGCACTCCATGCTTTATCCATTTATTTCCATTTTCCATGATTTTCAAGGTATACTGGAAAATAATCTAAATAAATTGGCACACAGAGCTGCATTACAAACCTTGAAGGAAACCTAAATAACTTTGGCAGGTCATAGAAAAAATATTTTTAAAGCTATTAACTGTCCATCAAGTTATCCACAGCAGAGCCTTCAGCTGATTAGCTGCTTTCTGGCCCAGTGGAAATCAATTGCACAGAAAACCTTGAGAGCAAATCATTGGATGTTACATGGAAAACCTGATCATTTTTAGGATATGGAGAAAGTTTCTGGAGAACAATAGCATTTATTTACTGATAACTGCCAAGGTTGGCTGTTTAATTACATGTTGGCCCTGCCAAGCCTCAATGTTTGTAAGGATAAAGATGTGGGTGAGCTGTGCTCTAAGTGGCTCTGCTTTGGGTTTCTGTCAGATAAATGCTGTCTCATCCAAACAATCACCGCAGCAACATGCCAGGCTTGGCATAAAGATATGCTTGGTGAAATACCCCTGGGGTGAAGGAAAAGCTATGATCACTTTTGTCTGTCTGCAAATGCTAAAGAGGGATAAGAGAACCCCCTGAGGCAAGGATGTACTGACTGTCATCTCCAGCTGGGCAGGAACTGGGCATTTATTCTGAGTTCCATTGACTATCACATAGCACAGAGAGGCAGACAGACAGGGACAGGCTGTCATCAGCCTGGGAGGTAACAGAGTCCACCACAAGATTTTTTTGTCCCGGGACAGGAACTCTAAAACTGCTGTCACACCAGAGTCTATCCCAGCCCCTTGATGGGTGCAGAGGTGCAGTGTGAGCTGGGGCTGGGGCCCAGTATCCCTGGGCTATCCCTGGGCTTTCCCCACCCCGTGGATCACTGGACAAAACCAATAAATCACAAGCTCTTGCAGCTGGCAAAACTCTCTGCTGCCTGACACAACCTGTTTGTATCCATTTTAAGTGCAGGATTGTACGTGGCAGTTCAGGCAATAGATGAGGGGAGGCCCAGAAAGCCAAAGATTCCCATTTCTTGTAAACACCATTACCAAACCCAGTGGGCTTGATGCTGCTTATTTGGGGTGAGAAAGAGCATGGACAGGGGTCAGGGCACCTGTGGAAACAAACTGGGGATCAGTTTGTTCTGATCTCTTGGACAGCAATTAGATATCATTACTACACATCCCTTCCTGTCAGAAAGGGGCAACCCCTTCACTCGACTTTCATCTACCAGATTGTGTGAATATGACATTTAAAAACTCTGGGTTGAGGAGCTATATTTTCCTGCAAGGGGTTCAAAGGAAATACTTGCTTTGCTCTTTCTTGTCTCTCTCTTTTCACTGCCAGGGACAGGAGTCATGGTAATGGGATGGCCAGGAGGGAGGAGCACAGAGTCCATCTTTTGATCCTACAGTAGTTGGGGTGGAAGGGGTTGGGTTGTGTTCCCCATTCTTACAGCTCTTCTAGACTAACACAAAATGCATAACTAAGCTCTGTCAATTATTTGAAAAGTAAAATAGCAATTAGAGAGGAGAAAAAAGAAGGATGAGAAGCCTTTGGCATGTTATCACTCTTCCTGCCAGAAGACGATTAAGCAAAGTGAGCAGCAGCTGTGGGGAGCCACCAGCCATCCTTCAGCATGGGATCATTGTCACTCACTGCAGATGCCATCCCCTTCCTCAGCTGGGATGTTCAATTTATTTCAATTACTGGAGCTGAGGAAATATTTGCTCGTACCTTTGGTTTTGCATCTCTCCTGTACCTGAAGTTTCTGGTACTTGTCTCATCATTAATATTTCTTACCGCAGTGTGTCTTCTCCATCAGCGAAGGTCATTCCCTATCAGCTCACACACCTAGAGAGACATCATCCATCTTTCCAGGACAGTGTGAGGTACTCAGCCATACCTGTCTGTCTGACTCCTGTTTGTCTTGCCATCTGTCTTGTTCCCATGTGTAACATCTAATTAATACCCGTGGTAATTAATAATGCTGTGGTGTCTTTTCTATTACCTATTATTGGTGTCAGCGGGAATAAATCAGCACATTCTACACAAAGGGAATTGTGGTATTCAGTGATGGAGAACATAAAAAATGCACTTACAGATTTTAAATATTCATAAAATAGAAGGCAAGGACCATAATTTTTAATAGAAGATTTTGTATAGTGAATAAAACTACATTTTCCTACTTCTTTGTAGAGTACTAACAGGGCATTTTGTAGCTGAGGTCCTTGCACACAAAGACAGTTCAGTGATCACTTCATGGCAACAGCCTTGGAGAAATAGTTGATCTGTATTGTTTTTAAGTTTAATTATTTGCAGGTTTTGACAATGGTGTTTGGCCTTTTGAAATTGTCAATTTGAAATGTATTGGTCGGTAAAAAATTGCAGACTAAAGGTTGAATGCAGTTATTCTCCATGAATAACCTCAGAGCAAAACATTTGCCTATTGATGTCATAGAACATGGTTTCTGCCACAAACTCCTTGGATGATCACAAATGGGAGTATTTCTAGTTTAAAAATTAGATTAATTTCTGCTTTTTTGCAATATAATTCATTTTAGTTATTAAACAGACCTTTGCGCTTATGTCCCCCAAACGTGTAGGGGAGCAGTGCCCCAGTGGCACCAAAACTCATGTCCTGTGTATGTAACATCCAGGGAAATGGAGCATGGGTACCAGCTGCCAAGAGATCTGCCCCAGAACCAGAAACAAGCACAGCCAGTGGCTGGAGGAGGAATTCCCATTCCTGGCTGTTTCCCTGTGCTCGGTACCACCCACAGACACTTTGCGTTGTTATTCCACACACATTTGAGCCAGAAGCAATAAACACTTCACCCTCTCAAATCTAGGAGATAACACAGGAACAGTTGCCTAAACCCTGTCATTTTGTCTATGATGCTTTAACAGAACTTCAGGAAAACCTCGTCCTTCACTAGTGCTGTTAAGCTTTCCAGCAAAATACCAGAGAATGATTCCCAATTTTCAGTCTTCCAGAAGCTGAAGATATTTTACTGATTTAATTCCTATAGTGCTTACATTTTCATGTAGGATCAGGTTTCCCATTGTTGAGGGATATTTCTTTTCAGTTTAGGTGTTTTTTACAGAAAAAAAAAGGCTTCCTCTTGCTGAGAGCTGTTTTATGAAAAAGAAAAATTACCTTTTTCACCATCACGTTTTCCAACTCTTTGCAACGATGAATTAAATCTAAATCTGTTTCAATTACTTGGGGATTGCATTTCATTGTAACTAATCACATTCCATTATTTTTGTAGATTAAACATAGGGACTGGCAGGGTGATTTCAGAGCTTACTGACAGTTCTACCTGCAGGTCTGGGTTTCTAAACTTAAGAGAAAAAGTGAAAATTTTTTTTCTTTTTTTTTCCTTTTTTTTTTTTTTTTTTCTTTTTTGCTGCCTTGAGTTGCTATGAATGCAAAATCTTGTCAGAGCAAGATGGAGGGGCTGTAAATTGATTTTCAGGGAATTCCAGTTGCTGATTGCTAGGGTTTTTGTTTTTGTTGTTGGGCTTTTTTTTGCTTGTCCAACTGGACTCAGTCCTAAGTAACATGTCCTGACTGTGCTCTGAGAGGGTCTTGGACTGTAGGATCAGCAAAGATGCCTTCCTACCTCAGCTTTTCCATGTGTCTGAATTATCATCAGGAAGAAGTTACAGAGCTGCAAATGTCTGAACTCTGTGTTAATCACAGGTATCCCCTGCACCCACCTGATTAGCCAAAAAATATGAAAAGTAAGGGAAATAGTGGGGGAAATGTTCCTAAAATAACCATTTGCATTCTGCCCTGATGGAGTTCAGTGTTATTTTAATGTTACAAAAAAATAACGGGTGGAATATGATAAATGTGGTGCCTATTTCGATGAACTTACACACCTGGAAACAGATGCTGTCCATGCAGTTCTTAAATGTAATTTCAAAGAATTGTATTGCTCTTCCTCAGAATTTACTATTAAGTAAATGCAGAAAAAGTAGATAAATCAAAAGGGCAGTGACTGGGACATAGCATGACATTTACTTTTTACATTTCATATCTGACTGATATGTTTTTACTCCATCTTCTTTGGTCATATTTGAATGTTTAAGGTAATTTTAATCCTGGCTGCAACTTCCTGATGATTCTCCTTTAGTTCCTTTTTATCCCCACCTTTTCCAAAGCCTGTTGAAGCCTCTTACTGCAGCCCTTGCCTCATGTCTTTCCAAACTTTCTTGGCTGCTGTGTTGCCACCCAGAGAAAGGGAAAACTCATGGTTCAGGGAAAATTCAATTGTTATATATATTGGTGAGTTACTTGTCCCAGAATTACTTCAATAGCTAGCAGTGATTTATTTATTTTTAGAAGAAAAATGATCTCCTGTTTTGTTTCAGTAATATGAAAGCAAAAGGAAAGATAAAATAGAAAGAGAAGGCAGTACTTCTTTTTGCTGATCATGCATTTGATGGATGTCTCTCTGAGGACCTGATTGAACTTGGTGTTATACCCCCCAAATGAAGATAAATCATTGGTGAAGGGTTTGTGGAGTACATGCCCAAAATCAATTATGCTCACATGGAGATCTATTAATCTATTTCTTCCTGTTCAGTCTACCCAGCTTCTTTTAAATGGCTTTTTGTCATTCCAAACACAGGTTACCTTTTTTAAGTGGTGGTACAGTTCTGGTGGTTTGCATTAAAATCAGAGTTGAGCCTCATATGTGAGGAGCCCTTTCACCCCTTCCCTGTGCTCTGCCCAATTATCTTAACTCAGTTTTAAACAATTTCTCCCAACAAAATCTCTGAGTCACAGGGACACTGACCCTTCCTGCAGAGGATTGGTGGGGTTTGTCACCTGTCCTTGTTGATAACACAGCAGCCTGGCAAAGATTCCTGTATGAAAAAACAAAGTCATGGATATATAAGGATGTACAGTTGGAAACACTGCAATGAAAAAGAGATATCCAGGAAATTGTCTCTACTGAATGGTATTTCAGGGAAATCCAGAGGGGTTCAGAGCCAGAATGTATCAGATGTTCTCTCCATTCCTGGGGAAAGACAACCTGATCACAGTCCATGCCTCTAATCAAGGAAGATGAAGGGGACAGAACAAGCATTGAAGGGATGCTAAATAACAGTTGGGAATTTAAAATTTTAAAATTTTGTCAGGTTTTAAATTGTGAGGTCACCTTGTGTTTCTCAATCAGAATCATGGTAAGCAGCTAACTCCAGTCTACTGCTTTCCATTAAATATTTCATCATGTGTTGGGGGTTTGATTTGTTTCTTTTTCTTTTACTTACAGAATTTTTCCCATATAAGTTGCTAGGAAACTAACTACTGGTGCTTATAGGTACTGAGGCAGAACAAAGGGCCCAAAGGAGAGGAGTTGTAGCACTTGGCTATACTTCTTTTGTCTCTGGGAGTTTCCTCTCCAAGAGGGAGAGTTTTGGGGCAGGTAAGGGACAGAGCTGGAGGCAGCTTCGCTCTCTCGCTCTCCACATCTCATCAGAGAGGACATGGCCAGGCTGCTGCTTGCTACTGTCACCAGCAAGTCCGGCCCTGGGAAATCCACCATCATCTGCTCCTGGGCCCTGGAATTCTGAGTTCCTTCACCTGCCCTGCTGGAGCTGGGCCAGCCCTGCCCCATTGTAGCAGCTTCTTCTGCACTGCACTTTTTGCTAGTGTGACCCCACCCCCCTGCCCTGCTGGGACAGCCGCCCCTGCCTGCCAGGGACACCCTGCCTTTCCAAGCACCAGCCCAGCACTTTCCTCTGTCCCAGCTTGGTGCTCTGAGGGTCCTGCAGGGGCACCGGGACCAAACTGCCCTGGGGTTTTGTGAAGCAAAGCCCTCAAGGTTCTTGGTACTTCTTGTTTTGTTATTAATGCTGTAGTTGTTTTGTTTGCTTTGTTATACCTACTAGTAAAGAACTGCTATTCCTATCTCCAAATCTTTTCTTGAAAGCCTCTAATTGCAAATTTATAATTGGAAAAGGGGGGATGGTTTACATTCTCCATTCCAAGGGAAACTCCAGCTTTCCCTGGCAGATACCTGTCTTCCCAAACCAAGACATCATGTTAACAGTGTAAAGGGCTGTTGATCAGGCAGGGAGGCAAAGCATTCTGAATGAATCCCAAATCCTAGCCCAGATAATTCTCATTCTGTCAGTGAATGTCTGGCATTAGAATGACCCTCTACTTCTGTCTCCAGACTGAAATATTGGCAGCTAACATAAGGAAATCCTGTCAGTGAGTTCCAGCATGGGATGGAAGCACTGGTTGAATTTGGTGATCCTAAGGGTCTTTTTCAACCTAAATTATTCGAAATGAATCCATGAACTGAGTGGTGTCCATACTCTGTTTTTATGAGGCCAAAAGTATTGCCATGACTTGGTGTAGGGTACAGTAGCATTCCGAAGACACAAAGAGCAGTGTCTTGGGTGATTTTTGTGGCTGTACTTGCAAGTTCAAGGAGCTGTGCACTAAAGCCTCTAAATCCCACATGAACATATTGCCTGGGAGAATCCCCTGAAAGACAGGAGGCACTCAGGCGTCTTTGCACTTAAGATTCCATGTTTTGCTCCAGGGCTGGATTTCGAACTTGTAGCTGGAAGAACAGCTCTTCAGGAACAGAACTCTCTGTCTTTAGAAACAGTGACTATGTTAAGAAGCCCCAAGGATGGAGAAAAATCACCTTAATTTTAAAAGGTGGTGCTTTACAGCTCTGCAGGTGGGCTTTCACTCAGACATGCTTACAGACATCTGTCTGAGACTTCTGGGGTAGTCCAATGAAGTGTTTGAAATGCTATTTTTTCTTCCAGTGGCTCTCTAGAGATTATCAGAAGGAGTTAAGAGGAAGCAGCATGGAGAGTGCATCCAGTCCTGTGACACTCCAGAGCTGTGGCCCTTAGGAATTCTGCTGACATGTACCGTGTAGCTGCATTTGTAAAACGAGGGACCCTCACAGATCCCTCTCCTCTGCAGAAGTGAATTAACATCCTGTCATAGACCCTTACCAATTATCTCAGCCCTGGGCTTGAGTGCAGAGTTCCTGTCAATAAAGCCTGATAAACAAATGCAATACTTGGAGTGTTTAAAAACACAGTATCAGTTTCGTGGCTGTGAATTTCAATGACTTTCTAAGCAGAATTGGACTTTTGCTGGTAATTCATTCAAAGCAAGTAGTCAGTCCATAAATCCTTAGTTCTGTGGTAAAGCCCTTGCATGCAAAATTAAACTGGATGAAATCTAGAAGCCCGTGGGTGTTTTGGGTGAATTTACAGCTTTTATACTCAGCCTTTCTTCTGGTGGAAATAATAAGTGTTTGGGATTGTTGCAGCTGCAGTCAACTCCTGCAACATATTGATTAGCAGTATATTGACAAAAATTGCCATCTGTTAACAAGAAACAACACAGTGGTTGATAGGTTACAAAAGTTAAACAAAGTGTGTGGACATGTTTGGAGAAGTGACACATCCCACACAGTCAATAATGATGGAGCAGAATTTTCCAGCTCAGCCTTGATTACCTTGCAGAAAGTGATCCTAGGCTTTTAGGTAAGGTGTAACTTATTTTCATTCTGTTGTTGTTGCTGTTATTACTATTATTATTACTGCTACTACTATTGTTATTATTATTATTATTTTCTGTTGAGTGTATTTTCTAGCCCATAACCATCAGGGCCACAAAAGTGATTTTCTCAGTTTGCACCATCAAGACTTTCTGATTGCAGGTAAATCCAGCTTAGCAGAGCAAGCCCTGAAACGGCTGCCAGCTCTCTAATCTGGTTCAAGTCAAAATCATGTTTGACATCACTTCAGCATGACATGAGAAGGAAATCTGTTTTAAATATAGGGAGATGACTTCAGAATACATTCCATGAGCTTTATTGAGTGTAAGGATTTTTTGTTTTCCAAGTGAGTTGACACAGGAAAGGGATGTTAGAGAGACAGGCTATTTTCATGCCTCTTTCAATCTGTCAGACAAAACCACAAAGGTGGTGGTTGTTGTTGTTGTTGTTAGATTTCTAGTTTGTTTTCTCAATTTGTGGATGCCAGTCTGATAAAAAAAATCCTCTTTACAAATGTTAGAATTGAGCCCAACTATCAGACTTACTCAGCTCCATGCCTTTTAAAAAAATTTTTACTTAGTGTAGGAAGAAAGGGGCAGATCCAAAAGAAAGGAGTGGGAGCTTATGAGAGAAGGAGAAATAAAGGAACACCTGTTTTTAGCTGAAACCTGGCTTCAGAGAAGCATTTACTTTCTTAGCACTGCTTAGGTTTGAAAGATCTATTCACAGTAAATTCTGGGCCAGGAAAATGATTTTTTTAACTCATTTGGCTTTTAAGGCCTATTTTTCATTTTCCTTTTGTTCTGTGCAAATACATATTTCCAGACCTTTGTATGGAAACTTCTCATGTTCCCTATACTATCCCCCTTTAAAGGTAAGTCAGTGAGTGGACTTTTCCCCGAGATAGAATTATAAATGCTACAATACAGCCTCCAGTAATGACACTTGGTATCACATTTCCAGAACCCTTACCATTCTTGATTTCACTGGACAATTTTTTCATGTGGGTTTTCCCCTAAATCACTGAATGCGGCAACCACAAGACTTCACACGAGTGAGGGCAGAGAAAACCAGTCCAAGGTGGCTCAGTGAAGACTTTAAAGTGAAGCTTCATTTTTCTGAGCCCTACTGAAGGACTGAAAATACTCTCACTGACTTAAGGAGAGTAGATCAAGGTCGGAGGATGGTCAGTGAAGCATTTTCAAAGTAAGGATGGGAAATATTATCTGTACCCTGGGAGGGCTGGCTGTATTGAAGGATAAAAGGGGAACAACCATGCAGACAATGGGTTTGCAACAAGAGAAACCACCAAAGCCTGCAGACTTTATTTTGTGTGACTTTCCAGGAGAAATAACATAAAATGCAGTGGACACAGCCCTCACACATACATACACCTGGCTAACTCGTGGCACATGTGGCATTGGTTACATGTGAATTTAATAAACCTACACTTAGTTGTCTCATGTGGCCGCAGTCCTACCCAGTCCATCTGGGATATATGTACAAGGGAAAAAAAAAACCCTCACAGCACTTCCTTGATCTTTTCCCCATTTCTATTGAATCATTTCTGTCAGCTTACATGATGGCAGTTCTCAGACATGGCAATTGCTGCCTTTTATTCATTGCAGGAGTATTCAAATGGCTGGTCAGCCCTGACTGTATGGCCAAGAGGACAGAGGGGCCTTTGGGGCATCTCCTCTTTCAGGACTCACTGATTTCACAGGTCCCTCCATCAGCCTGTGGTTCACCTACAGACAAGGGGGTTTGTCCTGCATTTGCTGAACTCAGTAAATCTTTCTGGACTGATGTGAAAGACGAGTAACACTTGAAAAACCTCAGTTGTGTCAAAGGGATGCATCACTGGGTAGGTTTTAGAGCTAATTTTAGTCCAAGTGGAAACTGGCTGGGAGTAAAGCAAGCAACTCTTCTGACATTTGGTACAAGGATCTGCTATAGAAAATAGAATATTATCTCCCTCACTGTCAAAGGAAACAAACTATATACCCTGGATTAAACACAACTTATGGAGGTGGTGCAAAAACTTTACAAAACTGCAGGGTAAGAACAAATGAACAAAATCAAGGGGCTGATTGCAGCACATGGAGTCAGGTAACTCCCCTCAGTTGTGGTGAAACCCCAGGAGCGTGGAGGGGGCAGCACCTGCAGGTGGGGCCACAGCCTGGGTCGGCAGCCAAGCAGAGCAGTTCTGCTCCCTTTGTAGGGTGTTGGATCAGGCATGGCTGCGGGTATTCCTGTCCCTGTATCCCTCACAGTTGTGGGATATTCCCGTCCCTGGATCCCTCATGGCTGAGGACAGCAGCTGCTTCTCTGTGAGGGTGGGAGCCAGGTAAGAGCCTGAGGGCTGAGGCAGCTCCGTGTGGGGACCTGGTTTGGGTGGGAAAAGGGAGCTGTTGTTTTTTCTGCATTTGAGGGCTGTGTATGTTCATGCTTTGTGAGGTTTATGAAGTTTAATTCAATATTCTGGGTATTTGAAAGTGCTGGGGTTTGGTGGGGGTTTTGTGCTTGGGTTTTTCTTTTTTTTTTTTTTTGTTTTTTGGTATCTGTTAGCAGGTTTGATCTCTTAAAATGTTTAAATCACGAACAACACATATGAAAAACTTGCTTTCTTGTGCCATACCCTTGAAAAAGAAGGCCCTTATGCAAGGAGGAACTGTTTGTTTGTAGGTTTTTGGGGTTTTTTTCCCAAATGTAATGGAGGACTGAGGGGAAGAGGTGTTTGCTATGTGAGGGAGGAAAGTTCTCTCTTGCCTGATTAAGTGAGGGTGGAAACACTGGCTCAAAACAAAGCTGTTCTTACTGTTCTTGGGTCTCATGTGAAGGGGTTTTTCCTGATTGGTAACCATAAACACAATTTGTAGTGGCTTATCTTACTGTAAAAAATAGAAATTGAACCATTTGCATCTACCTATGGCTTGTGTCTTCTGCTCTGCAAAAGTATTTGGTGGCGGCAGCTGCAGTTAATGGGCTGAGCTGGGAATGATGGTGTGGATGGGTCTTTAGAGGAAGGGTTTGAGTTGTGTTAATGGCATTTTTGCCATGTGTATTAAATAGTCCTAAAACATTTATCAAGTTTAAATGTAAATAGCGAGAAAAAGTATACAAGAGCTTCTTAATGTTTTCTTCCTCTGTATATCTTGCTTATGAAATGGACCATTACTGGCTTCTGTTTGCATTCATTTTTAATATGAAAATCATTTTGCTAGTTGGAAAATTAATAATATCTTTTGTGAAGTTGTTTAAATGAACAGAACATGTGTTTAATGGTTTATGGGGCTCTAAGTTGGAGCAGCTAAAGCTTTGGTATAGAACCAGTGCTAATGTTGTTTTGTATTAAAAGCCTATTTTAAGATACCTACCAAAAATAATATGCTACAAATGGAAATTGGTAGGTGCATGGCTAGGTACCATATGAGGTTTTAAACCTATAAAATGGGGTTTTTAAATAATAAATTTTGATTTTTTTTATCAAAAAACAATCTCTTACCATAGTATTATTCATCATTACCACTTGAACCTCCTCTTCCTGGAACTTGCAAATATGAGCTACTTCTGGTTTAAAAAACTACAAAAAAAAACCCCAAAAGTCAGAAGTGTTCAAATATAGTCCTAGTAGCTTTTGGTAGCTTAAGATCCATGGTTCTGTTTCTTCCCTATTCTTTCCTTTCTTTTGAGAGTTATTGTAGAGCTTCCTTTTTGTCATTTTTCTTCACATCTACTGTCTTTTTGTATTCCCTGGAGGAAAAGCCAAATGCCAAGCTGATACTTAATTACAAATACAGCTTGCAGTATTCCATTAAGACTGTATTTCATTAAAAAAAAAAATCAAAATCCCAAAGCTATCGCAGCTAATGTTGTTTGATGCCTGCTGACTGAAATTATGACTAACAGAATAATGGCTGTTACATGTGCTTACTTAGGTTGTCGTCTCACAGAATCATGTCTAAAAGATGCATTTAACTCTGACCACAGGGATTCAGTGCCTTGGAGATCAGCTTTCTATGGTAGTCTCATGATACTCTGGGGAAAAAAATATTTGGAACAACAATATTTTAAGATTAATTGCCCAGTATCTAACCATTGATCACTAGTAGGTTGAGAAAATGGTTTTATTTTTTTCTTGCTGATGTCTTACAGCAATGAACCAGGGTGAGCTCACAAAGACCCACCACTGCATAGGCACCTCTTAGAGGGATAAAAGAATATTTTTAATGGATGGTAGAAATGGCTGAAAGTGGGGGTTGCTGAAGAGTAGTTCCAAAGTTGGGATTTATTCTGTTTGGCAGGTGGCAAGAAACAGTCAAAATGGACAATGCAAAGCACTGAAGGTCAGAGAAGAGCATTTTGCTATATCAGCATCCTTTGATACTTTAATGAGCATTTTTTTGATTATTCATCCAATTATATAATACCTTAAACTGATTTTACTTGCAAATATATTGCCCATTCCCAAGTCAAATGTGCCAGAGAGCTCTGCAGTTTTTCATTTTCACAATATTTCATGACTTTTAGTGAAGTCATTATAATAGTGGCCTTTACTTTTTACAATAAATCCCAGGCATCAATTATATACTTAGAAATATGAGACGTTATTTGTGACTTTGGAGATGCTAATATAGACATTTTTTTTTCCCTGAAGAAGAACTTTTTGTGCAGTTATGAGTAGTGTCTTTCTGGGACTGAGTTAATGAAGTCCTTGAATTTGTGCTGGGTCAGAATCTGCTCTGGTGTTGGCCCATTTCTTACACAAGGGATTTAAGGTGTACAAGAGGCTTTGTTTCTGTAGCCCTGACTTTGCTGGCAGTGAAGCCTAACATTTCGCTAAAGGAGACTGGGTTCTCAACTCACCCTGATTTTCAGTGCTGCCCCCACCCTGGGCTGGAGGGCTTAAATTGCTTCACCCAATGTAAAATGCTGCTCTGCAGGGCTTGGCTTTGAGCACCCACTTCAGCAATTACAGAGCCTCTGGCACTTGATCTGGGAATATGCCTGTGTGAAGGGAATATAAAATTGCAGCTTTTAGCTGGTTGATGGTGCTCTGATCTAGCTATATCTGGCAGCTGAAGTTTGGCCATCTCCAGGCTCTTCCTCACAAATTAATTCTGGGCTATTATCCTCTTTGGTACTTTCCCCTTTCTTTTTCGTTTAAAATCCAAAGTAATCCAAACCTTGGCTAACATTCTTTCCCAGGTTAGAAAAATCTTAACCAGCCTGATGTTGTAATTGTGTTCATTGTGA
Organism: Trochalopteron elliotii; assembly: GCA_024734555.1. NCBI lineage: Eukaryota > Metazoa > Chordata > Aves > Passeriformes > Leiothrichidae > Trochalopteron > Trochalopteron elliotii. The sequence goes on from JANPWX010000088.1 coordinate 3,352,228, forward strand.
TCAGCTGCTTTGTGCCCAGCCAGTGAGAGAGTTGTACTAAAGCCCTTTACCTGCAGCCCAAAACAAGTCAGTGATTAAAAGGCAGCATCCTTGGAATTAGCCTTTCTGCTCCCTGGAATTGCTGTTCCCATGGTAAATGCTGAGATGGAGGAGGCCAGGCCCTTCAGCATCAATCACACTGGTGACTCAAGTCATGGGCTTGCAAAACACTGATCTGCATAATCTTTCTTTCTGAAGCCATTACTGCCATGTTGGCTTTCTCTGATGGAAGGCCAATAGTTCTTTTTCCCCTCAGAAATTATTATCAGATGGAAGGAGCGAATCACAAGAGAAATTCTTGCATCAAAGCTGCTGAAGCCAGCTGTTATGGGAATTTCAGGGAGTATCTGCTTCTGTGGCCTGGCTGCAAAAGCTGCTTGATCCAAATGCAGTGGCAGTTGGGAAAGACAAGTACAGAGTCATTAGCTCAGATTTTCAGCTGTTTGACTAGTTTATTTTGTAGCAGGCATTACCCTTTTCCAGAGGATTGATGTAGCCTTTGTTTTTCCATGTGTGACAATCCATTTTAGGACCCTCAAGAATCCGCAGCTCCCAGACTGCAGAGTGCTGCTGACAGGAGCTGCAGTATCTCTTACCTCAGGAGCAGGAATTGTGCATGCAGAGCAAGTACCTTTATAAATGAGAGAGTCCTGCCAAGTTGAGCTATCCTTGGGATTTAATAAATGTCCCAAAACACAGCAGATGTCTTGAGCCTTGCACAGAACCGTGCCATTGTTACTAAGAACAGTCTTGGGCTCTCTAAAGACCTTCCTGTAACCCTGCTGAGCAAACCTGATACTGCCAGTCCTTCATAGCGATTGTTTTCCATCCCTGGGCTCTGAGGCTGGAACCAACAGGTTTCAAGAGTGCACCCTGCCAACATTTTCCAATTGCATGTGGCACAAGCAGAGACTTCCATGTATCGTATTAAAAAAACCCTGTCAGATCCCTGAGATCTCCAAACCAGAGGAGTTAAATATTTCATAAAGAGAGCTAAGAATGTTTTTCTGTGGTGTTAATCATATTTCTGCATTTCAGTGTTTGGCTCTGGTGTTTACTTTTGTCCTATTCCCCATCAAGTAAGAGTAGCTACAGTCTTGAAATATCCTCTCTGCCGTCTTTATCAGGGAGCACACTTTGCAGTGGAGGGAATTTCTTGTTTAAGAACTTAAAAACAATTATTTGGGTGAGGAGTATTGATCTGAGGATTGTGTTGAAAGTAGAAGTGTGTAAACTAGTGGGTTTATAGATAGCAGTTGGTACATGGCTTCAAATAATACACTTCAAAATGGTGCTTGAGTGTTATTGTGGATTCTGCTAAGTGTTTAGTGTCATGTTTGGAGAGCTATATTCTCAGACGAGTTGCACTGCATGGTTTATGTAGAATCAAATTATATCCACTTTGATGGCAGAAGCTGCCAGCAATGAGAGTGACCCCTTTCCTCCAGCTGATATTAAAAATGTTCTTTGATATGATGGGAATTACTCAAATACTCTGATTTTTATAAAAGCTTGAAAGTAGGTGAGATGTTCTGCTGCTGTGTGGGAGAAAATATATTATTTAACATAAGAAACTATGCCTGGCACATTAAAGAGAGTTGGTTGGCTTGAATGCATTTGAATTCTTTATCATGACAGTTTGTGCTGCTAATGAGGTGCTATTGGGATTGAAAGCCATTTTGCAGACTTGCTTCCTCAGCCATTTGGCATGGTAATGAATCCCCTCCAAGCTTGGGGCCACAGGGTTTGTTTTTCCCTCTCTCCAGTGGAAGGGGACCCCTCACTCTGGCAGAAGCTGCAACTAGAGCTTTGCTGGAAGGGCCTGTGCTCTCCTCTATGTGCACCTCGTGGGTGTGGAGTGGGAAGAAAGCCACTTTGGGAGCAAAATGCACACGCTTGCCTTCTAAAGTTACTCAGAACAGAGTTTTTCAAGTGCTTAAAGTATTTTATCCTGCATTTATTTCAATTCTTAGGAATTACATATCACTCATTATAATCTGTGCTATGCCCTATTTTCTCCTGAGCCTGTACTGCTTCCAGCTTTTACTCTCCTATGGCAGATCCAGGTTCATAACCAAATAAGCCAGTTCCCTTCTGAGAAATGCCTTCCTCTCTCAGCTGTTTCCCTGAGGGCTGCACAACACAACATACACACGTGGTCCTGAAAGAAAAGCATTTCCCCTGTGCCTCCAGTCAGAACAGCAAGACATTTAATCACCTGTCAAGCCTGTCTGATAGGCTGGCACGTTTAAACCTTAAATCAAAATGGGTTTGGTGTTTGGGTTTGGTTGGGTTTTTTATTTCCTTTTCCCTCTTACTAACAAACCTCAGGCAGGGGAGATGTGACAGCTCTGCTTAGCACCAGCACCAGCAGCTCTTAGGCATGTGAAGGGACAAGATCTCTGCTGTTGGATTACATACAGCAGCACCATCACAGTGATCTATATTGCTCATTATCTACTTTAATATTCCCTCGGAGTGCACCAGACGTGATGGATTTTATCATCAGCTGGTATCTTTGATTCAGCTGCATTTATTTCACCAGGGCTCTACAGATGTCTGCAAACCAATGCCTGGCTTTAGATGTTAAACAAACAAAAATATGTCTTCTGATCAAATACTCTGCTGAGGTACCTATTTTTTTAACCTTCTATTTCCAGTTTTAATTGCCTTTTTTTCCTTACAAAATCTCATTGTAAATCTCTCTCCCCTTCTGCCTTTCCACAGAGAGCAGGAGCTTTATTCTTATTTTTTAACAGCAGCTATCTGAATCCCTCTGAAAAAAAATTAATTGATTAAAAATATTTTTAGAGTGGCTGTCTTCCTCTAAACAGGAAGCAGATTGAGCAACATGCAAGTATTCTTCATAAAAATCATTCAGCTGAAGTTAATGAATGTGAGCATGAGGGGATCAATCAGCCATATACAGGAAATGATACAGAAATGATACACATCATGCCAAGAGCTCACCACATCTTCAGCTCCCATGCCTGAGCAAAGTCAAGCCATAATTTAGCCCCAAATCTTATCAGATGCTGGTAGAAGTAAATCTGTGCTTGAGTGGAGTGTGGTTCTCAGCCAAAGTTAAGGTTTTGAGGCAGGTTGTTGCAGGGAGGCTGCAGAAAGCAAAACCCCTCAAACCTTCAGCTCCTCTGGAGAAACTTTGTCAATGTAATACCAGAATCTGTTGAGAAGGAAACCTGAAGCTTTTGAGGACTGGTTGGTTGGTTTTCTCTTGTTAGAAATATTTTCAAATGTTCCTTAAATCACAGAAAATTTGAATGCAATTTTCCATGGACTGAAGGAGACTGTGCTCACCTAGCAGTGACCTGCTTGCCCCTAACCAAATGGCATTTGACTTCAGGTTTTGTTTTTCAAACATTTGCTCTAAAATGAAATGCCAGGTTTGTGTTGGTGTTGGTTGGGTTTGGATTTTTTGTTTGTTTGGAGGTTTTTTTTGTGGTGGTGGTAAAAATTCCTTTGCTCTGTTTTGTGACTTGTTTTTGCATTCCTGCTGTTCATATTCTGTCCACATAGCTCTGGACTGGAATGAGTATGTGTCCCTCGATAACAACAATCAGGGAAATTTTTATTCCTGGCTGCAAGTCACTTCATTCAGAAGTGCTTTTTAATTGCAAGGGGCTTCCACTAAATGGAAGATAGCTGGGATTAATTTCTGTGTGGAGCAGCTAATTATGTTTAATATTCAACCTTGCTTGCCATTGAGCTGCCAGAAGCATCAGGAACAAACATGAAGTCTGGCTGGAGCAGCTGAGTTCATCCTGGCAATCATTAGGAAAAAAGAAAAACCAAAATCCCAAAATTTGGGGGGGAGGGGAGGGGTGCTGTAAGAACACGGCTGTCTTCACAGCCTCTTCCTCAAAAGCAGAGATGAAACTTCTGTCTGTGGCACAAGAACAGTGCATGGAGTAATAATATTGTGCAGCCATGGCCATTTTTATTCCTTACTGAGGAACAGCAGAACCATTGTCATTTTCCCTAGTCCTGCTTGCCTTAGGCCGGAGGGGTAGAGCAGCTACTTGTTTCCATGGAGATGCTTTTTTAGCAGGAGAACTTGGCCTCGTGTCTCTGAGACAAAAAAGAGCCGATTTCCATCACTGCTCTTGGAAGGACATAGTGGGTGAAGGGGTCTCTTTCATCCTAAACCTTGAGGGGAGGGGTGGGATGTTAAAAAAGGTCATCAGCACATTGGGATTTTACAGTTCAACTCCCAGAAGTCATAAACCGCCCCTTCACATCTGGAGCTGCTAAAAATCTAAGCATGGATCTCCATAACAATCCTGTGGCTTTATGAAATGGGAAATGCAGCAGATGAGAGAGTAATGCAAGTGTCTTCTTGTTGTGGGATTTTTGGCAATATGTAGACTTGGAATCAAGGCTCTTTGCAAATGAGAAGGGAGACAGCAACATAAAGGTTGGGTGGATTAGCTTATGTCAAACATGTTGTTGATCTTCAGGTTTTCTTAAAACTCCTTGTCCTCCTGTCTTACAAAACTAATGGGGCAATCTGGGCTCGGAAAATCCACTGAAACAAAAGGGACAATGTTTCCCACTGGCTTCAGTGGGAAATACCTGTGGCTCTGCTCTTGCAGCAAATGAAAGACTTCCAGATGTGCAATGATATTAGCAATGAAAATTGAGAGCCTGCTCCCATGAAAATTAATTTCTTTCTGTTGGCATTAGTGAAAGAATGATCAGTCTCACAAAGGTAAAAAATTTCCCTTCTGTTTGTAAAATGAAATGAAAGTCAAAGTCAAAATTTGGATAGAGCTTTCAAAGGAATTGCATTCTAGATATCTATCGATGGATGATCCATGCGAGACTTGTAGAACTGATCCAGTCTAGATTCTCCCCCTGACCAATTTCTAGGTAAAATCCAGTCTGGGTGATTCCCCCATTTTCATTGCCTGTTGAGTTCCCCAAGATTTGTTGTAAGAGAAATAAGGGGGAAAATTGAAGTTTTGGAGGTGAGCTGGGACAAGGTTTGGAAGCATCTTATATTCAGTGAGCTTTGCCATTGGAAGCAGCTGCTTTCCTCTTCCCTAAATATTTCCAACTAATTGGACTTGTGGCAGAAAGTCCATGTGAGAATTTACAGCCAAAATGGCCTCAGTGAAAACAGCAAATGCAGACAAATTCAATAAAGCACTTTATCCTGCCTGACAGTAATAATTACTGGCACAAGTATCCAGACAGAATTCTACCAAAATGTGGATGCTCTTTAGTGCACAGTATCCAAGTTTCCCACTTCAGGATAAAACCAAACAAAACCAGACTCCTAAGAGATCTGTTCAGTTTCTAAATACCTATTTCACATTCTGTATTCATTTTTGTGGCCACATTTGTGTTCCCCTTAACAAAGTTTCATTTTAATCATTTTTCAGCCCCCAAATAACTTTGCAAAATCTGAGGTGGCATCTTTTTAGGGAAATTAGAGCAAGGATGAGCATTTTACAGTGCTTCAGACTCTGCCCAATGTCATCTTTTCTCCAGTAATAAGGCCAGCATGCTTTCAAGGACTATGCTTCCGAATACCCCATTTTTTAGAGGAATTGCCAACGGAGAAACCATTCTTCATCTTTAATTATTTACAAGAGAGACTGCCAGCAGCAAGAGCCCAAGCACAGACCTATCAAATGAATGGCAGCAATTTCTGGGGCCAGTATCTACTGGGGTTTGTTCACAGCAAACAAGGCCTGAGCACATCCAATTACAGATGTGTCCAGGGGTGTCCAGGGCAGCTTTTAATGGGATGGGACCCCGCCCCCACCCCAGTAATGAAGCTACTTCTCCTGGCAGGATAAAGAAAGCTGCTCTTGGAATACAGTGTAATTTCCATTTCTCAAGTGCAAGAAGAGTTTATTCTTGGTGGCTCCCTCGCCTTCTTCAATTCCAGCTGAATTTCTTGGTTTCTTCTTTGCAAATTCTCTGATTCCAGTCGGATCACAAATTTGCAGATGTGATTTATGTGGCTGTAGAGCTGCAGGAGATGCTCAGTCATGGCTTCTGTGGTGATTACAGACCTGGGAAAAGGTGGTAGTTTTCAGGCAAATCATGGCAGAGTTTGTATTTGGAAAACAGGCCAGATATTTGTGATAAATACCTGTACATATAAATTGTCAGAAAGTTCCAGACTGAAGGGGAAGAGTGTGGGTCAGAAGTTTGTGGTACAAACCAGGATCTAGTTGCTTCAGGGTTAATAGTGTCAAGATGATATTTGCATTAGCTAGCTAATTATTTAATTCATCTGCATGATAAATGTCTGATTTTTATGTTAATTGGACATATTTCTGGCAAGGGAAAAATAACATCTGACAGTGACATTTAATGTCATTTGAATCTCGCTAATGTTGAAGCAGTAATTTCAGTTCTGGGGTTAGGATGCAAACAGAAGTGTTCTGTGCTTTGGTAGCACTTCCGACATTCCACAGCTGCAGGGAGAGATGGACAGAACTCACCCTGCCCTGTCTGGCTGTGCCACCACTGTCCTTTCATTTTCTTCTGATGATGAAAACACAAGGATACAGTTTCTTCTCCTCTTCCCTCTCCCCTCCATTGTGCTCTCTTGTCAGCTAGAACAGAAGGAGTTGAAAAAAAGCTGTGTAATTAGCCAAACCCCATAACTTAATGCCTGTGTTTTGTCTGGGTTACTACGCTTGCATTTTACATCACAGTATCTTAAAGTAGTTCCTCATTGCTAGAAGTTTAAACTTGGTGGAGAAGTGGGGGGAAAGAGCTCCTTCATATTAATAATTAAATGACAACAAATCAACAAACACGTTTCTTTTTGTACCGCTTTGATATGAAGGAAATGGCACAAGGTGGTTTGTGCAGGGGTTGGTTTGCTTGCAGGGAAAGATCAGGTGATCTGAGAGCCTGAGACACTCAAATGATGGATGCTTGGGTTCAGCAAGGCACTTACACACGTGACTAACCTTAAACACCTTGGACAAAATCATTACTGCCCAGAAGTCGATATCATTGAACTCTGGTTCCTCCAGCACAGGCCATGGATCATCCATTGCACACACTGGTGTTCCTTGCCAAGCAGAAGCATAAATATTCCCTGTTAGAAGGTGTTATTTGCGTTGTAAATTGATGTGTGCATGGAGAGATTTATCTCTCAGCTGTTGGGAGGGAGAAGAATTCTTGTACTTTGAGATATCTTAGAAGCTTGCAAATATTACTCAGCAAACAGTAGGTCCGAGCCTGTGGGGCTGTAAATAAGCTTTGTTTCATTGATTTCCATGGCTCTGTGCCAGTTTACTGAAGGGCAAGATAAACTTCTGAATCTTCCCCTGCCCCTTTACTGTTTGTTGTTCCCAAAAGCTGCTCAGAGCAGTCTGAGGCTGAGTTTCTGTCCCGTGAGCTGCTGATAGCAGAGCCCCCAACCCAGGGCTGAGTTGTTGTGTCTAAGAGCCAGTTAGGGTCCTGGGGGATGTACACTCCACTTCTCCTGTATCAGCCAACGGGTATGTCAGTCACAACAGCAAGTTGGCACCAAAGTTCACTGACTTGGCACAGTTGGGTTTTGATAGGAGACTCCTAAATAGGTTTTAAATTCAAAGGGTGTGTCTGAAGCATGGAAATACCAGCATTCTTTCATTAGCTGGAAAGAAATCAGAAAGAGGATGTATGAGCCTTACCTCTCTCCCAGGTAGAAGTACCTACCTCCAGCTTGGCTCAGCGTTGTTGGAGAGTTACAGCCCAGAGCTATTGCTTCTTAACACCTCATTTGTCTTCCTGGCTGTGGGCAATTGGATTACACTCCCTTGAAGCAGGGAACAGCATTTTCTGCTTTGATGTAGTGACCTGAAAGACACACTGAGGAAGTGGAAGACTGGAAGCTTTCTCTCTTTTTGCATCTCCAGAAGTGTGGTTTAGAGGCACCATAAATCAATCACCTCTTGCCACCACATTGTAAAGAGGACAAGTGAGAGAGCTGGGCTAAGAATACAGGGCTTCCATATCCCAATGACAAGGTTCTTGCCAGAGGGGGAGGCAGCCCTGGATTTTGGACAGCTAGCAGTGGTTTGGGTGTGCTTAGGGAAAAGCCTGTGTTAAAACTGCAGTGACAGGAGTGGAGGTGTGTTGATGATCTATCCAGAAAACCAACCCAAATGCTGCATTACATACAAAATATGCATAGTTTGAGACAGTGATTTAGACACCTAAGAAGCTTCAGTTTGGAGCCAGCATTTACTGATGAGTTATTGACTGTATCTATAGCTCACTGAACAGAGCCCCAGCTCGAATAATTTGTTTGCTATTGACAGGAGCTGAGGTTGAAGTAAATTAATTTAGTCAAGCTCATTGATTTTTCACCACTTATGAAGAAGAGAGGTAACTTTATCTAGGTGCTGCAATCACAGGGCTTCTCTCAAAGGGTCATATTCTACTTCCTCTGAAGGAAATTCAAGGAAGATGATAACTGTGTGTGTGCCTGCTGCATTTTCCCAAAGAGGAGCCAGTTCCGACACTGCACTTAAATTAAGGGTGACATTTTTCAAAGGCTGAAATGTTTTTGAAAATCAGAGAGATGTAGTCATAGCTATAGAGATTCCACAATCTCAACAAAATGAGCAGTAAAACACCAGGAGCAGGAATTTTTCAGCTTCAAAGGGTGTTTGTGTTCTGTCTGCTGTCTGGAAATACAGTGTAATCAGAACTACAAGGTGGAATTTATCTCAACATGTCCAAGAGGAACACTGCTCATAAATTATGACTTGTGAGTCTACAATCCCTTTCTAGTTAGGACATGCCTCAGGGATGGGGGAGGTTGGATAAGGCACCAGGGGTCTGGAGGAGGAGGGAAATGCCTGGTGCTTCACTGAGTGCCTCTTCCTGGGGCACTTTGCCTTAATTACCTGGGATGTTATCATCTCATCACTGTCCTCTGAGTGATGCCACCAGACTGAGCATCCTCCTGCAGTTCACTCTGATGTGCCACCTGAAGTGTCTGTGCTGTGATGGGGAAAGGCAGTTTTTTGTGTGAGGGCAGCTGAATTCTCTAAGCAGAGATCAGTGAATTTGTTCCTTGTTTTATTTATACCCTAGTGCTGTGTAGCAGTTGCTCTCAAAAGAAGCCAACCTCTTTCCTTGTATCCCAAACCCCGCCCCCGGTCAGCCAGGCAGGCTACTGTACTGCTAAAATTATCCATTATTTACCTATGGATATCTCAATTGTTGCTTCCTTGATTGGGCTTGTTCTTTTCTTTATTAGTCTTCTGAGGGGGATTAAAATTAGCCAGATATTGAATTGTTCTTGTATCAATCAAATGGAGGTGCATTTATGTGCCGAATAAATGCAGCTTTGCCCAAGTAATGAATCAGTGGAACTGTAAGTATGTGTGGGCTTGCTGTGTGTGGTTATGCCAAGGATTTAGGGAGATGTTAGGACTGAGACTGCTAAGCCCATGTGACTTTGATTGACATTCACTATTCATAAAGGGTTTAATTTCATTTATTAACAAAATTAAACTAATCAATATTTTTTATTGAAGCTGGTGGGGGGGGAAAGCATGCAAAAATTACTTATCTCATTTGCGTGGAACTTCCTTAACAAAAAAATCACAGAACCCTAATGTAAAGTATATAGGAAATGGTCCCCTTAATTATTTGAGAAATTATCAAAATTTTATGTTGTATTTGGAATTATTACAAATTCTGGTATTCTCTGCATCAGCCTCATTGATATCAAAGTTGAGTACTCTGTGGTGCAGTGTAAGCATTTCTATAGTGCCCTGTGGTGCAGGACTGCCATGGCACAGGTTTATGACACGCTCCTTAGGCTTCATCTGTCACTGAAGTGCCTCATTAAGGCAGAATGGCCCTGCTTTAATCAGTCATTAATTACTCAAAAAAGCCCTTTTGTGATAAGGGTGATGTAACTGCAATTACCTCTTATTTAAGTGTGAGAAAGGTGTGATAACTGCTCATTGTGTAGCTGGAGTTGAGCTGATGGTTATTATGGTATGCAGTGTAATTGCAATGTAGTTAAAATGCAGGGATTTCTAATATGAAAAGTACTTAATCTATCAAGTGGCACTAATAGGTGGATCACTCACAGGAGCTTCCCAGTTCCATTACTCATCCCGTGTCAGAGTCCAGAATTTCCAGCACTGTCAGTGCTCAGCTGCTCTGGGAGCTCACCTGTTCAAACACAGAACTCCTGCAGAACAAGCTCAGTGATATTTATGCATTTGAAGTGATTTGGATGCTTCTGATTAAATGGTTATGTGTGACTTTAGGAGTAAAAATACCAGCTTCCTCTTTTTAAAGTATCTACCAAAGAATATGTACGTTGTAAATGTAATTGCTTGGCAGTTGTTTTTATCTTGGGACAACTGTGATCATCTTCCAGAGGGAAAAACAAAACACAAAAGCCAATAGGGTCACAGGTTTCTTCAAGAGTGTTGTATTTGCAGCTATAAAGACAAATACTCAGCTACCCGTAACTTTTATGAGAGGTATTAAGTAATGATAGGGAAGTTCAAAATGTAAGTTTAACTTCTGCAGCTTGCAAACCAGTTTTCTGCAAGTGTAAAGGAAAAGAATCCTGTCCTTCTTTGGTGCCGAGCAAGAAAAGGAATTAGAAGAGTCTTCCTCTGCACAGGATAGCAAGAAGCACTGGGTGATTGCCTGGTCCCACTGCTGTGGGGAGTCTCTGCTGCCTGAACAGCTGCTAGCATGGTTGCTGCAGGAGAGAGGGGTGGCCACATTAATCCCAGGAGGAATTTGCTGAGGTTGAACTTGACTCAAAGTGGATCAGGAATGAAAGTCTCACCCTGAAAACTTGCAGGGTTGTGTGGGAACGAAGGCAGAGTTGTGAAGCTTGGGGCAAGGGTCTGACTGTGCACACATAATTTCCAGCTTCTGCTGTTTGTAACCATATAGGGAAATATCTCTCATTGTTTGTAGCCATGTAGAAGCAACTCCAACCACTCTCTCTTCAGGTTTTTTGGAGGCATTTTATAAACAAGGGATGTTTGCCTGGCTGCCAGCAGTTGTCCTAGGTGTGATACAGAAGTAATCCATTTATGCCAAGTTGAGTTTGAATGTGTTGAATTGAGAGTATGAGGGCTCTAAATAATCAGGGAAATTAGAGCAGAGAGCGATCAGCAAGCAGAGGTGAGCAATGGGATCCAAATGCTCTCTGCTCCACGGGCAAAGGGATCGGGTCAATAACATTGTGCTGCAGGAGACAAAAAGGAGTTTGAATCCTAGAGCAGCTGAAAACTTGCCAGACTAATTTTTCTTCCCCACTTTTTTGTCTCTGTTTGAACAGCACAGAACTCCCATAGCACAGACACTGGGATGGAAACACAGATGCAGAAAGGGAAACACTGAAGTGTGGGGATGTCCCAAACTGGCATCCAAATTGTGGCATCCAGGAGCTCTGTGTTGAGAGAAAGGGAGTTTTGTAGGGTGTCAGGAATGAGCTCTTGGCTATTTTTGGCGTTTTGCCATTTTTGATCTCTTATTAAATTTGTCATTGAGGATATAAAAATAGCAATCTTGGTCTGAGATTGCTCTGCAGCTGGTTGCTGTGGCTTTGTGGGCAGCACCACTGCATTCCTTCCATATCTGAGGCATGCACGTATTCCAGAGGTCTTTGTGGAAAAGTGTGCACTAATTCAGTAGTTGCTGAAAGACAGATGGAATAAGTAAAGTGAGTAGCAAAGATCCCTGCTAACTGCACAGAGCAGATACATTCCTTTCCCTTGAAATTCCCATTAATTTCTGGATTTGTTTGGATTAAACAGTGTCTTTTGGTCAGAAAATATCAGAAGCACTGACCTTTATATACAGAACAGGCACTTTGGTAATTTTCCCCTCTATTTTTCATGGCATGTAGTCGTTTGTTGTTCGAAGCCCTTTAAACTTCTTATTTGAAAACTTTAGATCCTTCTTCAAAGAAAGAAATTGTTAAGAAAAGGTTTGAGCCTGTAGCCTTCCTAGTTAGAGATGGGATGTAAGAGGTCACATCTTAGTTAAGGATTCCTTGATAGATTGTTGTTGGAGAAAAAAAATGTGGAGAGTGACTACCATATATTTTTCATTCCTTTTAATTAAAATGCTACAATATTTTTATTTTCAAATTGGCATGATGAGCTTTATGTTGTGGGGAATATTGGAGAAACTTTTTATATGTTGTTCATATGGGTGTTGTGACCATCAAACTGCAGTAAAGTGTCAGCATAGCCCAGGGTTGGTAGAGTCTGTGTCCTTTTATTTTTCACTGGTTACATTTTAGATTGCTGTCATCTTATTGGGTTGTCTGAGTAGTAGATGAACTCAGTTTTAAAAAGAGCCTGATTTAATTGTTTTTAAGGCTAATCATCCAAATAGATATCACATTTATTGAGAATAACCTTAGCAGTTTAGAATATTGTAATTGGAATTTTCTCTGCTGTGAGGTTGGAATAGAAACAAAAGCCATCTGCTTTTCAGCTTTGTCAGTGGATATCCATCATCTCACTGGCAATTTTGCTCACTCTGCCTCCAGCTGATGTGTTTCCTCTGACCAAATTCCCTGGAAAAGCACAGAAATGGTATGGTTCCTTCTCTCAGAAATGGCAATGAGAAGCACGACAAAACAGAGCAAAATAAATAAATTTCAGGCAATTGAGGTGGAAAAAACCCCTCAAAATGTATCAGGTTAAAAGACACAGACATGAACCCCACCTGGTGTGGCTGGCAGTGACCAGGTAAAGCAGCAGGCAGTGATTTTTAAATGTTGTGATTTATTGTATTTTTACAGCTTAGGGATATTTTAATACAGCAATCACTTAAGGCTAATGTATTTTAATGTACCATAGCATTTTCATGAGTGCCTTGTAGCAATAGTTAAAGTCACAAAATGGTTTCTATTAAACTTTCCTGTTTTCAAACACTTCAGACTTTCTCTGTCAGCAGAGATGGTCTGGATTTGATCTATGCTCAAAGCAGATTTCCTGGGGTTTGTAACTTACTTCTATGCATTATTAAAAAAAAAAAAGAAAGAGGTTTGGCTTCTTTTGAGTCATGGCCATCATAAAAATCTTCCTTTGTATTACAGTTTATAAGGTAAAATTGCAAATTTCTTTTTTTTTTGGGTTTCAGAGAGAGGAACCACTTAACTGAACCTCAGATCTTACCCAGAGCCATGTCCTGTGTGCATTTTGATGTGTTTAAGTGTCATGTTAGTGAGGATGCCAGCTGGATGAGGATTTGAAGGTCTTGCTGGAGTTAACATTTTGTATTTTACCACCTAGGAATCATTCAGTCTTGCATATTCCATGTTTTGATTGAAAACCCAAGGTTTTTGAACAAAGAAAGGTGATTGTTTCTCTTTTTTAAAACCAAATGAGCTGGGATGCCTTTTGAATAGCTTCAATGGCAGGCTGAAATTACTTGTAGATGGTTCATGCTTTTCTTTGCAGTGGCTGAAGAGCTGATTTCTCTTGTAGCTGATTCTGGGAGGTTTGATGTTCAAAAGGTCAATTGCATGAGAAGAAAAAGAAAAAAATCTTAAATGGCATCTTTGAATTAGACAGACAGTGAAATTAAAATTCTGAATGGTTGATATAAGGCTTGAAATGTCGCTTGAATAGAAGACTGGGAACAGTCACCACTTTATGGAGGAATCTTTCCTTGAGGGTTGGCTTTTCTGCCTTCTTTGCTGAAATTTCATGCAGCTATTTTATTGTCTAATTTCTGCCAGTAAAAGTTACTTCTTTTGTCTAAGAGCCATTTCTGAAAGTTCTGTCCCCCTCTTGACCCCAGAAAACCCTCTTTCCTTCATTTCGTTTGCCTCTCTTGTAAGCAGTCTGTGTCTATTCTTTGCTTCCTTTACCCCTTGATGTTCATAATCAATACTGCCTAAAGTTCAGATCTAATTATTGAAATCACTTGGGACTCTCCAACATACATAGAGGTGACCAAAACTGCAGTGCTCAGAGAAGATAACACATTTCCAGCATCTGAGGTATAAATGCAACCTGCCTCAATTTACCTCTGTTTTGGGTCAGTATTTTAACACTAGGTCTGCCAAGCAATGTTTTTCTCTTAAATTTTGTATATAGTCTCAGCTCTAGTTAATGCATATCTTTGTCTGAGGAAAATAATCTACTTTCTGATAATTTTTTTCCCATGCTTTATAGTTTGGGATCATCTGTTTCATCAATATCCGATTGGATTTTTTTCTCCAGTTCATTATTAAAGATACAAAATTGTATCAGTCAATGTGACAGCAAACATTGCTGTATCTATTCCTTCCACTTAGAGTCTGTACCCTTGGTTTCCTTTTTAATTAAAAATTTTCAGTGTTTTTTTGCATGTTAGCACATTGTTCAGGTATTGCCTTGCCAGATTCCTTACTTCAAAATTCCATGGTTATAACCAGCTGGTAAATTTTAGTTAAATTAAAAGCATCTTTCTCCTTTCCCATCTTTCCTCTTTGCTCCATCAAGCAATTTTTTCCTCATTTGTATTTTTTGCAAAATAAAGCTGTTTGGGTTGTTGCCATAGTTGCTTTGAACTATCATTTTTCAGGCCCGAGCATTGCAAACAGTTCTAGAAATACCTCCTGCTATTGATTTATTTTTATGAAAATGTTCAGCCTGTGCCAAACACGAGAGGGACCTTAACTGGAACACAGGTTCAGAGGTGTTAGAGGCAGAAGTATCCATGGAAACAAACTTCTCTGCAGATGTGCAGATATCCTTCAGCCCTGGCAGCCAGAGGTGAGGCGTGTCATTGGCTGACCTGTCTGTGAAAGCTCTCACCTAAACAGCACAGCCTGAGCCCTGCTCAGTGTCAGCTCTGAGCAAACCTGGCTGGTCCCACAGCTTCCCTGCACAGGATAAATTCTGCAGTGATGGAATAATGGATCCAGCACCTGATACTGTCTTTGTAGAGAAAAGAGCAACCTTTTCCTGAAGGCTTTATCGTCTCATGTGGCCTCATTAGCTATTCCTTCCCATTTTGCTCAGTTTTTAAAGCAGCTGTGTTAAATCCTTTCCTTAACCTTCATCATTTCCACCCTTCTTGAGTCTGAGCTAATCCAAGCAAGGCCTGCAGCCAAACCCAGCTTGCCTGGGTCAACCAAGCAGCTCCAGTTAGGAATATCATAGCTGGGATTAGGTGGACAAAAACATGAGAAGGAAGCAGCCTTCAGGTGCTCAGCACACATCTCATAAACAAGCCCTCAAGTAATTCTCCCTGAATTCCTAAAAGAGATCTCTAAAAGATGATGGGGGGTTTTTTTATCCTTTTTACATTTTTTTATTTCTTCAAAATAAATCTAATCTTGAGCTCAGGCAAAGGCTTATCACATGGATAAAAGTTGGCAAAGGGAGATGGGAACTGACTGCAGAATTGCTGGCCTGGTGTCCCCCTCCTTCATCCCATTCTCTGTTTCATTCCTCTGTTTTTGTAGTCAAAACAGCTGACTATTTATGAAGTAAATTCTTGTTTTAATAAACATTAACTCGGCAACATGTAATTATAGATGCAGGAGCAGAAAATAATAGCTGCTACATAAAGGAGTCTCAGTGTAAATAATGGATCTTAAAGCTGCAGTGACTTTTTTTATAAAGATGTCAAATATCCTAAAGGCTTCTCAGATGACTCATGGGAGTTTTCCCAATTCCCATTGTGTTTGCATCCCTCTGTAGCTCGGTTTTCTGCATAAGTGCTGTGATGTGCATTTGTTATACAGGACTGGGCATGAGCTGAGCAAAGGATTCCCCAGGGGGAGTCCCAGTGGCTGCTTTGGCACCTTCTCGGGTGTGTGGGTTGAATCCCAGGAGCCACCTCAGACTCTGTTCCTTTCCAGCAGTGTGCTCTTCCAGAATATGGCAAGAGGCTCTTGCCAATTGTAGTTGTTCTGTAAATGGGACAATGAAAATAAATGGGATTTTTCTGACAACAGGTCAGAAAAAGCTTTTTAACTTTGTTCTTTCTGTTTAACTTTCTGGCTTGATAATGGGGGAAATAAATTCTTCAGAGAGGTGTCCTGTGTTGCATCTTAATCTGTGGCACTTGGATCATGTGCTCTGAAATAACTACAAAGAAATGAAGGTTCATTTATTGTTTGCTGAGTAAATCATGCTGTCATATTGCAGAAAGAGATTAAAAAAAATGTCAACTGTGAGCAAGCAGGGACTCCTCACCTCCCTAAGCACTTAGCAATGCAGAGGAGTGGGATTCCCTCTGGACATGAGCCAGTGGAGTGTGTGATCCATGGATTTACCTCAGAACGTGGAATGGGTTGGCATCAGCAGAACCCAGTGCATCAGGGAGGAAGCAGTGATGGCAGAGCATTACAAAGGCCTGATAAATGTCATGAATAATTAGGTGACTCCCTCAAGGACTGGTTTAGACAGCTATAGAAATTGTTCCTGGATAATTCACAGCACTGCTGGTTGTGTTGGTTTTCCCATAATCTGGTGGGATTGTAAACCATTTACATTATAAAGGACTGAGAAATGTGGTCGCTAGAGTCAGGGTAATTATTAGTAATTATTATGGTAATTAATAATGGCAATTATAGGACAAGTGGGTCCCATCCTTTCAATTAGCTGGCATGAGATGAGGTTCTTTCAGCAGAAAAGAAGGAAGAAAAAGTATTCTTTGGTTTCCTGTACTCATAACCAGCCCTAGAGTGGATAGGGAATTACAGCAGGAATTTGTAACTGGGTTTGTGGCTGCTCTCTTCTGTTTCCAGTGTCATTTGTATAATCTGTTGCCATCATCAGCTGATGTAGCTATGTCTGACCTGCCTTTTGCTTGAAGTTTGCTGCTGCATTATCAGCCAGAGGAAAGCCTTGTGTGCCCAAAACCTGTGTGTGCTGCTCTAATAGGGCATTGTCCTGTGCCTGCAAGCTTGTCTGTAACAAGGGAAAATTGATTAAAGAGGATTGTTCATGGGGAAAATCCACTCTGCTCCTTTGGAAAGCAAGCCCAAAGATGCATATTAATTCCCTGAACTCCACCTGAGGCCCAAGCAAAGGACAGCCAGATCACATATCAGTCACTTGGACCTGGCAGGGCAGTGCCTGAAGTGACCTGGGGATGGTATTTTATGGGAAATAACACTCAAAACCCTTAAAAAGGCCAGCAAGGGGATGTTGAAGGTAGTAGCCATTAAGGTGCACACATCTTGCTAAATTTGCCATGGCTTCAAAAGCACATCTACTCCCTCAGACAATTCAAGCCCCATGAATTAGTTCATTGATCTCAACCTCTTACTTTTGAATTCACCCTGCCAAGAGTGAGCCTGTTCTCAGTGAATCCATGGGAACTGTGGTGGCCAATGTGCAGAATGGTTTTTTTGGGAGAGCTGTTGTGTGTGGCAGGTAGGAGGATGCTGACTTGGGAATCATTTATCAGAGCACTAATCAACCATGCAGTAGTTTCCTACTGCAAGCTCAGCCTCTGTCATCCTGAAATATTGAAACCGGGGAGATTTAAATGCTCTGCAAATATAGGCCCAGTCATGGGGAAAAATGAAAAGTGCCAACCCCTGATTAATGACATTGAAAGCATTGTGACAATGTGGAGCTGAGTGTCTGATGCTCTGCCGTGGACTTGGTTTCAGTTGTGCTTCCTGGGAGCTGTTGGCCGTCTGCACTTACTGATGTGAGCTGGAGGGACTTGGATGAGCACGTTCCATTTCCTGCTCCTGCCATCAGCATCCCAATTTTAGAAGCAGTTAATGGGAGGAGACTGCTTGGTGGGTTGGTTTTTTCCCTTGTTTCTACCTTTTATTTTCCCTTCTTTCTGCCCCCTCGGGAGACTGTTCCACAATCTGATTGCTGTAGTGGTGGTGAGCATTCACTCCTGGGAAGTTCTGTAGCTCTCACACTTCAGCTTATGGAGCTGTTTTCCCTCCTTGGGCCTTCCCTCAGTCACACAAAGAGTGGCAATTCCATTCCTTTTTACTTTGGCTAATCAAGCCAAGATCTGTCAGTTCCCAATTTTCTTCTGTTCCCCAATTACCTGGATAGTTATTTTCAGACCTGTTTTACTTGCTGACTTTTTACAGTTCTGGTAGCCTTTGCTCAGCATTTCAAATGAGGTCATTAGGCCTTTGTACAGCAGCTTGAAAGCTCAAAATAATTCTCATAGATTCAATTCTTCCTTTTTGTCACTGCAAGGCAGCTTAAAATTAGTCTCTGATCACCTTGGTGGTTGTTCAGTGAGTTTTCTATTCCACACATTGACATCAGAAAACTTTACTACTTCCTGAGCCTGAGTTTGTACCTTGTGCTGCTGAGTTTTACCCTGCTCTACTTTCCCTCATCATTCATAAACTTGGGGTGGCATGAAAAAAATCAGCAGCTGACAAATATTGGTAATAAAAGCATGTTGAGAACTGCTGTCTTGGTTTGGGAAGATAGGTATCTGCCAGGGAAAGCTGGAGTTTCCCTTGGAATGGAGAATGTAAACCATCCCCCCTTTTCCAATTATAAATTTGCAGTTAGAGGCTTTCAGGCAAAGATTTGGGGATAGGAGTAGCAGTTCTTTACTAGTAGGTATAACAAAGCAAACAAAAACAACTACAGCATTAATAACAAAAACAGTACCAAGAACCTTGAGGGCTTTGCTTCACAAAACCCCAGGGCAGTTTGGTCTCGGTGCCCCTGCAGGACCCTCAGAGCACCAAGCTGGAAACCATGGAAAAGTCCCGGGCTGGTGGCTGGAAAGGCAGGATGTCCCGGCAGGGCAGGGGATGCAGGGTCACACTGTAGCAAAAAGCGCAATGCCAAAGAAACCTCGACTGCGGGGCAGGGCTGGCCCAGCTCCAGCAGGGCAGGTGAAGGAGCTCAGAATTCCAGGGCCCAGGAGCAGATGATGGTGGATTTCCCAGGGCCGGACTTGCTGATGACAGTGAGCTCCTCCTGCAGAAAGCAGCAGCCTGGCCCTGTCCCCTCTCTCCGAATGCCGAGAGTGAGAGAGCAAAGCTGCCTCCAGCTCTGTCCTTTACCTGCTCCAAAACTGCTTTATCTCCCCCTCTGAGCTTTCAGCCACCTCTTTGTTTTGGTCAAACAACCTTAAGCACCTAGCACATAATTTCCTAGTAACCTATGGGGAAGAAAAAATTCTAGAGTAAAAAAGGAACAAACGTAACCCCCAACAGCTGCTCAGAAAAGAGCACTCTTACATTAATTCAGGGAAACAAAAATAGATGAAGTGGATAAACCTGAGAGTAGATGTTAATGTTTTATTTTGAAAACTGTTTTCTATGATTGTTTTATACTTATTTTCTATTCCAAAGTGGAAGAGAGCAGCAGAACAGGGGCAAAACCCCCAAGCTCTTGGACTACATTATTCATATGTGAAAAGCCACCTTTCAAAATCGATTTAGGAATGATAACATTATTTTAAAACCTTTGTGATAACCCTGAATTTTGTAACTGCATTTAATCCAGTAATACTTGGAGCTTAGTCTCACATGCTTGGAGGCCTGTCATGTTTTGGCTTTGTCTTTGCTCCTTATCTTCCACTTTACCTGAGCTCCTCATGGAATCCCATCTGAGGTAGAATTCATCCCACACAGAGTCTGCAGATTGAAATCCAAAATTCCATAGGTCCTATTGCAACTCAGGCCAGGTCTTCAGAGTAAAACCCCCAAACTCAGATGCTGCTGAGTTGTTGCTGAGAAGACATGAGACACTTTTACTGCAGAATATATTGGGAAAACTGCAAGTTGTCGTGTTTAATAAAGCTCTCTTTAATTTTGGGGTTGTTTTCAGCACATAATCTCCAAATTTGATATCTTGCGAGAAATATTTGGTAGTGAGGAAAGTTATGTGCAGAAGAAACTTCTGGTGTTTGCAGCTACTTAAGCAACATACAGATTATGATATGTTTGCTGGGACTTTGATTCTTCCTGCACATTGGCCAAATAAAATTAACATTGGAAGAAAGATTTCAGCAAAGCAAAGTAGGTGAAATTTATAGGAGGAGCTGAAATTTTTATATGGCATGTTACCCCACAGCTGAGGTTCTGATTTATCTGTAAATCAGCTTTAGGTAAAATAACAACAAACCATACCCTCCTGTCTTGACTTCTGCACAGCTCAGATGTTGCAGGAGATAATTTCCAGTTTAATTTCCAGATGTCCTGTGCAGCCAATGGAGTGCAAAAGTCTTGAGCAAAGTCCTTTTGGATTATCTGATTTAATAACAGAGGAGAAAATAAAATTTCCTCCTGGATTCTGCATTGGTATAAATAGACATAACTTTTGACTTGTGGAGGCTGTTCCAAGTTGCTGAGACTGTGTTTCCAATATGGGGTTTTTGTGAAGTTTTCTGCCACAGAAAATGTAGGTTCTTTTAAAAGGAAAGGGTGGCTCTATTTAAAGGAAAAGGAGACAAAAAAAGGCAAGGGGAAAATGTTTCCACTGTGCAGGGCAGAGGGAGAAAAAAACCAACAATGAAAATGCAAAGCCTTTTTCTTCCAAAACTTCACCTATTCATGTTGAAGGTCATTAACTTTATTTTGTATGGAGAAAACCAAACAAACTTGTAAAAAAAATGTAAGCATTTAAAAATTCCCTTCAAGAAAGAAGGTCCTCATGGATGCTGGCACTGCAGATTTATTATGGAGCTGGTTACAAATAACATGTTTGGATTACAGAGCTCAGTCTAATTTAAGATCTGCCATTATCAGAAGTGATTATTAATTTTGGAGGGTTTTAGAGCAGGTTCTCAGTGAACATGAAGTGTGCTAAATACAAGGGGCCTTTCTGGGTGAGAAGCTGTCTTTCCCTGGATGGGAAAGTCTCCTCTGCATCCAGG
Organism: Trochalopteron elliotii; assembly: GCA_024734555.1. Taxonomy (NCBI): domain Eukaryota; kingdom Metazoa; phylum Chordata; class Aves; order Passeriformes; family Leiothrichidae; genus Trochalopteron; species Trochalopteron elliotii. The sequence continues at coordinate 3,373,078 of JANPWX010000088.1, forward strand.
AGTATTTATCAAGTCTTAAACAACAGATACCAAAAATAGGAGCCAGATCCTCAACTGACATTGGAAAATAGTTATTTTTGAAAGTCAGGGTTTTTTGATTCATTTTTTTATGGGCAGAGATGGTTCCTGACATGTGACAAGTCTGTTTTCAAGGGGTCTGTGTAAAGCATTTTGCCATAATGACAAATTAATATCTTTGTGTCAACATTAAGACTTAAAGACTCATTCAGCTTCATTAATGCAGCAGATTTGTTGTGCATCCTACCTGCATCATACTCCAGCACATAAATGGTACCCTTGATATTCTGTAATGACTGCCTGTTCCCTGGCAGATCAGGATGCGTGGCATTAACATGAAGAAACAAATCCTTTGTAATTATTTATATTTTTTTACCATATTCAAGATAGGAAGGGTAATTAACATGCAGCAGGGTATGGTCTAGATGACCAATTAACTTCAAATAAATGTATTCTGGTAATTACTCCACATACAGCAGTGCAAATATTAGATTAAGTTTTCGGAGTGAATTTTATGGATCTTTGAGTTTGAGTAATTTAAGATTAAATAAATTGACTGAACTTTACCTGAAATTCTTAAAATTACCTGAAATTCTTAAAATTCTTAAAAGTTAAACCTCCAGATAATTTTCCTTCCTTTGGCCCAAACATGAAACCGCTCGAGTCAGCACAGCCTGAAATTCCCACAGAGTCCCTTTAGCCACTGAACTGGATACAAAGCAGGAGGGATGCTCAGAGACACCCCCTGGGCCTCTCTGGATTCACGAGGTTGGGTTTTCTTGGAACATTTTCATGTTGCACACATATCCAACAAATACTCCTGGAAATCAGTCAAGGCCATTAAGTTAATACCGGAGTCAAACACCCTTTAAATTAATAGTGAGTAATTGGCTGCATTGCAGCCACTAATTAAATGTTTCAGCAGAGCTGCTGGTACCTGTCACCCAGAGCTGCTTTGCTGACAGACCAAAACTCCATAGGAGGCATCCTTGCTTTTCCAGACATCCCTCAGAATTTCTCATGCCTTTTCCTCTCAAGGTCCATCTTGGCCCATGCAAACCAATGAGTGGTGCTGTAAATTTCTGCTCATAGGTCAGCAGTTTGTAAATGAGAAGGTTGATGCATCTTAATGTAATAATAATAATCTGAATAGAAAATAAAAGTAAAAGCAGTTGTGGTTGTGCATTCCCCAAGCCTTTCAGAATCCCCATCTACAGGGCTCAAATCCCCAGCTCCATGACTGAGGAAATCCATAACCATTTTCCGACTGGTCAGATTAACAAAAAGCAGGAAAGAACACTTAATTACACCTTTGGAGAAGGACCAAGTTCCAGACTGGACAACTTCAGGAGAGATCTGGAAACCCTATTTAACAGTGCCTCTAATTCCTGTGGTTCAGCCACATTTCCATTCCTAAGGAATCCTTCTTTTGCTCTGTATTCACACAAATATTTCCATGGACATTGACTTTGCATTTGTGAAGTTACAAGAAGAGTGGATGTTGCCACCTCACATTGCAGCCCTTACATTAGGACCATTAGTTAATATTGTTAATATTATTAACATTGGTTAATAAGCACTGGTTCAATCGAATTCAGGTTTTCATAGCAACAAATCCAGCTGTCCAAAGGTGCTTAGTCTCATTACATCTTTTTATCTCATTAATTACATAAATTCATCTGTACCACATGAAGTGCTCTTAGAGAAGCTCATACAAGCTGGTCCAATGAGTTTTTAAATAGCAGTAAAATTGAAAACTCAACATGTTTCCAAGTGCTGTTAAACAATTAATTTGCCAAATATCTAATTTGATTTAACTATTTCCAAAATAGAGACACACATGGGAAAATTTCAGGTGAATGGGTTTAACCCAATTGACATTACATAGAGATTTCACAATAGCTGGATGTCATAAAGGAGGTTGGTTGTAATTAGTTTGGCATTGAAGACCTGCCTGCTTTTGCCACGTGCACTAGAAACTGCTTAATTCCTGTAAAACAGCAGATTTACAGCCCTGGCAAAGGTCACTCAGTATAGGAATAAGTCTGTGCTACACCAGACTTGATACCAGGCTTTCAGAGCCTGAAAACTATCAGTGAGCAGTGTTCCTTTCAATCAGCTTTTCAGAAATTTAAGCCTTTTTAATATACAGTCTCCAGTCTCTCAAAAATACCAAAGGCCAAGCTGGGTGCCAGCATGTAACAAGCTGCTTTCCAAGGTACCAGCTCTCACCTTTATGTAGATTTGATGGGATTAAAAACTGTGCTGTAAGAACTCTTTGATCAAAGAAGCAGCTGAAAATTGTGCAAGCTGCATCTCTGAGTTGCTGTATCCAGTTCATCCAAGCCTGGCATCCTGCTCTGTCTCTGGCACCTTTCTGCCATCCCTGCCAGTATCCAGCATGTTAGTCTGAAGCCCAAAATCCAAGTTCCCCATAAGCCAGCCATTTGCCTGAAACCCTGAGGACGCTTTGGTATTTAAAAGTGGGTTTTTTTCTGAGACATATCACAAGCATTAGAAAAAGGGAAATTAAACAACCACAGAGTGGATTTTTTTTCAAACTTTGCAAAGGTTTTTATTATACGTGAGGGTATGAGGGAAAGATCACTGTAATGAATGTCATAAGCCTTTGATTTACCTGCTTGGTTTTAGTCTCTTACTATTGAATTACAGTAATAAAAGGCTGTTCAGGATAGCAAGCAGGAAATGAAGCAGCAACTGGTGATAAAAGAGGCTTTTGGGGAAAATACATTAAGGGCCCTTCAGGAAACAGAAAGATATTCTTGCTTCAGAAATGTCTGTAGGCCTGCTTCCAGAGGGGCAGCCAGCCTTGGTTTAGTTTGGTTTCCTGGTTTATTCCCAAAGCTCTCCAAGGCTGGAGTTTGGGCTGCTCTCTGTCCTGCTCATGCTGAGCTGGAAGCTCACGGGTGGGTTTGACAGGGGAACACTAGGGACTGGTGTCGTTCAGGCAACCCTTGTCAGGAATTTTGTGGCCCTCATTTGTTTGCAGAGTGGGTTGAGATGATAGCAGGAACTGGCATTTTGCAAAGTGCTGTTTTGAATCATCTGAAGCGAATGTAACAAGCAAAGATGCAAAATGTAAATATTCCTGGAAGGGCTGGAGGTTCACTTTGCTGATGGCATGGGAATGAGTATGTGAAAATTAATTGCATGAGAAGCCTACAGATTTGGCAGAGGAATTGTGATAGTTGCTGATGCTTCAGTTGCTTTTAGTTCATGCTGCATCTGAAGTGCAGCATGAATGGGCCCCTTTCAAAAATGTTGAATGTTAAGATCCTCAGTGGATGGTTTTCAAGGGCTGCGCTATTAAATCCCATCTTTATCTGTAATGGTCTGATTCAGGAATCTCCTTGTGACACAAAGGTGGCAGCAGGATATGTGAAAGCAGGATTTGGGCCCTATTTTGAGAAAGCAATGTCGTGTTGGTTATTTGCAGTCAGCCCCAAAACCTGGTGCTTCATCTGGAAAGTGAACCACAAAGTGCTTCAGAGGGTGTCCTTGTAGGTGAGACCAGTTCTGCTCTTTGGGATGTATTTGTGGCAAGAATGTGATTCACCAGAGCAAAAAACCATCAAAGGAACTAGGGTAGCACCCAGCAGCAGTGGATGCATCCAACAAGGCTGAATGCATGTGCCAGTGTTGTGTCCTGCAGTGACAATCCTGGCCCTGCAGCAGTTGAGACTTCCCTCTCAAAGGGAAATTGGGTTTATCCAGGCACTGTGAAAGCAAATCTGAAGGAGAAAGGACAGGGCACAGGAGTGTTTCTGTGCTCAGTAACACAGTGAGGGGAAATGCCAGTTGTTTATCAGCAGTTTGGAAGTCTGCAAGTCTGACCCTTGATCAATGGCCTGTGTGAGCACTGCCTGGACTTCCCCTGCTCCTCAAAGATGCTCTGACTTGGCTGTGGCGTTTGCTTAGATCAGAACAAACTCTGGGAATTACAGGCTGGGTGTTTGCATGCAAAGTAAATGCTCTAAAGCTGATCGGAGGAGCTACAAAAGGGCAAAGGAGCGTATTTCAAAGAGAACTGGAGCTGTAAAATTTGATTTAGTTGGAACATCTGACTAGCAGGTGGTAAGGAATAAACTGAAGAACGTGAAAACCATGTGGGTGTGTCAGGGGAGCGAGTTACCAGCAGGTGAAGTGTGGGACTTGTATAGCATAAACCACAACCCAGGCTCTGAAATAGTAACAGTCGTGACACTTTCCCAGACATGAAGGTGGCTCTGATCTGTGCCAGCCTGTGGCCAAAGGAGCCAGCAGAGCCTCAGCAGCTCCAGAAAGGCAGCTGCAGGAAAAAATCTGGACTTGTTCAGTTGACACTCCTTGTATATTCCTTTTGGGAGACAGGAAAATGGTGTGGAAGGTGCAAAGTCACCATTTTCAACCAGCCAGCAAGTTAGAACTGCACTGATGTGATCCTCCCGCCAGGCCTGCAGCATCCTTCTCCAGGGTGGAGCTGCTCTTTCCAGGAGGTCTGGATGGGAGCAGAGAGGGCCATTGGGTTTGTGGATGGCAGGAGAACATGCTCCTTGTTTTCTTTAGTTCCATGTGGCTCAGTGGTTTGGTGTCTTGCTCACTAGTTCAGCTGGTCTGTTTTGACTTGACTCCTTGGATCTGTGATGATTTACTGAATTTAAATGGGAAGAATTTATTATTTTGATTCTTGGAGATATTCTATCTTTTGGACTTAAAACAGCAGTAGTAGTGAAAACTTCCTGGCAAGTGTGTGTGTGTGTGTGTGTGTATATATATATATATATATATATATATATATAAAATTTGGTAAACATGCTTTCCCTGTGTTCTCACCTCTTGTTTATCCCAAAGAAGGTGGAACATGGGGAAACTTGTTAATGGACCTCACAGGAATGAAAAGGGAGAGTGGCAGTGATGTTTTGTTTGTGAAGAGGGCAGACATTAGCCTTGGGAACCATGCTTTTAATTATTAGTCACAAAGTTTTTGCTTTCAAGGCTGTACAGCACTGGAGGAAAATCACACATGGAACTGTGCTTGCACAGAGAGGAGGTTGCATAACTGGGCTGAGATGACAAAAAGCTGTTGTTGAAATGAAACCTGCACGTCTGTGGGGAATTGTAATTCCCAGTAAGAAATGCAAAACATACATCTATAACTGAGGGTTGTATTAATGGACTTGTGTAAATAACAAATCATTCCAGTTTTCAAAAGCCTTTTCAGAGGAAAGGATAAACCTGGGGCAAATTCGGCATGGCCTTGGCAAGTTCAATCCTGTGGTCTTTGCAGTCACATGACATTCAAAGTTTTCTTCTTCATCATCTTCAGCTCCTCGCACCCTCCTGGTGAGACTGGCTGAGCATCCCCAGCCCACACGTGTGTTTGGCAGGCATTGGTGTGCAAGGAGGGGATTAAAATGTCACTTCTGGGAGCATATATGGGAGGCTTCAGGGTATTTCTGGCTTTCCTCACAGTCAGAAACTTTTTAGACATAAAAACTTCTGGAAAAATAGATGTCCTGTGTACTGGTATGAAGAAGTGCTCCTGAGAATTTGTAGGGTAAGCCCTGGAAGGGAGGGGATAAATTAAAACAGCTGGGAAATTGTAATAGGGGAAAAAAAGTAAGATGGATTAAAGCCAATTCTAGGGAAAAAAAAAAAAACCACCTTTTCTCTTGTGCTTTAAAGCACACCTCTCATAAGGGATATCCTTAGTTGCACTGGTTTTCATGAGACATAATCACATACTTTAAGCTTTTAGACAGCTCATTCTTTGAAGTACTTTTCCATACCAGGGTTTAAAAAAAAAAGCACAAAACCACTCATATATTGCTAGATTACTTTTTCCCATCCAGCATATTCCTGTCCCATCCATCCTCAGGCCTTTCACTTGTGTCTGTAATGTTTTGCAAGGATTTCTCTGAAGTCAGATTAATCTGAATTTATCCTGAGAGTTTGCAGAGCAAGAACTGCTACATCTCATTTTTAAGAGTCCTCTCTTTTTCAAACACAGGTCCTGCCTATAAAGGGGTGAGGGTATTTTTTGGGAAGAGGGTGTAGGACCAGGTGACTGCTGCTGTTTCTTCATCAGTGAATGGACTTTCCATGAGGGCAGTCATCTCAGGGACACCCAAAGCAGCTTTTCCTAAAAAGGGAAGGCTAAAAAAAGTGTTAGATGTAGGGGGTCCAGATAGAGAGCTGGGGTCTGTGGTTAACATAGAGGAGTTGTGTGTGTTTAGTACCACTGGGACAGGATGGAAGCCAACTTCCCAGGTCAGGAAGGTGCAGGATAACTGCAGAGGTGATGGAAAGGAGTGCACATCTGACCTGGTGTAGGTGATACACGGGAGAGCTAAAAATACCTTCTTCCCCACCAATGTGGAACAGATATCTTGTTAATTATGCATCTTTTAAGCTTGGTTTGCAGATTGGCTTAGTAATATATAATCATGATTTACTTAGAGACAAATTAGCATTTGACTTTGAATTTCGAATAAGTCACCTGCATTCCTGATGTGTTGTTATCATGGAGCTCATGCTTGGCACTTCACGTTTTTTAGGTCAACAATGTGAGCACACTGGACAGCTTTTTTTCTTCCCATTTCATAAGATTTAACCTAAATCATGTCATTAAGCAACATTATGTGAATCTGGTTATGTTATTTATTAAAAGTACGTGACACATTCCTTTTTCCTTCAAATCCAGCCAGTCAGTTGTTGCTGAGTTTCTGGGTTTATGCCCACAGGGTCTGTATTACTGGTCACATAATACAATAACTTTTGTCAATAAACAAAAATCCCCTTGTTGTCCAAGTTAAGATGTGTTTGTGACACAAGAAACTGACCCCAGCACTTTGGTACATGGCATACTGGGGTGTATGGAAGTCTAACACACTGAGATGTGTGCTTTTCTTCTTTTTCTTTTTTTGTGTGTTTTTTCTTTTTTTCTTTTTTAGAGAAAAAAGAAATTGCTTTTGAAAAGTAGAAATAAATCTTAACTGCCTGTTTCCACTATGATCCACATTCATTTTCTCTGTTGGCTGTGGTTCTTACATCTATCAAAACTTTTGGTAATCAAGGAGTCTCAAAACACAAGGCCTGGAGGCCCAGCTTCAGTGTCAAGACACTCACAAGAAGTGAGCAGAAAAAGGAGGTGAGAGCTACATTTTGTGGGCATTTAATAATCAAAATCAAGGGGTTGAGCAGGAAAAGCACATTCTGGGTATTTTTTTCTGCTTTATTGTTTGCATGCCGCTGCTGCTCCTGTTGCACAAAGCTCCTGGGAGTCTCTATAGTTTATAGGACATGACTCATTGGTCTTTTGACACTGAGCTGTTTGATACAGAGATTTTTATTTGTACTTCCATGGAGAAATGTGTGTATAGATAAAGGTTACAGAGGGAGGTGAGTGGCCCTCAAATTGTGTTATGTTTAAAAAGTCTCTTTTCTTCTAAAATGTTAAATAGGATGGCAATGATGTCCCTTCCAGAAGGCTCAGAACGTGCCTCTGTGGTTTGTGTACATACAGCCAGGATGGGGGGAGACAGAATACCTTTTACAGGCTGTTTACTTCTCACATAATCAAAATGGCAGTGGAACAACCCATATTTGAAAGTGCCTTATTTATAGTGCCTGATTGTAAACCAGACCTGCTTCTCTTCAGCTTGGCTTAGCAAGCAGGTAGGAATATTAAGCAAGGGAATGTGACCATCCTGCAGTGTTCTTCCCTTTTCCCTTCCCTTTTCCAGTCATTATTGTGGTGCCAGTGATCTCAGGTCCTTTGGCTACTGCCTTTTAGGAATCTAATCTTTGTATCTATTATTGGTAAGTCTCCAGCGACACTTAATGGGAAGTGCCCTAAATATATTTGCAAATAAACACCTGGAACTCGGCAGCAAAATCCCCCAGGCTTTACTTAAACATTCTATAGGCTCAAAAATGGAAAGGCAGGAAAGAAAATGCTGAGGATAACAAGGGGATCTGTGCCAGGTATCTTCTCCTGGGAACTGCTTCGAGGCAGGAAATGATTTTATCTCCCCACTGCCCTCAGGAGCCACCAGCATTTCTGCTCTTCATTCCATTACAGGAGCACAAAGGAGCCAGAGTTGGGCTGTGTGAGAGTCAGACCATGGCCATCCCTGGCTTTTAAAGAAATTTATTCAACTGTGCATGATTAATTTTTTCTTCCAGTGCATCACTTAGATCCACTGAGAGCATTTTGCCCAGAAACACGATAGCTACTGTCCTAGCTGCAAAAATCAGTGGTTATTTAAACTTCCTGGAGCCTCAATAACCCCAAAGTGGTCCCTTCCTGTGAACCCTATGTTCTGCCTCTTTCTAATGCCCTGCTCTTTGTGTTCTTGTTGGAATTCTTATTCAGTGGTTTATCTCACAGACATAGCAAGGCAGACTCTGCTATTCCATCTCTAGATGAGGTCTCCTGACAGACAGCTAAAATTTTTTCTAGTTATCTCCAGGTGTTTCAGAATTTAAAAATTCCTGTGGAAAAGCACAAATTGTTTGGGGCAGAGTTGGTTGAAAATCTATCAAAATGAGATGATTTTAATGAGAGTGGAAGGAGGCTGCATACAGTAGTCAGCCATGCCAACCTGCTAAAAACCTCAAATGATTATAGTCTTGGGATAACTTGAAGTGATAGCTTCTCATTTTTGAGTGGTCGTTCTGTGTCTGAAGACAAAGATCCTGTATTTTGAAGTTTAAAGCCCTCATTCTATACTCATCTGCCTTGATGGGGAGATAGGGTCGAGAGAAAAAAGGGAAAATGAGCTTACTGTTGATCCCCACTCTGCCCTGGGAGCTGATGTAAAGGTGTCAATAAAATAGTTGTGGTTTGGAGCACGTACAGGTATGGGTATTCTGGGATTTCCTGCTGAGGCTTTTCAGGCTTCTATTCCAAATCTTTTCATTTCGTGCACTTCAGGTTTTGGTCAGGCAAATCTTCCTGAGAAGACAATTAAAAGAATTTAAACCTACATGGGACCTTTCAGTTGATTAAATTTTTCATCCTCTGAGGAAAATCCTTTTTAGAGGTTGGGATAACAAGGTGGTAAAATGTGCCTAATTACAGTTGACTCCAGTGGATGAACTTCAGTTTTAGTCTGGAGAAGTTGAAAAGGAGTCCATGGTTATTTTAAAATTAATTATCACCCCTCTGAAGTCCTGCTGAAAAAAAGAAAAAAAAAGAACAGCTAGGCAAAAACAGGCAGTAAAATGACTCACAGATGAGGCAAAATCTACCATATGTCAGCTCCACCTTAGAGCCAGTGGGGTGCTGCCTTTGTTTGTGTCAATGGGATATTTTTGCTGAACTATTACAGGGCACCTTGTGCTTCCCATGGCAAAGCCCCGGCATTTGGTGGGTCTGACACAGCAGGAACAGCACTGGGCTGCCTTTTTTATTTTACAGTTAGGTGTTGAGGCTCTCACAGTACTTACAATTACAATGTAAATATTTGAATTTTTATTTTTCAGAATTGATCACTTGTCTTCAACATCTGCTGAGTACAGGCGATGCAGGAGCTGAGGGGGAAGAAACACATGCATGGATCTCCTCAGCAGGGCATTGGCTCAGCCCTCCTCAGCTATTTCCTCCTGATGTGTTGGTGCTGAATGTGTGGGCACTTCCTCCCTGGTGGCATCAGTGCTGTGGCTGCTGAGGGCTTTGGTGTGCTCCAGGTTATTTACACTGCCTAGAAAACAGGGAGCAAAGCTTGCTGAGAGACCCCTGAGCAATTCTCTGTCCAGCAGGCGCAGGGCAGGTGAGAATTTCCCTTGGGACTCCCTGGAAAAGGGAAAACTTGCAGTCAGGCCTGGGACAGCCTGTTGCATGACTGGGGATGTGTGATGGCTGGAGGTGACATTGTCCCTGACCATGGCAGCCCCAGCCACGGACGAATCCCATGAACCAGGAGGGACAGAAAGCTGATTGAAATCTTTGCCTTGGGGAGAGGAAAAGAATTCTGCATTCCCTCCCTAGGAATAGGGAGATTCGTCATTTTAAAGCTCCATTTCTGGGTACTGTTTATTCACACCCTCCCAAACACAGCACAGGCTGTTAAAATGAGTGCAGCATCCAGGAGTGCTTTGTCCAAGAAGTTGTGTAGTAAAAAGGTAGCAGAAAACAGCTGCAATGGAGCCTCAGGGCAGGAAAGCAGCTGCACCAGTGGTGATGGGGATTCTTTTCTTTTGGCCCCCTTATCTTCTTTGCCCTCATGGATGACAAACAGAGAAAGCAAACTGTTGCCTGCTCATGCAGCTTTGTGACTTGTAGGAGCATCAAAACCACCTCAGTGTTGCTATGGAGCACTAATAAAATACTTGTTAGTGGCCTTGGCTATTTATGGACCTTATGCTGGAGCTGCAGTGGGGGTTTCCCTGTTGATCCATGTTACAGGAATCTGCACCACGGACAAGGAGCTAAAATTGTATTTTACAGTCTGGATCAGCAAGTCTTTTGAAGTTCATTGATTAGAGCTTGGCACAAAGTTATTTTTGGATGGCAGTTCCAACCTCTCCCTGACTTTGCAGAGAGAGTTTAGAGAAGCCCAGGCTTCTGTGTGCTTACAGCACCTGGGTTGGTACCAAGTGGCAGAGGAGGGTGGTGGCCAGGAGGACACTGGGTGAAGCACAGCTGTAGCAAGCACCAGGCAGCTCCTTGTGGAGTGCAGACAGATGTGGCTCCATGTTTCCTGCAGGAACAGGCTCCTGGTACTCTCTGAGGGAGGCAGCGGCTCAGGCAGGACTGCAGGAAGCTCCTTGGACAAAAACATTGTGATTCAATGAATGAGGCTCTGTTAGACTTCCTAGAGAGTGGGCTTGCTGTATTAAAAGAGGAATTGCAGAGCTCTTGGAGAAAGGCAGAATCCTTCTGAAAACTGCAGGTGTAAGAGCTGCTAGAAAAGTTTTAGATGCATTGTACTAAATTCAGCAAAAGTTGAGAGTGAAGTTTCAAGAAGGAGTTAAGGGAGGGAAAACATCTAAAATAAATCTCTGACACTGACTCTGTCTATGTGGTAGAGGGGCAGACAAGGAGAGGAACAAAAATAGTGAGTGAAAGGATTTTATGGAGACTGGAAATCCTTTGTGGAGTGAGACTGGTCTCTTGTGCTTTTGTTTGAGAAGGGGCTCGATATTTGTCTTCTGAGCCTAGCTGAGAGAAAACATTCCATGTGAACATTTAGGAAATCAACACAATTCATTCAGTTCACCTAGAGAAAGAAAATTCACGAGACATCACCCATGATTAAACCAATCTGGTGCCATTCTGTTCTGTTGTCAGACATTCCACAATCAGAAAAACAAGGGAACGTCTTCAGATGGGTTTGTTGCCGTGTAAGAAATGTGGGGTGATTTCTTTTTCACCAATCAATGTACTAAATGTACAACCAATGTATTTTCAATGTACTTAAACTGAAACTACAGAACAAAGCTTTAAGTCATTATTATGAAAAAAACTCATCACCAAAAACTACCCCAAAACATATCCCCCCACCAAAAATAAACAAAAAACCAAAAAATGAACCACACAAACAAAATCAACCAACCAAACTAAAAAAAACCAACAAACCCAGAAGGAATGGTAAATATACTCTTATTGGTGTCCTTGGAGAACTCTCACCTCTAAATGTTACAAGGTGATGGTGCAGACAGGTTTTTGTCCTGAACATCTTCTAAGAATGATTATTTGTCCTCATTCATTGCTTGATAAGAGTCCCCTCCCCTCCAGGTCAGTCTAGGAACACCATGCACAGCTCCCTGGGGTCAAACCAGGGAACTTTGATTGTTGTATTAGTTTCAGGCTCATTATTTTTCCAGGGGGGAAAAAAAAGGTAGAGACATGTAATAAGATCAGTTACCGTGGAAGTAATTTAAGTTCTTTTCTCCATAGTTGATGAGCAAAGTAGACAGGAACTTAAAGATGAAGGTGGTTATGCCAGTGTTGTCAACAGCTGCATAAAAGTGGCTCAAAGTCTAAGACTAAAATAATGATTTTGTGTATAATTAACAGAAAGTTCTCAACAATTGACATTAACATTCCCAGGGAAGTGATGCAGGTATCTGGTTATTTGACTTCAGTCAGACTTTACATGCTTAAAGCAGAATCACAGCTGATGAAACAGCACAATTTTAAGTCACTGATTCCTACCTAATGAGCTTCCTCAGTATCACTCAGGGAATTCATTCCCAGCCTTTGTGGAACACAGTACTTGTGATTAACGGGAGGAGAGAATTCACCACGTGAGGCTTTTGAGTTGGAAAGAAATGCAAAGCTTCTATCTCAAACTGCCATTTGTGTGCTGCTAAATGCAGTATCCCAAATCCTGAGAGCAGTTTTTCCCATTTTGTAGAACAAGTAGCTAACATCCTGCTGGACAAGATTCCTGTCAGGCTTTTGCTGTGCTATCCTGGCACATACTTTGTATCTGGTGTCACTTATTTCTGTGTTGGGAGCTATGGAACTTCATGGCAGGAATCATCCTAAGGATGTTTGTGTTTTACACGTGTCGTTATGGATTTGGGGTACTCGGGAGTGTCTTTGCTGTGCCCGCTGGTTTTGTGGGATGCTTTTATTGCCATGGATTGGCTGCTAAGTCTGTTTATTCAGCCTCTCTGCTTTGCTTTAACAGTTCTGCCACTGCAAACCAGCCCAGAGAGACTGATTCCTGAGGCGAACGATCCTACACTGATGAGAGCACTGATAAACCCCGGGAAGAGACAGGATGAGCCGCTGGAACTGCTCTCTCCCCTGTCACTGAAGGGCTGCCTCCCAGAAGATGGAGCTATTTCCCTGAGACTGCTGATGGAGACCTTGTAAGTTCAGTATCACATGAAATTGGGGAATTCTTACAGATGTCAGAGAACTATTCTTCACAGCTGAGAGAAAGAAGAAAGAAATGAGTGTGCTGACCATAGTTGTTTTATTCTAAAAGAAAGGTTTTTTTGTTTTTTTTCTCTGTAAATTATATTCCTTAACAGGAATAGTACATGCAAGTGAGCTCAGTTATTAGAGTCCAGATGCCAGCTGGTTTTTTTACTTTGAAGGTACACATGATTCTTGGCAGATTTAGGTGTATAAAGCATTGCAATTTTCTTGAGTTTATCACTTGATCAGAGAAGGGATGATTTGTCTTATTGGCAGCAGTCACTCCCTTTTTGCTGGAAGCAAATCCATTTACTTCTCTCTGGGATGGAGAGGGGTATTTATTTCTGGTGTGCTTTGGTTTCCACCTGTGAATGATAAGGCTGGGAGGCATTTTAAAATTCCACTTTGAAAATCAGGTGAAAAAGTAATGAGTGTAGAAGATTGAAAGCAAAAGATGGATGTTGATTCTTGCTCAAGGAAGGATGGTTTGTGGGAACCCACAGTCCCTTGAGCTGGGGCTGAGCAGCAGAGCCCTCCTGGGATCAGATGATGAAGGAAATTGTGAGTACCTGGGGATTTGAATACATTTATAATGTGCTTCTGTGTTTAGTGTCTGATCTTTTCCCCTTAAAAGCAGCGTTAACCCTCTCCCTCCTGCCCTTCCCTGCTCACCCCTGAATCCGGGGTAAGGCTCTTGGTCTCTCTTAGGCCTGGACACACTGAGGAATCCCTCTGAGAACTGGACAAAACTGCTGCTAATGACACCCAGCAACTGTCAGTGTCCCAGCCTCGCTGTGGTGGCTGCTGTGAACATTTTACTTTTCATTTTATTGCTGCAGATCAGATACTGGTTTTTACAGCTCGCATGTGTGCTATCTAAACTGCAAAAAAGATTAGGAAGAAGGGAAGTTTTTTAAGCACTGACGTGGTTGTCATGACTACCTAAGCCACTTTGCTGGTGCTGTACAAGTCTTTCACTTTATCTGTCTGGCTTTTATACAAAAAAACCTCACATTTATTTTTGCATGAGAGTCTGAAGAAACAGGGCTCAAGAAATGTCTGTAAGCATCAATGTGTGTGGGGTGTGACATATAGGTGAAGCTGAGGCTTGTCCCCCCAGTCAAATTACAAATGTCTATGTTAAATGCCTTGGACAGGGAGAGAGCCAGGTCCAAGGTATCTCTGCTTTTGCCTGAACTGAAAAGATTGGAGTGCTGGCAAACAGGGCTCCAAATGACCAGGGGAAACAGGCTGCTCTGACTTACTGGGAGGTGCAGGTGTCCTCCCTGAATCTGTCAGCATTAGAAAGTTTGAATTTATAGATAACATATTCTTAAAGAGCCTCCCAATCTCTTTTTTGAAGGCTGTAAGGCTCTTCCACAGGCCTGTAAGGCTGGAACAGCTGGAATGTGTGAATGCTCTTTTGGAAAAGTACAGTTGAGCCTCCAAAGCCTCTTTTGGTGGTTTGGAGGTTTTCTTTTTCCCTTTTTTCTGTAAAGGAAGGGTTTGCTCAGTGACAGCGTTGTGGATCATGTGCAAGGGAACAACCAGAAACAGGAGTTGTCTGTTTGTAAATGTTAGCATATTCCTGGTGCTTTATTTCAGGCCAGCAATGGGTAATCACAAGGAGAACAAGGAAAAGCACTAAGTGTGTTTGGAAAAAGAAAAGATGTACTATGCTTTGGGCACAGGGTCTCCAAAACAGCAAGGGGCAGTTTGAGATAAAGTTTTGTTGCCAGGAGACTGTAACCACGAAACAGAAATGCTGATTAGCTGAGATGCTTGTGAGATGATGAAAAAAGACATCTCTGTGTCTGTGTTATGTCAAAAGCATAAAACAACAGTTATCTTGGAAAAGCTAAACACAACAATGCAGATCCTAACAGCAGTAAATCCAGCCCAAGTGCAAATGGTCACAGGCTGATTTAAAGTTTAAGAGCATAGCTGGAGTTGGTCATTAAATGCTCTGGGAATTAAATTATTGGAGGAGAAGGAAGGTGAAGACAAAGAGGTGAAATGCATGCAGCTCTATCATTCCTTGAGCACTGAATCAGCTCAAACCTGTTGGAGAATGGGCAGCTGAGGTGAGAGGAGTCACTGTAACCTGTGTGCACAGCTTTGTGCTCCCCTGAGGAGCCAGGAACTTCTGAAAAGGATCATTACAGCATAAAAAAGCATTTAAAGGTCCAGGTAGGCATCAAAGGGAAAAGTTTAGGAAGAAATCTGAAAGAAATCAAATGAAAGGGAACAAAGATAGAATTTCAGAAGACACAGGTCTGGGCATCAGGTTCATTTAATGGGAATCAGAAAATAGTAACTTGTAAAAAAAAGAAGCTCTCTGTTAAAAATCTTCTCTTTTATGTTCCCCTGGAAAGGCTGCCATGGTCAGAGGAAAAGAAAATTGTCCACCATGCTGAGGCAGGTTTGCATATTCCTCTGTCATTTGTTTCCTGACAAAGCTGGCTGTTGCAGAATTTCTTAGGGACAGTGAATATAATTTGTATTTGGACTCTGAGTGAATCACCCAGACTGGGCCTTGGTGGCTCAGGTGAAAATTCAGCTGCCAAGTCTGTGGCACAGTGAGAAGTGCCCCTTAAGGTGTTAACAAGGAACGGGAGTTTTCTAGTAGTTATCAGGTGCAGTGGTTGGTGTGGAGGCAGTAGCTGCCTTAAGAGCTTGGTCAACAATAAGTGTTTGCATTCTTTTCTGTGCTGTGTACCAATGAAAGACCAGCTGTGACTGTAAACTATGTACAAGTGTATATAACCTGCCATTTTAGCCAGAATAAACGGAGAACGTAGCACTGACCACACTGGTTGTATCTGCGGTTTGCTCTTGCCAACTTCTCACTTATTTTGGGGTTCCCTCGGCTTTCTGCTGGCAAATACCTGTGTAAGAGAAAACATCTGCAAAATGCTCCTGTAGCTGGTGTGGATACAAATGAAGTTTCAAGTAAAACCATTTCAGTATGTTCATTTGCTTTTTTTTGTGTGGTGAGAATCTGGAGTTGTGAAAGCGTTTACAACTCCTGAAAAAATTGTAGACTACTCAATCATGTTATTAGAATAAATTCAATGATTTATAGTAAGCATTCCTAAAAACTGCAAAATGTAATTTAATTATTTTGCCAGTGGGGAAATGATGAAGAAATGAGTTGTGCTTGCTTAACTTAATTTTTGTTTCTTAGCACGAGGTTTGTAATTACTTTAGTAAGCAAGTTATTTGTTTCTATTAGCAGTAATTGACGAGTAAATGTGATAGTGACATATTTTCTCCCGGAAAACCCTACTAGCAAGTTCCTGTAGTTAAAAGCTCAGACCAAAATTCCAGTGCCAGGTGAGTCTCCAGTGTGTCATCCCAGAGACTCAGGTATCCTTAGCATAATGCACCCATTAGTAATTGGAAACTGCAGGTCCCTGTTACTGCACACTGCCTGCAGTAACACCCCTCAAATCCTCAGTGAGAACAGGCAACACTAGCAAGGTAACGAGGTTTTATTGCTGTTTCTTAGCTAATCTGTTTTATTGTGACTTAGGCTGCTCTGCCAGAAACATAAAATAGGCCTGGATCTCTGTTTTCTGCCTGTGGGATAGGTGGAATTTGGAGTGTGTTGCTCCAAGGGCTTTACTTCTGGGACACTGCTGCTGGTTTGTTATTCCTGTCATGGGGGGTATTGGATTCACAGTGTTTGTGAGCAGAGTTCTGCCTGTTCCCAACTCCTGGCTCTCTGTGCCTCTCCAAATGCTGTTCCCCAGTGGTTTGCAGTGATGGGTGTGATTAGCTGCTGCTGCTGTTCTATTGATTGATACCAGGTTAAAGACAACCTGTCAGGCTTGGCTTCCTTGAAAAATGTGTGTCAGAGGCTGGATACTTCCAGGAACTGTTTGTCACTGGGTATTTGCTCCTGTAAACAACTGCTGGTAGCTGCCTTCTGTAAATGCCAAATAAAACTGCCATTTCCCCTGCCTTGGGAAACCACAGCGTGTCCTCAGAGCCCCACCGGAGTCACTGGGGTGGCTTTTAACAGCCTGTGGCAGGAAATCCATCCTGTGGCACAGTTAGTAGGGAATGCCCAATCCCCTGCAGCTCATGGATGGTTCTGAAGCTCCTCAAAGCTGAAAGTCATCAAACAGCTTTAAAAACCAGGAGTTCATAAAGATTAAGGGGTTTTTCATAGGCAGAGTGCATGTCAGAGAACATGCCCTGTGTAGCTCACCCCCAAGTAGCTCAGGAGTGAAAAATTACAGAAAAAAAGCAGACTGGGGAGACACACAGAACTCCTCAGGGAATTATAGCTGCCTATTTTCTCTTCTCAATTCAATTATTTCCTGCCACGGGGAGATGTAGGAAAATAAACAGAATTATCACCCAGGAAAGGACAATACCGATTGATGAGTGCATGGTGTGGCAGCAATCTCTTCATTGTGCTGGGAGATGACAAAAAACATTCCTAATGAGGGTTTTCATTGCTTGCAAACTCAGCCACTGCTGATCAGCCCCTCACGGATTAGGGATGTTCAGGAGCAGCCAGCTATCTGCAACAAAGGAGTACATTTTCTCAGGATGAAAAAGCAAGCTGAGGATTACAAGGACCCAACAGTCTTTATCTGCAGAAAATCCTTGTTTCAGGTCTCTTACCTCTTCTTAAAAGCTTGGAATAAATAACATTGATTTCCTTTAAAACTTAATGTGTTCACTGTTAAAGTATTCACACAGCTTAGAAAAGAGAAGGGATTATTTTGCTTTTAACCCTTCCTCCAATGTGAAAAGAGATCTCTTCTGCAAAATTTGTATACAAATTATAACATTTTAGACAGATATTTTATATATATATATTTATACTTAATTGAGCTGTTCCTTCTCACCTACTAACTAGAGGTGAAAATATATTTGGAAACTTTTCAGTTTTTATCTCTTTGTGTCAATGCAGATATGTAGATGCAGGGGAAGGCCCTAAAGTTGGGATCAGAGGAGCTGTTCCCTTGAACTCTTTTTCCTGCCTCACCTGCCCTTTGAGCCCTTTCCTGGCAGGGATGCCTCTGAGTCCAAAGGAAATACCTGAGTGAAGGTTTGCTGTGTACAGTCTCTGTATTATTTTGTGGTTTCCTAGTGCTGAACTCCCAACCAGTCCATAACATCTGGTTGCATTTATCCACTTGGCACAGAAACTCTCTTTTAAGTGCTCTCTTTCTGCAGAGTCATGGAAGATATTCTCAGGAGCTGGCCCCCAGCAAAACATATCCTGGGAGAGCAGAGCAGCCATGGATCACCTGCCGGGGCATAACTGATCCCAGTATCTGCTTTATGGGCAGAGGGAATCAAAGCCCTTCCCACTGGGGCTTTGCCTGGCTTGGAGTTGTCTCTCCATTAAGGCCTCAGTGACAGTGCTGCCCCAGACTGGAATAGGATGCACTCAGTGGGGGAAACAGCCAGCACTGGTAGGCATCATGAGCAGTATTTGTTCTGGAAGGGAGGTGCTGGGCTCTCAGAGATGAGCAGGAGCCATGTTAATACCTCACTGCTCTGGGCATTGAGGTTTGCAAAAATTCCCTGTAGTTGGAACACTGCTGCCACATTCAGAGTTCAGCTGTGGCTTGTAAGCTGCTTAAATATTAAATGGTTATTGATTTCTTATCCTGGGAAACTTGATTGTTTAAGCCAACTGAAACCTCTGTAGGTCCTTAACAAAACTGGAAGTGATGGGTTTGAAGGGAGAATAGGGTAGAACAGCTGGAGGGGTGGAATGGCCATTACTGGAACCAGGGTGTTACTGAATGCCAGGCAAAATAGCCTGGAAATCCTGGATTGCCTTGGTCTCGTGTTGACTGGGGACCAGTGCAGGGCTCAGTGGCTGCAGCAGCACAGAGTTTGCTGGTCGAGGATATTTTCACTAAAGGACTTTGCTCTACAGTTAAACTGGGGTGGATTTTGGATGGATTTAGAAATAAGGTTATTCCTAACTCAGAGGCTGGGGCTGAGGGATGTTCCTTTCTCCTGTGGTTCAGGTTCTCTCTCAGTGGCTTATATCCACTACAAAGAGTTTCCAGGAAAGGTTATTCAGCATTAAGTGTTCAGCCCTTGGAGACCTCCAGGGAAGAAGCCAAGGAAGTGAAGTGCATATTTTTGCAGAGTATTTTTCCATCCATCCCTGGCCCTTTGATCTGAAATGTGTAACCTGTAACATGCCAATTCCATAGCAGCATTTCCAAGCCCTCAGTTTCAGTTCAAATGTTGAGCAGAGACGAGTCATTTGCAGAGGTGGATTTAAACTTCTTCAGAGTTTTGAAAGATTCTAATTTTAATGAATTTTTCTTCACTATCTGTTTCAGATTACAAAATCTATGCTACATCCTTGTATTTTCTCACCTGATTTTGGCAGTGTCTGCATTTGCTGTCGCTCTCCAGGTTGTATTTTTCCATTATTTTAAAACTGTCAGACATTTAAAAATGAGCAAGCTCCTGATTAATAACTAATTGGCTTTAGCAAACAGCTCTTGCTGGGTGGTTACCTTGAGCCAATTCTTATTAGTATTCCAACACACGCAGGAAGTGTTCTCCCTCGTTGGAGGCTGATGTTACATCTCTTTAGCCACTTATAAAATAAAGCTAAGTGAATTAGTATTGATTCCCTTACTTGTAACAACAGGAATGCAACCTAATCACCTCTCCAAATCACCCAGGCATTCCTGACTGAGGCCGGAATGGAAAAAATGTATGGAGAGGACAGGAATTTTGTGTTGCTGAGGGCAACTCTCTGTGACAGGCATTTCCCCAGGCAGAGTTTGCTCCCCACCTGGAGAGTGAGAAACATTTTGAATATTACAGTTGCTAGGTACAAGAGTTTTTCCTTCCACAGTGTCTTGAATTATGTTTGGGTTTTATATTGACAGCAAAGATTAATTAATATTTTACAGGCTTCACTCAGAAGTTCAATCCCCCAAAGCATTTCTCCTGTTTGGTTAAGCTCACGCTCCCACTCTCTAGGAGAGTGTTTCTTCTTTATCCATTTTTCTGAGCAGGTCAGGAAATTTATTACTCTTATTACAGGCTCTAAATGCAGGTACAGTTGAGAGAAAGACAGATATGAAGTTACTGAGATTTTCTGAGCAGTTTCTTCCTTTTCCTGTCTGAATAATTCTTCCCTCCTTCAGTCTTACAGAGGCTAAACCCTCCTCTCTTCCTGCAAATGCTGGAACACCAGAGCAGAACACAATGTTATGCTGGACAATATACAGAAGTTCTGTGTGTACTGAAAATCCTCTTGCAGAGCTCAGAATACCTGTGCTGCTGCCAGAAAATCTGCTGCTGTTCAAAAAATAAAATAATAATAATAATTTAAAAAGAGACCATACCAGAATAAAGTTTGTCATTAAGAAATGCTGACCAGCTTTTCTGATCAACCTACTTTGTGCACAGTGTTTGACTGGCTACAGGAAGCTATTCCTAGGTTATACTTCTGGTAAAGGTCACACAAGTACCCCAAAAATGCCATGCACAGCTTTTGCAGGGCATTTAGAACATAATCAAACCCAGCAAGGAAAGGAACTACTTGAAAAGTAAATGAAATCAAGTTTTGAAATGTTTAGCCTAAACTACTGATGTTTACGGATGGAGCTGAGTTTGGAGAGAGGTTTGTTCTTCACTGAGCTTTTCTAAGTGCAGTTCTTCCACTCTTCATTGCCCCAGATTTCCAAAACTTGAGGCAGAGTTGCATCTTCAGTGAAGGTTCCATGGAATGTCACCTGCCGTGACATCCCAGTGCTCCAATCCTAGGTCTCTCTGCCTGAGTTATGTGACACACCCACTGTATTTCCCACAAAACTGGTCTTGGATGGTCCTGAAAAGATAAAAAGGGACCTACCCAGCTCCCATTTTTGTGTCACTTACAGATTTATTAATTCTCTTCCAAAATCCTCCAGTCAAATAATCCTTGTAGTGGCTGTTTGTGTGCAGTGGGTAGAGACAAATATTAGAATCAAATGTGTAATAAACTTCTTGGGGAGACTATTGTCTTTGAGTGAGCAGTAACCAAGGGGTATTTCAGAGGACAGAAAAAGAGAAGCCTTTATTCTGGACCCCTTCCATCTCTTGAAATGTAACACTCAATGCATTTGTGCAAACACAAAAGTGATAATAATAAACTTCCCTGTTTCTCATGCCCCTTTGTACGTAATCAAACATCTGTTCCATTTTCAGAGTGACACTCCCCACCTGCCACAGATGAGCCCGGAATATTTGGTGCTTTTATTCCAGAGAGCTTTCACAACATGAATCAGAACAAATCGATTCTATATTCTTTTCGTTGCTGTTGATTTTGTGATGCCAACAAACTGCAGAAATTGCTATAAATGCAATGGTAGGGAAGGAATTTTCATTTAAAAAGTAGGTAGAAAATTGCAAACTAAAACCCAGTGATCAGGACTTTGCTGAGGTAGAAAATCTCTAACAATCAGTTTAAGCAAGATTGGAGTGTGCTATCAAGGATTGGATAGACAACCTTGACCTTTCTATGGAGGCTCCTTCTGGAGCTGGGGTAACTCCTACTAGAATATTCCGTTGTCTGACAGCTGAAGGGCTGCCTGGAAACTGAATTCCCAAAGCTATTCCCAGGTCCTGTTGTGCAATGAGAGTGTGCCAAGCTGGCTGTAGGACCCAGCTTTCCCATGGGAACAACACAGTGGTTGTTGTTTGAGAGGGAGGCACTCTCAGGTAGCTGTTTTATTTAACCATCTGTATTCGAAGCAGATATAGGAATTCTGTAGTCTCTCCCATTTGGAATTTCACTGTTGCCAGTGGAATTGCCAGTGTTAATATGGATGTCACACATAAAATAACTCCACATTTCTGTTTCCTTCGTTGTGATTGTGATGTGAAAGAAACTAGGTTGGGTCTTGAGGCATGGTAAAATGTATTTTGCTGTGTGCAGGGGCAGTGAAGTCCTTTGGGGCGCTTTTATTGAGCATGAGTTACTGCTAGGTTGGCTCAGAGGTTAAAAAAAGAAAATTGAAGCCCTGAAAAGCCCTTTTCCAGCCATTTTTCACTTCCATTTTGTTCCATTCCTTTTCCTGTCAATCTGTTGTACAGGCCTGTGTAATGCTTAGGATATACAAATTATTTTTAAAGTTAAAATGTTTAAATCTCAGGATGAAAAGTTTCCCATGTAATTCCTACCATTGCACGACAATGATCAACAACAGGAGATGTGGAATTCTTTAACCAGTGAGAATCAGGAGAGATTCCTGTTACAGCAGGAATTTATAAATATGAAAGTTGATTTCTTTATGATTAAAGGCCAGTTTGACAGGCTATGGTCTGGTGATTCATGATTAAAAAATAAGAAATATCTTTCAGAAAATAGAAACCTTCAAGTTTTTCACCTATTTTTAACATGAACATCATTCTTCCCTGAGACCCTTTTAGAATTTGCACACAGACATACCTACTTGCCTTTGTCCTATCTGGAAATAACTACTTTGAATCAGGAAAGGTATTTTCCTGCTTAATGTTTTTCTCCATTTTCAAGATTTTTTTTCCATCCAGAAGTAAAAAGTGGTTCATTTCTGAATATTACTATCTATTAACACCCTCTGCTAAATGAAATTCAAGGCTTTGAGCTGGATTCAGGTGAAACCACCCTGAGCTCAATCCATTAACACCTCCTTTAGGAAAGACTTGGATTTGCTCGTGTCTAAAGTCACTGCAGGGCAGCATGAAAAATAATGGAAAATCAAGTGTCAACTGTTGTCTTTTTACAGTAAAAACATGATCAATATTCCAGGGGCCCATTATTTTAAAGGAAGGTTTCCAGCTCCATAAAGCTGAGATGTTTGACTGTGAACAGCGTGACATTGCCCAGACTTGACCGTTTTTGGCATTATTAATAAACCCCAGTGTTCCTCAGAAAGGGCAAAATCACCTTCTATCATTCAGTTTTGTGCACTTGCTAATACTTACATGTGTTAGAATCTGGTCTCTCTGGGCTTAATTACTAGGGGGACACCTTGTATATTAAACTGAATAATTTTTAATATTAAAAATCTGCTTGAAACTCTTGTGCTACAGCATGAAAAGCTTTCTAGTCTCTCATTTTGCTCCTTAATGGAGGATCAAACACTGTCTGTTTGCTTATTCCAGGAACAAATGCAAGCAATGGCACAAAAATATCCTGTACATTATTTTAGTTATTGGGAGGGGGGAAAATCACCACTTTACTCTTAATTTTTGTACTAGATCCACTGAATCTCTAACTCACTACAGGCAGCACTCTGGCTTGGTGCTCTTTATGGGCTGAGCCCTTCAGCTGGCAGGAATTGGTGTGGTTTTATTTCCTCAACTCTGAGTGGCTCCAGAAGTGGCATTTGAAATACCAGAGTGCCCAGGCAATGAGAGAGCTTTGAGCATATTTATTCTCTGAGGGGAAAAATCCCCTGAACTCCCAGCCATGCTGAAGGCAGGAATCCTCCTCTTGCCTCCTCTGTTCACAATCAGACATCAGGAGGATCCTTGCTCTCCCCTGAGCAGCTGTGCTGGCCCTGCTCAGCCACACAATTTCCCTTCCTTTTATTACAAAGGGAAATGTTAGCACAGCTCAGCTGCTTCTGAACCATTGATTCACATCAGTAACTGAGCACAGCAGTGTCAGGGGGGAATTTACACACTGTTAATAAGTACTGGCTTCTAAGGGAAGTTTTCATAAAATCATGGAATGATTTAGGTTGGAACAGCCCTCCACCATCATCCAGTCCAGCCATTCCCCAAGTGGAAGCACTGCCAAGGCCACCACTGTTCCCAAGTGCCACATCCACACAGCTTTTAAATATTTCCAGGGATGGTGACACTCCCACTGCCCAGGGAAGCCTGTTCAATGCTTGATGATATCCCAGTGCAGAAATTTTCCCTAATACCCAATTTAAACTTTCCCTGTGGGCTGAGCATTTATAGCTGGTGCCACAGGGTGCAAGAAGAGGTTTTCCCAGGAATTTACCACTAATTGCATCTGTAAAAGGCAGGATTGCTGGGCTAATTTCAAATGATGGATTATGTGTAAAATTAGCTTTCCTATGGAAAAAATTCTCCTTTATGGTGAGTAATGAAAATAATACTTCTCTGGTCAAGCTGAATACATTAATGATTAATGTGAAATTAAGATAAATCACTGCTGAACAGTGCAGTAAATATGCACTGAAATCAATCACATTTACATCACATCCTATTAATTACTGGGATTCTCTTCCACCAGGCTGTGTTCTGTTGTGTTCACTGTGTTCTCATCCTCCTGAACCACTTCCATGCTCACATCTCAACTCTCCCAGGGGGGTTTTATTCCCCTCTGTACCCACTCAGATCTTAGCAAATAGATCCTTGTGTATTAGATATAAATACCACAGCACTCAGCCAAGAACCTGCTGTACTGGAGGTCACAGGGTGTTTGGGGGGATTTAAAGCTGATGGTGCTGCTGAGGAATCTTCAGTATTCTGCTCCAAAAATAAGCAGGTTCGTTAAGGAGCCACTTAATGTCCATTCCCAGTTTTGTTCATGTCCTATAGAACTCAGAAAGTGGGAGGTTCTGTGATCAGCCAATGTACCACTGATGGACGAGTTCTTTGTGTAGCTCACCTTTTTTATTATTAATAATTTATTATTCTTATTATTACCCATTTGTTCTTTGTCCTAAATACCCCGGTGGACTCTGCCGCTGGGCTCTGAGCTGCAGCTGGGCAGCAGCCCTGTCCGTCAGGGGTCCCAGGGCGTGGCAGGAGCCGGAGGCTGGAGCTGGGGGCACACGGGACACCCGGTGTTTCCTGGGCTCCCCGACCCCAGCTTCCGCTCTGGGCAGAGCTCTGGGGCTGCTCTGCCCTAGGAGAGGGAATCCTAAACCAGCAAAATACCAGGGGGTGTTTTTCCTGATGTGACTCTTCGTGTGGAGAGCGGGAAAAGGAGAAGAAGGGAAAGGAGGAAAATATACAGAATTTCCACCAACTCTGGTTTCCTCCCTTTGTTTACAGAGCTGGTGTGCTCTGCCCAAGCCAGGAACGCGTGGCCTTGTGCAGCGGGATTGGCACAGTCTGGGCTCTTCCTTTTCCCAGTGCCAAGTGTGCCAAGCTGGTGCTGCCCGCGGTGTGTAGTGACAGTGACCTGGTGACACGTCCCTGCCCCTGTGTCCGAGCCGTGGGCCCGCGTCACCCGTGTCCCGTGGGGGTGCTGGGGGCAGAGCCCTCCCTCTGTGTGCCGCTGCTGAGCTCAGCCTGGCTGAGGCTGGGACAGGAACCCTCGGGTCCCCGCGGCCACTTTCGTTACAGGAGGGGGTTTTTTTTGCTTTCATTGTTTGATTTTATTTTTTTTTTCATTGTTTGATATTTTGAAGGCTGAGCCTCATTCCAGGCAAGCAGTTGCCGGCACCAGGCTAGGGAATGAGCTCTGTGTGATGGAGAACAGATGAAAAGGGGGAAATAGTGACCACAAAACTCAAATGAGATTTGAGGCAGATTTTTGTTTTACATGATATCTGTTCAAACAAGAACCTAGAAACCAGAAACCTTAAAAATGAGAGCAAATGTGGTCCCTCTTTACCCTTTGGAAGGCAGACATACTTGGTTCATTTGGTGCATTTAATGATCAGAACACAAATTCCCCTGCTGATGTACCAACAGTGCTACTTGCAAGGTCAATGCTGCTTTTGTGAGTTGTATTTTTTATAATCCAGCTCTCCTTCTCTTTCACCATTCTATATAAATGCTGTTTTCTGCCAATATCAATTGGCTACTGCAGCAACAAAGTCCTGTACCATGGGGCAAGGGAAGGCTACAGGAAAACACAGCTCCTGAGCATCCTTCTGGAATGCTGGTGCAAGCAGGCAGATGGCACAATTTAAGTGTTTGTGTCTGTATCAGTGACAAACTAAATTTCACTTGCAAGCTCAGTTTCTGCCTTTCTCAGTCTCTTAATGAGGCTGATGTGTCTTCTGAGAATGTCAAACAGTGGCTCCAAAATAGAATAAATTCTTAATAATGTAATCAGATATTTAAACATTAGCACTTGCAAAAATGTTGGCATTATATGTTCTCATTAAAGTTGGTTTCTTCCTTGTTTATGGCAAATAGGGCTAGGAATGCTGAGGCAGCAGGATCTGTGTCTCCTTCAAAACCACCCTGTTCCCTAGATCCATCCCGAAATGATGTAGCAGTGCTGAGAAAGCCAAGCCCATGTCCAGTAATGTCCTAATTGAGTTTGAGCTGAAATCGTGCCCAAAGGGTCTGCCCAAGGTCGGGCTGGTTTGGGCTGGGAGCAAACAGTCAGCTGGGCATGGAATCACAGAATCTCCTGAGCTGGAGGGGATCCAGCAGGATCACTGAGCCCAACTCTTGGCCCTGCACAGTCACCCCAAGAAATACACCAAGACCTGTGTCTGGAGAAACCTGCACCTCAAAAGGCTTGGGGAGGTGGAAAATTTTCCCTCTAAGCAAGGAAAGCTGAGGCACAGCATGTGTTGTCTCTGCTAGTGGAGATTCTAGAAAATCAGTCTTGATTTCTGCAGTTGGGGAGTTTTTTTGGGGGTCCTGGTACTGTCCTAAAGCTTTTTTGATAATGACTTACCAATAGGTAACTCTCACTGATAATAATAGGTAACTCACTGATCTCATTTACACAAGACTTTGTTTTGGGATTTTTTTTCATTAAATAGGATTATTTTTGAAAGGTCAAAATGCTAAAGAAATTGCAATATTGGAAGCATGAAAATTGCAATATTGGAAGTTATAAAAAACTAGATTTTTTTTTTTTTTTTTAAATAAGGAGTCAAAAATTATCTCCCAGTGTAAGGTCCACTCTAAGCTGCAACGCCTGGCTCACCAAAGCTGTGTTAAAGGGGTCTGGAAAATTAGGATGAACTGGTTCTGCTGAACCCACCAAAATGGGTTTAGTTGTTGGTTTGATTTTGATTCTTAGATGGAAATACTTAGAGGAAATCAAAATGGGAAATTAACAGAACTGTAACTTCCCTTCCAAACATTTTGGTGGAAAACCCTTGAAGGAAGAACTGTACTTCTGTGGCTGAGAACATAATTGAGTCCTCCACTATTCTGTGCTAATGGTTATTTCTCCTGTAACAATGAATCCTGAAACGTATCTTGCAAGGAGGATGGAAAAAGAGTTTTAAGTGGAGAGTAGGTAGTATTTTGACTTAATCAAGAGGATAATATTAAATGACTCGTAAAACAGTTGGCCAGATGCAATAAATAGAGCTTGGAAAAAAGGCAAAGATATTTCCTTGGTTCCCCGCCCCAGTGGTTCAAGGAATAGATTTCCAAAACATCACAGCCTTTAGAAATGTGATTGAAATAAAAAGACACCGTGTCCTGAGGGGCAGTGTGCACACACAGGGATCTCAGCTCAGAGGGGCAGCAGTGAGGGAAGGAGGGAACAGGAGGAGACAGAGAAGGGAACTTTTCTCTTGCAAAAAGTCTGGTAGAGAAATTCCTCTTAGAATCAGGTTGTACTGCAAAATGTACTTGTGATTCTGGTGATGAAGAAAAGCCCATTTTGGATTCTGGGAAAACTATTTTAGCCCCTTCAGGATATTAAAAAAAGAGAAGAGCTGAGCTGGGGCATTGGGTACTGGGACATCCCAGCTTCAGAGTGCCTTCAGTGGTCTAGTGAATTCAGGAGACTTTAATGAGCACTGGCTCCAGAGAGAAAAGTAGTCCAAGCAGTAATTGGGCATTTAATTAACTGAGATGACCAAAATAAAGGCTGCAAAGTGAGTTTAAGACTGATAGGCTACTTTTTGGAATGTCTTTCCTAGATGAGTGCCATGAGTTTCACTGCATTGCTCTCTCCTTTCAGCCAAATTGGGAATCAATAGATTTCAGACAAACTATAAATGGAGAGATGTATGTACACGTGGTAGTTTCTCATACCTTTATTTATTGTAAATACTAAGAATATCTGCAAGGCCCCACAAGCATTTGTTTTGCTGCAGATGTTTCCAAGTGGTTTTTCCACTTCAAGTCTGGGAATGAAGGCAGGTCTGAAAACAACACGACACAAACATGGATGGTGGATGTTGTGTTTATTAATTGCACATTTCTGCCTCCCTTGCAGAAGGTGAGAAGTTTCTCTGCAGTGCTGATTTCAGCCCCACTGCTCTGTCTAACCCCCAAGCTCACCAAATTCCTGCAAGGATGAAAACCAACTGGCTGCTAAATGGGGTGTTGCTCCAGGAATCCAACAAAATGCTGATACCCATTCGTAATTTATTAATTGAACCCTTGAAAGCATTGCTTTGGCAAACAGCTCTTTTTGTAGCTCTGGTAATTACTGAATAGGGATAATCCAGCCCTTCCTGCTATTCCATGGTGCACTGGGAGTATACACATTGAATCATCTGGTGCCCCAAATTTGGCTCAGATGCCAGGATGAGTTAGTGCATAGTTAAATATCTGGCAGATTAATAAAAAGCATTCCCATCCTCTTT
The DNA here is from genome assembly GCA_024734555.1 of Trochalopteron elliotii. Classification (NCBI taxonomy): domain Eukaryota; kingdom Metazoa; phylum Chordata; class Aves; order Passeriformes; family Leiothrichidae; genus Trochalopteron; species Trochalopteron elliotii. Next base: position 3,401,449 of record JANPWX010000088.1, read on the forward strand.
CCATGTGCAAGATACTTGCAGTGAAAATGTATGTGAGGAAAATAATGTATTGGAAAAATAAAGCCATCTGGTGTGAGAACAGCAAAGCTTGTTGAAAACTGGTGTCTGCTCTGAAATGGGCACAAAACAAACAAACAAAACCCCTCCCTGTGTTTCTAATTTCTTCCAGTTGCCTTAGTTCAATAAATATTCCATTATTTTCCTCTCCTCCACTGAAATCTAGTTGCCAGGCTTTAGAAGGAAGAGCTGCTTTGAAATGAGTAATTGAACCATTCAGTTTTCATTCCTTAGGAGAGAAACAGGATTTTTTTTCCTAAACAAAACACTTGAGTGTAAGGTTTGACTCCTGCAGGAGTTCATCCAAAAAATGCATAAATCTGGGGAAGGTTTATATTTAAAGACAGGGGTATTTTTCAGTGAAAAATATTAAGTTTGAAAACATTAAATCTGAAAGTTTCAGCCAGAAATAGTGAACAGGGTCCAAAGGCAACTTGAATCAACAAATTACTGAAGAAAAGCCATAAATGGCATAACATAATCCTGAAAGAAAATTGAAATGACGGCCCTATGGCAGGAAAAAAATTGAGTTACAATTACAAAATCAGGCCCTCAATATTTTGCTCCTCCATCAAAACAAGTTCACTGAAGAAAATTCCAGCTGGTCTACAATTTTACATGGCTTTGGTAACGAGCACGTGGCAGATAAGAACCACTGGATGGATGGAAATGGGAACAGGAAGGGCCTCATTTCTCTCTGTCCACCACACTTAAGCAACACTCTGAAGAGTTTTCCATCATAGCTGACCTTAACAGAATCCCTGCATAGAAGGAGAAAATTCAGTATCCTGTTACTGCTTAGTTCAGCTCCCAATTTTGTGTGTTCAATGTTGACTTACAAACTCACTGAATTAAAGAGCACAAAATTTCTAAAGTCAAACAAAAACTTCATATTCTTTCACTTTCCAGCTACCACCATCATTCTGTGCACTCCAAATAGTCGTAGTTAATTAGTGGCAGCTGTGGAGGAAGAAAGAGCAGAGATTCTACAAAAACTGCCCAGTTTTAGAAATAACCATAGCTCAAATGCATCACTTAGCATATTTTTTAGAAATACACATTGGCAATATAATCAAATATTCATCCTTCTCTAAAAAGCCATTTTTACAAATCCATTCTCACTTTCATTTGTTCAATGCTACATTTTATGAAGATTCATCTTGAGAGAATTTCAGGGTTTATATGTGATGTAAGATTTGTTCTTTCTTTTTCTGAAGGGTCTTACTTGATTGTCTTTACCAATTGAATTTCCATTCTTAGGAGAGGAATGTTTTCACATCTTGCATTACTTGCATTGCTGAAAGCTGGGTTGCATGTTACCTTTCAGGCTCCCAAAGTGTCACATGCTGAACTAGAGGGATCCTGGCAAAGTGGTTCTTGCAGGTGCTCCAAGGGATGGCAGAGCCAGGGCTGTCACCCCCACCAGTTCAGTCTGCACCAGCCCCTGGCCTTTCAGCTGGAATGAAGAAATTGGATATGTGGTGACAGCAACTTTTTCATGACCTAAAAATGCTAATTTAGAGACTCATTAAAGCTGATATTATCCCTGCCTCTCTTCTGGAAAGCAATTAACCAGTTTAGAAAGTGGCACGTCCCTAAATGTTCTCCCAAACCATAGAGATTAGGGACCACCACTCTGGATTAGGCAATGGATTACAACGTGGACAAAAAGAGACTTGACTGGTAGGGTTATGTCGAGAAAAGGAAATTATGCTGTTTGATTGATGCACCCAATTAAAACTGTCTGAAAGAGCTCAAATTCAATCACAGGCACAGGGAAGTGCTCACAAATGCTCTGAAGAGCAATAACTGTTCATACAAATTATTTAGGAGAAAATTTGTAGAAGAATATGTGCTGGAGAAAATCTAAACTCTTCATGGTCTGTTCTGGAGTAGAAACTGCCAAAAGTCATTAAATTATTCACTAACCATCATTTGTTCAGCTCAGTGTATCACAAAACTTATTGATTAGGAAGTTTATAGGAGTTGGATGTATTTACAGAAATGTGTTTCTCTTCCTTCTTGTTACTTTGTAGCATGTTTGGGTTTTCTTAAAAAACTGCAGAGGGATTAAGTTGTGCATAATTTATGGCAAATGCTCCCTGCTCAGATCCTGAGCTAATGGGGATGGCACCATGAGAATTTTTTAACTATTCAATATTGCATTTTACTTTTCAAAATTAACAGCTTTTGCCTAAAAATTACCTTGGAGATAATGAGAGAAAAGCCAAGCAAAAATCATAGATATAATACATATAAAAGAGTAAAAGTTTCTGGTGGATATTTATAAAAATCTTTGTTGTTTGAAAAACAGAATTTTTTTGTTGTTGTTTTTCCTCTCTTTACTTAAGCACAGCAGAACTTTCCCCAGGTGGGATTCAACAGTTTTTTACCTTACAGCAGCACAAATTCTTAACTCTGAGACTGGGCAGTGTTGGGTATCATTTGTTATAAATCTTTGAAGGTGCCTGGGACCTACAGAGGGATCCACTTGGCCATTAATGAATTAATTTCTATAGCAGAGGTCAGAAACTTTTCACTGTTCACTAACAGAGACAAAAATGCCTCATCTTGCACAGTGAATTCCAAGTGTGTGGGAGGAGGTTTCCTCCCAAAGCCACAAGTTGTAAATGCCGATTTCCAAATGCGCAGAGCCGCGGGGTTCCTGCAGCACTCACTGAGATCAGGGAGGGACAGAGTGTGGCAAAAGGTCTCATCTGACTGGCGTGGGATGGCCTCTGCTGGAAGTGGAGAGGAAAGTAGGACAAGGAATGCTCACCCTCTGATTACTCTGGTCTGGCATATGTTTTTAATCTCTTGGAAGGAGAGAGAGAGTTTAAGCCTAGAGAGGATTACTGTGGTAGTTTTCTGTTACTTGTGCTTTGTAAATGTAGGCTTAATGTTCTAAGTGCCTTACCCTGTCCCAAATCTCCTGAATTTTGGCACGCTGTTATTTCTGGATTTGGCCCCTATGCAAAATCAAAGGTAGTAAAATTCCTTTAGAGTATGGATGAAAACCCAGACTGTGGGTGTGGATCTGTAACAACCAGATCTCTGACTGTGATACTAAAACTCCTCCAGTGGAGCACCTGTGCTGGGGATTTCCAAGCAGGAGGTGTGGATGGAGGTGCCCAAGAATCCCTGACTGCCAGCTCAGCACACAGCTATTGTTACACAAGAATATGCAAAATAATTTGGGCTGATTTCAGTGTCACTTCTGGGAGTTTCTGTGCTGGCAGCCACAAATCCTGGATGCTGAATGCTGGATCCACTGTGGCAGCAGCAGGAGAATGCTGGGCACTGCTCAGTGAGGGGCTGGAGAAAGTTGATGACTAAAAATGACAAAATCATCTCCCTTTTTAGGGCTCTTGTTCCTTTTCCAGTTACTTTGGGAAGGTTCTTATATTGCAGTGTTAAACCCGTTTTCACCAGTGGCCTGAAAGCAACAGATGTTTGAGTGCTGCAGATTATTTAGACAGTTTCTTCCTAATTCATAACTGCTGAAGCATCAGCACAAGGAAAATATAGAGTTGTGCTTACCAAGGCTTAGGGTTGAGATTCAGTGTCCATAACTGGGGTTGCAGGAATTAAGCAGAAGTGATTTTTAATGAGGAATTGCAATTGGTTCCTTGCTCCCTGGCAAACTGAAAAAGACACAAAATCAATCAAAACTCAGTGCAAATTATTCATATGACTCGACTTAGTTTAGAACAAACAACCCATCGGGGCAGCAGTAAAAGGCCCTTTGCTCTGAGGGGCAGCAGAACCCTGAACCCAAAGCACGGCTGAGTTAAAAAGCTCCAGTTTGGGTCTCAGGTCCTTCCCCATCCCAGCTAAACAGATATTTGTAACTTCCCAGACTCTGCAGGGAATACAGTGGGTGTTTAATGCAGGGGAAAGTGCAGAAACCACCAATATTTCACACCCAGTCCTAAAAAAGGTACCAAGCTGGATTAGGAGAATAATGAATCTTCAGATGAACAAATGTTCAAATCCTGGAGCAATGTGCTGGTGAGACAGAGGTTTAATGAACTCTTTAGAGGTGATGTAAATTGGCACAGCTTCAGTGGAGCCCACAAAAAAACCTGGCCCTGGCTTTATATAAATATATGGTAATGATCTCTCTCTCTTCTGTTTGGAAGCTTTTATCCTCAAAAGCCACGCTCCATGTGAATTATCTTCATTTTTTCCCCCCATTTTAAGGTAGAGGCTGTGGCCTCTCTATTTAACTGTAGCATTTTCTATCAGAAAATCAGGCAGTGCTTTCTTAGGGTAGCTCATGCATTGAATTCAGCTGTCACAGCTACTTGTGCTGCCTTGGGCAATTGGTTCCTCACAAATCTTTATCTAAAATATAAAGGCAAATAACTGTTAAAAACCTTAACCTAAACGGAAGCAGTAAATTAGCCCACAAATTTCTTTTACTGCTGCGTTTTGGTTGGATTTACTCAGCCCATAAATCAGTGCTGAACGGGAAGTTTGCAGGGTGATGGTCACGAGGGGCTGAGCCTGGAGCCATAAATGTTAAAGCTGAGGAGGCTGAACCAGGAATGATCTGAGCTCTCCTCCACTCAGAGTCTGCAGGTTCTGCTGCTTCCTCAGGATCACAGAACTCTGTCTCACATTTTAAACACTTGTAGGATTGTTTCAGGGATAATTTTTTAAGTATAGATTGGCAGGAGGTTGGTGGGGACCCAGCTTTCTCCAGTGAGCAATGGTTGGAGCCACCACTCAGACCACAGGACAGCAGGATCTGGCTTCCTCCTTAGCCCCTTTGATTTGAACTTGTGTGCACAGAAAAGTGCTGGGAAGCAGGGGTAGAAAAGGCCAGGAAGAGCAAAGGAAATGATGGCTGAAAGAATTGTGGTGAAGTTTCAGGCAGGGCAAGGCAGAGGGCCTTGCTGAACTGAGCCTCCCGTCTCATAAAGAACATTTCCAGGCATTGTCCAACACCCAGACTGTTAAGCCTTGAGAAAGCAAAGAGTTGTGCTGTAAACACTTTGGTGAGGTCAGTTGATGGTTCAGACTCTGAAACTGCTGTTTGATTTGTGCTCTCAGTGCAGTGGGTCCTTGTCCCTCGAATCTGACTGCACTCCATGTCTGACAAGCCAAGTGATAAAATTCTGGGGCAAGAGGGATTGTCTTGTAAAGGTCACTTGAGCTCCCAGGTGCTCTTTCAACCTGCAAGGCTGAGGAAATCCATAAAATAAAGATTTGCTTCTGGTCCTTAGTGCTGCTGGCTAAAAGCGTTGCTGGGTTCATGGAGGTGCACAAGGAATGTCATGGGTTGTGGAATTTATTCACCTCAGGGCCACTTCTCCAGCCTGCAGCAGTCCTGTAGGTGTGTGGTGTGCCTTTGGCTGAATAAAATCTGCCAAATTCCTCATGTGAATCCTGGAGAAATGGACAATCCAATGCTGCCAGGATTGAGGGACCCAGCTGTGAGGGACTGGGAAGATGGATATCTGGAGAAATTCTGTGGGGCAGGGCAGGCCGGGCCTCATCCTGCTCCACACCCCATTCCCAGAGCTGTATCCCAGCCTGGCAGTGTCCACCAGTCCCTGGCACAGCTGAGGCAATGTCCACACCTGCCCCTGGAGCCCCAGTCCAGCTCCTGAGGGGCCAAATGCCAGGGAGTCCCACCTGGGGAAGGGCCCGGGAGGGCCAAGGGGGAATTAGGGCACCTGTGTTGGGCTTGTGGCCTCTTGCAATTCCTATCAGCTGAACACTGCAGGAACCCAGGGGTTGGTAGCTATGTGTGTGATTTTCTATATATTTTCTGTCCTTCTCTCCTTCTAATTCCCTCTTGGAATTTTTGTGTAAATTAAAGTGGGCTTCATTTGCTAAGTTAATGCTTTCAGAAGTGTTTTATGTTGATTGAATGTTGCACTAAACCTTTTGCCACAGTTCTCTGATTTTCTGAAGTTGCCAGTAAAGTCTTCAGTGTTGTTTTGACCTCTTGGGGATATCTTGTCAGTATTTCCCCCATGTGTCTAACTCAGAGTACAGGAACCATTGTAAGTCCTTTCAAAAGCCTCATCAGGTGAGTTTTCTGGGGCCTTACAGCACCTCAGTGGATTGAGGATAGTTGCAGGTAGGACAAACTCCTTGTTGGAATATTTCTGGTTTTTAAATACTGTACTGGATCTATGTTCTCTGTTATGGAAATAGGTCAAGGAGTTTGTTTTATGGCATTTTCCCCTCTGCATCTCTGTTATACTTTTGCAGTCAAATTCTTCTTTAAAGTACTTGTCAATTAAAAATTATGGGCTTTTGTTCTTATACTACACCAGCACTTGGAGAACAGGGTCGGGGTGTTAAGACCTGAATTTGTATTTCAATAGTGTTGCTTGAAGATGAATTTCAGAAAACACATGTTTTTCTGGACCTGGAGTGCCTTGTTCTTTACAGCAGCTGTTCTGTAAATGCTGAGGTTTTTAGTGATGTCTAATAGCAGATTCTTAAGATAAATTCACTAGTTTAGCCAACAAACATTTTGTAATACCTACAGAGAAGATGAAATTACTGGATTTTCCCTTTCTATCCTAGGGTTGGATTTCTGCCTCCCAGTATGCAAAATATTTTTTCCTCAGAGGGAGATGCTGATCTAGAGTTCAGTGAAATTATGACACCAACACTTTAAAACCTCCTTGACACCAGTTTGTAGTGGGTTTTGGTGCTATCTCAGAATGGTCTCCATGGTTCCCAGTGTTAGTCCCAGTCTCTGAATTCCTCTGTGATGTCAGAGCATTTGTCCATGTCTCTCTCATGCCATGTAAATTCTAAGTAATGTATAGCATTAGACTGGTGTGAGGTGTGACTATGTGAGTTGCTGTAGCTAAAGCGTGGGAAGGAACAGTCAGTATTTGACTTCCTCACGTTCCTCCGTCCTAACATAGAAAATATTTAATACACAAATCTTTCAAGTACTTCTGTCTCAGGTTCTGCATTTTCCCTTTTGTTTGGGTTCTGAATCCCCAAACACCAGCCCTGGTCAGCCTGACCTCCTATTTCTGCCACTTGCACTCCACAGTACAGATTGCTCAGGAATTTGTGAGCAGAAATTCTTCTCTATAAATTCGATGCCCATGAACACCTGAAATGTGTTGTTCTTCTTTGTGAGTTGTGAATACTTTTAAAAGCCATTTTGCCATTTATATCCCTGTGTGCTTGTTCCAGTGCAGATCTGTTGTTTGTGTTCTCCAAGTCACTTGTTTTGCTCCTGCACCTCAAATATCAGCAGAGCAATTGGGTGCTGCAGTCTCAGTCTCTGCTACAAATTCCTCTACAAACTTGGCCAAATCACTGGATTTTTCAGTGTTCTGTTTGTAAGCTGTGAAATGGCACCTGACTCTTCTCTCATGGTACTTTTTGCCTTTTCAAAGCAGTGTGTGTAACCTTTGCTGAATTGTAAACTAAAGCTTACTAAAAACAGTAGTCATGGTCTGAAGTTGCTTGTGACCTGCACATTCAGTGGGGTGGGGCAGGGCAAAGCTGCTCATTGCTTTGCTACAATTTCCTGTAAATTTCAGCCATAATTACCTTAATTTCTTTGGGTTAACTGACTTCTCTTTTCTTTGTTTTTCAGGAATGACAGATGTCATGCAAATCATGTTGGGGTGATCTGGACCGGTGCTGCTGACTCTGTTCCCATGCTGCAGCTGTAAGGGGGCTGTCCCTCACTGTCCCTGCTCCATCTAGAGCATTCCCAGCTGTGCTGAGCAGGACAGTGTGCTCTCCTCAGGGAGAGGTGAGTCCTGACCAACTCCCTGTGTCATGGTTCCCACCTGAAAAGTGAGTAGAAAATTGTTCCTTCCCTCTATTCTTTGACAGCAGTAAAAATGTTTGAGGTTGGTTGGGCTTTTCCAGCAGTTTTTTTTTGTTTTGTTTTGTTTGGTTAGTTGGTTTTTTTGGTTTTTGTTTTGTTTTGGTTTTTTGGGGTTTTGTTTGTTTGTTTGTTTTTTGGGGTTTTTTTTGCTTGCAGGAATTTCCTAAGGAGGCTTATGGGCACACAGGGCTGTAGGAGAAGGAATCCCTCCCTCTGGCTTTGTGCAGTCCTTGCACAATGGGGTGCTGAAAATCCCCCAGTGCTTTATAGACTAACTGAAACTAATTCTATTTATCTTTTAATTGAGCCCCTTTGAGGCAGCAGCTGGTGTGTTTATGGATATTCATTGCTTTTTTAGTGCCCTCTCTCCTGGGTTTAGCTGGCTTCTTTTTATGGCACATTCATGGGGTTCAGCAAACCCTATTTCCTTGTCACTCCAGAGCATGTTCTGAAATGGGCCAATTCCAACTGCCTGGATAGAAAAGCAGCCTTTGGCTGGGCATGAGAAGTGACACAGGTTACTTGGGAGCTCTTGAGGGGAGGTTCAGTGTTTGCACCAGAGAGAGTCTATGGAACCTCAGCTCCCTCAAAAGAGTTAATTTAATATTTATTGTGTAGAAGATTTTGAGCAACTTGGCTGGTGAGGGTGGGGAGGTGCAGTTATTTTGTTTCTATAGTGTATCAGAAATGTTCTTACATCCTTTTCCCTGAAGGCACACTCTGAGTGTTGGATGCTGATTTGGTGCCGCTGCTCCTCAGAGACCAGTTCTTTCTGGGAATGTCCACATGGACACATCCAGTGTGGAGGAGAAAACAGTCTGGCTCCTCAGGTTGAGGGAGAGGCTGGTTCACAAGTAACCATGGCAACCAGGCTGTCACTGAGAGCATCAAGACATTTACATACCAAAAATAAAAAAGCCCAAACCCACAATAGACATTACTGCTCCAGCCCATTTGGAAATCTTACTCTCAGTTTTGTTCTTCAGGGATGCTGGCAGCAGCAGCAGGTAAGGAGATTTTTCCCTCCTTTATCTTCTGCATCAGCAGCAGAAATATTGTTTCTGGTGATAAACCTAGTAATGGCTTCCAATTAAAAGGGGATATTTGGGTTTCAACTTGGAGAAAAACTGAAGATGATTTTATGTTCACCTTAAAAAGTTTCCATCTGTCACACACGTCCCAACCCAGTGTGCTCACATCAATATTTATGACACCCAGCCCAGTGTTTTCACAGAAGAGCCATTAATACAACATATCAGCTCTTGTGACAAGTTACATTTTATTGCTGTCAACAAACAAAGATGTTCTTTGTCTGCAAACTCCCCCTTTTCCCCTTTTTTTAATCAACTGTTAGATTTGAGTTTTGAAGGAAATGTGTAGATGTGCTTTCCAATGTTTTCTGGAGGGCTACTGGAGACATGACAGATGGAGCTTGTAGGAGCTGATAGGAGACACTGATTAATTTTCCTAAGAGATGAAATAGCAGTTTTGGTGTAGGATCTTTGCTTGGGATTATGAAACTCACAAATTCCTAAGGAGAACCAGGGAACTTCAGGAGGTGAATCTCCAAAATAAAGATTTAATTTTGAAAACACCTCAGAGTATTGATCACGGTGTTGTTCCAGTTCAATTCCATTTGTACTTTTTCCCACTGTAAAGGGGACAGTGGACAGATCAAACCCATAATTCTTGGGAGTCTCATGTCACTGCATCATGGAGGCACTTCACACTTCCAGGTGTCCCTGTCCTGCCCAGAGGGGTATCACTGGGGCTCTGCCACAGCACCTCACACTTCTCTCCACCTCTCACCACTGCAAATTGACACGAGATCTTACAGGAGCCCTCTGGAAAACCAGTGTTTGGATGCACTCTATGAACCCATGCCAATGAGTCTCTTCAGAGATTCTTCAGCATGTATGGAAGTAAGAAACTTGATGTAAGTGGCTTTTTTTTTTTTTTTTTTGACAAAACCCATTTTTTTTGACTCATGCCAGTGGATCTAGTCAGTTGTCAGTTCCAATGGTTTTAGTTGGATTTAAGCAGCAGTAAGAGAAAAATGGAATATCTGTACCAAACCTGTCAGCTCTGCAGCTGATTAATGAAACTGATAACTGTGTAATGATCCCCTGCTAATAACTGATTTTTAAACAACTCAAAATCTGATAAAATAGCTCTGTTCCACAAAACTATCCATTGAGTCAACTGTGCCTTATTATTCCAGAATTCCCTTTTCCAGTCCTTGTGAGGCTGTCCAGCTGCCAGATCTGTTACAGCAGGCAAATGACCTGCATGCACCTGCCATTATTCCTTACCATGGGCTCTGAGGCAAAGGTGGGAGCACCTGGGAATAGTTCTGAGCTTCCATTGAATTTTGGAGCTGATTACAGAGACTCCCATTTCTCTGAAGGAAGAGTGTGTCATCCTTGTGCTCAGCCAGGTTCTGTTTAATTGCTCTTTATTAAGACCAGCCCCAGGCACGAGATAATCTGTACGGAGGGCACGATCCATCCTGACCAAGCTGCATCCCACAGCTTGGGAGGAACCTGCTGCAAGGCTCAGCCAGGTAAGACTCTCTCAAAGCTGCAGAAAACCCAAATGCAAGGTGGTCTCCTCATGAGGATAAAGGAGCTCATGTTTTTAATTTTCTGTCATTAATTTCCTCTCTCATTCTGCCATGTGGTGCATCTCTCATCTCATTTGGAAAAGCAAGGGAGAAACAGAAACACACCCAGAGATCAACAACACTGTTCTGACAGTGCTGGTGATGGGAAAATGATCACCCTCAGCTGTGCTCACTCATTTGGCTCTTCTTTGAAGGCCATGGCTTTGAGTATCTCTGCAAACAACGCACAAGAGCTATGACCAAAGTAGGGAGGAAAATTCTAGACTAGGATCAAAATGTGGAACTCTTAAAAATCCTCTCCAAACCCTAGGAGTCCATAGCTGTCCATATACAAACTGTGGTTGTAGTTTGTGTAGCCTGACGATCTGGCCAGTTCACGAGCTGTCTTTCCAGCTAGTGTAGACTGGAGGCAAGCTCAGTGGTTCATCCAGCTCTAGCTGATTTTAAATTGGGAGCTGGTGACCTCCCAAAAATGCACTGGGGATCCCAGCTTTACTGAGCTCAATATTAACTCCCACTGAATCCGAAGGCATTAGGATTGTGTGGCCAGTGCCCAAAATGGTGACACTCAGAAGTCAAAAAAACAACAGAGGGAAATCAGTTGTTTTTTCCTTATCTACTTTCAGTTTTACAGCACCAGCACAGTCAGGGAATGTTGCGTTTGTGCTCTTCACCTGGATATGCCGTTGGATATTTTGGTTATCAGTGTGGAAAAAAGGCAGTTTGAAGTAATCTACTGACAAAATAATTTTGAAGGTGTTTTTAATATCTTGCTTAAAGAAAGAGAGTGGCTGAAGCTTGGATTCAGGTAGCAAATCCAATTTCCTGTCCTGAATGGCAGTGCCAGTGTGGTAATTAGACCTTGCTGGACAATGCTAATTTTAAGGTGTATGTGAGTGGAGAAAAAAAAAGGAGATTGAAATAATCGACATGTGAAATTTGAACATGCAAAATCATAAGTAATTCCAGTTTCCTTGGCAACTTCTACTGTTCAGCCTGAGTATCCCTGAGAATTTCACAGAAGCAAGTGGGCAGCAGGTACTTACTGGAAATGGGAATGCTTTTGAGGGAGAGAAGTGGGAAACTCTGGTTCAAACCTGTTTCACATGCAGTTTCGTTCTTCCCATCAAACTCTGTGTCATTGTTTTCACTTCCCTTTGAACTGTTGGTGGTTCCTTTCTCTGGCAGTCATGGACACAGCCCTGGGAAGAGCAGTGGATACATTGTTGAAGTCCCTCTTTTTCATTGGAAAACTGAATGGTCATTAAATTGTGTTACATAAATAGTTACAGCAGAAGAGACTTTGGTTAGAGATAGACCAAAACCAGTTGAAAAAGCAGTAGAAAAGTATTTTGCTTTGGTGTTTCAGATACAGCAATCCCTTCAACCAGGCTCTGGGCTGATGTCTTCATCAGTCCCTCTTCTTCCAAGCATTAAATCATCACAACTGAAGCATCAAAGAGCTCACAAGGCTTTAAAAAAAGAGGAAGTATTGGGTTGTTTAGCTTTTCCCATCCATCATTTAAATCTTTGCATGATATCTTCAAAGATTTTCTTTTCAATAAAAATGGAATTGCTCTGCAATCCCATGAGAGGTCCTTTCAGGAAGAAAGTAAAATTGCAAGACCCTAAAAATCACAAGGAATGACAATGAAGTTGGGTTACAGACTTAATTAGCTTTAATTGGAAAACCAGGTACTGGGAAAAAAACCCTCAAATGTAGCTAAACAATATATAGCAGGTCAAAGGGAGTTCCTGAGGAGAGGAGTAATGGTTATAGTGGATCAGGAAAGGAACAAGGGATGTTTAACCCAAAAGAGGAAAAATTGAATAATTTGCTTTATACATCTCCACGTAAATACAATTTTATGTGTGTGTGTGTGTGTGTGTGTGTGTGTGTGTGTGTGTGTGTGTGTATAAATATATAAGCACTACTGCCCCCTGTAAATATTTTTAGATTTCTTGTACAAAATATCATTACTGGGATAAAAAGTTCAAAGATATTCTTTAATACTCTCACTTCCCTTGCCCTCTCTATCTGTGCTACCTGCAATAAAAGTGGAGCTAGTTCTGTTTCATGTTTGCACACAGATTTTGATTTGACCACAGGAAACTGCCATAGCAGTGTTGCTGGAGGGGTTTTTTTGGGTGAGTATCCCAGTGTACTTCCCAGAGGCAAAATGCCCTCTGGGACCCAATACCAGCTCAGGCCAGAAGGGCAGACTTGGCACATGAGCTCAAAATCACTTTTCTGTGGTGGTTGTTGTCAGCAGCAAAATCTCTGCAGGAGCTGGGTGTGCTGAAAAGGACAATTTAATGTTATTCTAGAGAACTGTGATCAGGATTTACAGCTCCAGTACATCCTTGATACAACCTACACTAGATGTTAAATGAAGGAGTTTCTGAGGTATTTCTTCAGTTTCTCCAAGGTGCTGGTACCAGATCTAATGCCAGCTGCTCATTTTAATATGAATACTTCCTGGTGTGTTAACTTAGCCTAATCCCCTAAAATAGCCACTTTTTTACTGTAATTTATATGTGACCTTTGTGAGCAGAGTATCTGAGAACACAGGGAGGTTAATGAATTGTCTTTTCTCACCAGTGTGAGGCACTGAAGTAATAATCTCTGGTTAGAGAAAGGAAAAGAGGGCACACGTCATGTCCAATATTTTGGCTGTGAACTAAACCCAGCTCTCCAGAGCCAGGCTCAGAGCTGAAGCAAATAGGTCACTCTTGCTCTCACCAGACCATCCATGGGATGAATTGCAGTGCACATTTAAAAAGCACTGCAAGTTTTGAATCTAGGGTCCAGATTTTCCTCTGCAGATTTTGCCTTCATTGCTCTGCCCCCAGGTCCCAGGGTGGTTGTGTGGGGTTGTAACGAGTGCCAAGGCTCTGGGTTTGCTGAAGGAAAACAATGCTTGGAGCAAAGACAGCAAAGGCTTCTTCTCTCCTGAAACCATTCTGTGCAGCTCTGGGCCAGAGGAAATGCCTTCCTCATGACAGAGGCAGTGCTGAAACACTTCACACAACCTTCCCATTACCACTGAGCCTTGGTTAACTTGTGAGAACATTTGCAAATCAAGTTCAAACGATTTTGCTGCTGCCTCCCATAGCACAACCCCCTCCCAGGTCATCACAGAGCATCACATCAGGCACGAGCCTCCTCCAGCACCCTCCCTGCTGCCATCACAGCAGAGCAGGGCAGGACCTACAAGGCACAGGGGGTGATGCTCTTTCCTTCTTTCACTTTGCTGTTTCCAGTTTTCCTTCCTTCTGCTTCTGCCCTTCCATCCTTCTTTCTGCTCTTCTCCCATCTTCCATCTGTCTTTACATCAGTTTTTATCCTTCCTTCCCTTCCATCTCTCTATCCTTTCTTCTGCCACTGCTTCAATTTATCCTTCCTTCTTCTGTTCCTCCATCTTTCCATCTATTTTGCCTTCTCTCTTTGTCTATAGATGTTTTTTCTTCTACCCTTCCATCCTCTTTTCCATCCTTGTGTTCTTCATTCTGCACTCCACTCCTTCCTCCTTTTCCCCATGCTTCCATCCCTCTGTTCCACCAGTCTTATTTACATCCATCTTCTCCTTCCCTCTGTTTGCTCTTTAGTGTCCCTTCCTGTCTCTCTTTCCACCCATTCTTTCCTTCTCCTTCTATTCATTCTTTCTTCTGTTTGTCCTTTCTTCCTTCCAGCTGACTCGCCTGCCTTTTTTCCTTTTGTCCATCCATTCCGAAGTCTGTCCTCTCTTCCATCCATTCTCACCTTTATATATCCATTACAGATCAAATCCATTTATTTATAATGGATAAAACTGACCCTTTCCTAGCCAGCAGTAACAGATCCCCATTTGTGCTCTGTTTGGGGGCTTCTGTGTGTCCATCTGTACTTCCCTCCTTCTGTCCCTTGTCCATGTGCTGCCATCCCGATGGTGGCACCTGGGACAGCTCAAGGGCCTTTTCACTGTGCTGCAGGATGAACTCCATCCCCACCGTGCAGAGCACAAATGGAGTAAGAAGGATTTGATTTTCATGCAGAGTCACAAGTTCTGTGCTACAGGCCTTTGCTCAGTTCCCAATTAATATCCTGTGTGACTCCCTACCAGCACCCCACTGTCCCTCTCCACATTCCTCTCTAATGCAGCTCAGGTGAGGCGAGAGCAGCATCAATAGTGTGAATTCAGGCAACGTGTGCTTTTGGCAAGAGCCCCAGCAAGTATTGTTCCCATCCATCTCCCATTACTGTGCTGACACCTTCAAATGGCAGCAGCCTTTACAAGCTGTGTTGGGAATTACCCTGCACCTGCTCGCTGGAATCACTGTACATGTGTTTATCCTTTCCTGCTCCCATCTTTGTACCACACTGATTTGCCAACAAGGGGAAAAAAAAGGCATTTATCAACACACCACCATTTTGTGCAGCACTCCAGCAATTCTGAATGGATTCTGTTTGGATCAGATACCCAGTATTATTCATCCAAGAAAGACAAAAGCGAAGAGCCTAGGGGTGATAATCAGCAATAGTTTACTGCAACACACACACAAACACCCCCCTCCTGCTTTTTCCCAGCCATAAATTGTAAATTACACTGGTGGGAGAAAAAGGTTTTTCCTCTCTCTGAAACAATTCTGAATACCTGTTCTGACTTACAGGACCTACATTGATCTGCCTGTCATCCTGCTCCATTTGGAGTGATAGAGCTGCAGAAAAAGGCTTTTGTTTAATTGGGATAATATTGGGTTTTCTTCCTTTAGGAGAGAACTGAGGGATGAGGGATGTTCTTCCTGCAATAAAACAACACTGGCAGGCAAAGTCTTAACAGCAGTGCCCTAATTCAGCGCTTGCTTAATTCTGCTGACTAAACAAGGCCCTGTGCTGAGCTGAGCACTGGTGGTGTCCCGTGGTGAGACCCAGCACACTGAGAGCAGTTTTTGTGCCCAGACACATCCCTGGCATTGAGCTGGGCAGTGGCTCAGAGGGGATGTGGGACTTCCCTCACAGCTGGAGCAGTGTCAGCTACCCTGGTTCTGGACTGCTCTCAAAATAAAGGGGCTTTCCCCTTCTTCTCATTCTGAGTGAGGGCTTGAAGCACTGATGGACATTCCTGCCCTTGCCTCAGGCTACAGCTGTGCAGTGCCCCATCCATGTGTTTGCCCCCTGGCCAGGGGCAGCCAGCTGGGAGGGACCAGCTGCTGAGGACACTCCGGACACAGGGACAGGCCCGGGGTGACTGTGCCACATGGTGCCTGAGCTCCCCAGGGCCCCAGACACAGTTTGGGGTGACACTGTCCTCAGGAATTCTGCTGTTCTCCTTGCCCTGCCAGCAGCTGAATTCAGCACTTCAAGGGAGTGGCACAAAACTGACCTGTACCATCAAAAGGGGGCAGCTCCCATGCATGACCCAGGGACTGCACACTAGAAAAGATCATTTTATTACTAATTTCTGGGATGTCTGTGCTCAGGTGCCAGTCCCAGCACCTTCATCTGGTAAGAGCTTTGGGAAACATTTGTTCCTGACCTGGACTGTGTTCCCAGCTTGGAATTGCTGTAGGTCTTGTGCTGAATGTGCCACTGGTGTCACTCTCAGGTTCCTCACCTGCTTCTGCAGGCAGAAAGGGCTGGCATTCAAAAAAAAAATTTAAAAAAGGCACCAAAATCTGGTTAATTTGGAACTGGAGCCTATTTCTTTGGGAAATACTGTGCCTCAATCTGTACAAATCCAATGCTTAGATTCCATAGGATTTCTGCAGCAGTAAATCATGGCCTTTAAACAAGGAGGTTTTTACAAGCACACATAAGTCAGAGCCACAGAAAAAAATAAGTTTTCTTGGAGAAAACTCAAATGGCAAGGCAGTGCACATTTATTTTATCAAATTGAAGACAATATTAAAAGGGAAGGGAGAAGATTTTTTTTTTAATATAAAAAAAAAAAGCTGAGTTGCTGCATTACCTTGCTTTACCATCAGGAATGTTTCTGGCAGTGCCACTTTGTCCTGATTAAAGCCCATGGTGGCAAAGGAAGGCCTGAAATCCTTTATTCTGGTCAGGATTTAGTGTGGGTTAGTGAGGATCCCTTCAGGAGACAAACCAGTGCAATCACTCCTGTGTCAGGGTGTGGGAAAAAGGGTCAGTAATTATTCCCTACCTGCACTCCTTGGTAGCAGGAGGGCACCAGATCCACCCCCACAGGCCAGCCTGGGGCAAAGTGGGAGGGAGGGAGGGAGGGATATATACTTGGAGAAGGAGCTTTAAGCTCCAGAAATATTTTATGTAAAGCTCTTTTTCAGAGTCTACTTTTGTTTTGAACAAAAATTTTCCTGCTTTACTTGTTCTTTGTCTCTTGAAGAGATGAGGAAACAATAACTATCAGTTCTTTTTCATTAACTGTTACCTCAGCACATAACCACAACTTTTAGTGATCTGCTCCACACACATGGAATGGGATTCACCCCATCAGCCACCACAGAACTGGGGAGACACTGTGACTTAGACATCAACTGGATTGGAGGGGGAAAGCCAATAAGAGTTACAGGTTTATAGAAGGGAAACATATCTAGAATGCTTGGGTTGATGACTTGTTTGTAAAATAAATAATATTTTAAAATGGCATCCAAAATTAGAATGGGAATCTGGCTAGGGAGCAGGTGCCCACATTCTATCCCTTACACCCCATACACATGCCTGGCTATTTCTGCCTGATAGTTCATTGATATTAAATCATGAAGTGTCCACAATAAACCATTAAATAAAATAATATATTGCAGCACTAACTCCTTCATTATTTTGTCATTTAGATGATAATCAAGTTGTCCCAGTCAAATCCTGCCTGGCTTTCCCTACCTTCTTAGCAATTCAGACTAGACAGATTCCTCAGAGCTGCTCTTCAGAGCCAGGTCAGGATTTTTTCCCCAAGATGTTGCAGGAGCAACAAACTTCTGCTGTGTGCAAGGCAGTGGGGCATAATTGATAAATAAATGACATAGTAAAAGATGTTAGACAGAGAGACAGAGAATAAATCTGTCTCTCATCTATACCAGCCCAAGCTGCTGTTGCTCCACTGGCAGCAGTTCCAGGCCCTTGGCTGCAGTCACGACACAAGGCTATGGGCAGCACAGAGTGTGTGGCACTGCAGCCTCAGCTGCCATGCCTTAGAAAATGTGGTGGCAGCCCTCCAGCCCCTTCTGCCCTCCCCATCATAAAACAAGCTAAAAAAAGTAAGAAAATTATTCTCGCATCCACACCTTCGAATTCTGTTTAACAACCAGTACATTGCTCCTAGTGAGATAATGATTTCTTGATGGACTCTCATCAATGGCCTGTTTCCACATTATCTGAAATAATTGCTTCAGAGTGACCACAGAAGGAGCAGCAGGTAGGAAATGAGGCTGCAGTTGCCAAAACATAATGGATCATTTAATCCTTCTCGGAAGGCTTTAACACTTCTGTGCCTGATGGCACCGTTCTGATGGTAAACCTGGCTGTGGGGATCAGGTCCTTTACATCAGCAGATCAGAATTCACATCTGCCATATCACAATAAGGTCCCCAGGAAAGAAACATTAAAAATAGAAGTGTTCGAAGTGTACTCCCGGCTTACAGGCACTACACCCTCTGATTGAGCTGATGAACATCTCAGTCAGGAAGGAGGTCTCTCCTTCCTGTTTTTAGCAGGGGGGTGTTGGTTTTTTACCGTGTTTTGAATCTTTTAATGTTTCCTTTCTTTTATTTTTCCCTCAATATCATTTCCACCCCTTCTTCCCCCAGCTACCAATATGGACAAACCCAGTCATACAACCACTTAAAATATGCCAAAGCCTTGAAGAATTTTCATTTTTTTTTGCCATTAAAATCTTTGTGTGAAGCACTGGCTCCATACATGTTCAGGGGACATAATAATCCTTTTTGGGGGTGACCTGCTTTATGAAAAGGAGCCATTCAAGCCATTTAAATAAATGTATATTTTAAAGTGTCCTATAATACAAATCGTATTTGAATTATATTTTTTTTATCTAGCACTTTCCAAGTGGTATTGTGGGATAACTTTGAAAATAGTCTTAATTTTTTATGAGTGTTTTAGTGTACTTTTAGAAGAAGATGTAATTAAGACTGTGGTTTCCAGCATGGTTTCTCAGCAAGCAGAGCTGCATCCATGGATGCCACTCAAGATGGTTTTTGTTGTGGCTCCATAATGAACCAGGTTAGGAGAACAAGCAGCAGCTTTGTAGAGAGCATTAGGACGGATCTGTGTATGGAAGCTATTTCTGGGATTGCAGTCTGGATAATTATGCCCCTAAAGAGCCAAACTATTTGTGTAGAGCCTCCTCCATGACTGTAATTCCACTTGCACTTTGCACAGCCAAATCAGCCTGCACTGAAACGCCATCAAATTTGGGTGCAAGCTTTTACAATAGAATGAAAATGGAGATTAATGGGAGAAACCAGAGCCACTCCTCCCAAAGTAGGCTCCAAGTGCAACAGCCCATAATAAAACGCAGTGACGGGAGGCTGGATCCTGTGCCCAGAACAAGGGGCTGCAAAGAGAGAAGACTGCAGTGACCCAGGGTGACAACCAAATCCCATTGCAGGGAGAGGGGAAAATGTTATAATCAAGGACCTTCAGCCCCTTTGACAGGCATGCTTGGGAAGGAAGACACAGGAAAGGGAGTGGTAAACAGCCTCAACTCAAAATCACACACAGGGCTAAGGAAAAACCCACAGGGGTGTGCTTAGAACTGTGTTGGATTTAGGTAGAGTTCACAATTTGCAATTTATGAAAATAAATAAATATAGACCTGTGAATTTCCAAAGTGCTGCAGAAATAACAGACAGCTGATCCTTGGGATCAGTTGCATTTGCCTTCAGTCCCCTTGCATTTGCCTTACTGTCACTCATTCTTGGGCAAAGGCAATGAGAAGGGACACATTTGTCCTGCTCGTATTTGTAGTTCAGAGATCAGGAAAAGGGAGTCTGTTCTCTGTCACAGTGTGCTAAACAAATGTGTTTTGTTTTCCTTTGATAATAAACATCCCCTGCACCAGAACCCAAAGCAGGACCCCCACAGAAGGTGAAAAAATGAGGCCTAAACTCTCCTCCAGAGTTTCACCAGGTCAAAGGAGACTGAGATAATCCCAGATATATTGGAAACTCAATGTTCTCATTTTCAAACTGAGAAAATTAGAAAGTAACCAAAGTGTTGGGTGCTAGAACCCATTTTAAATATGTTTGGCCTAAATTTTTTAATGATCTGTGCTTGAGAATTATGAATTCACTAGCACCAATAATGACAGGCTGTTTTTAAAACAGAAAACCCACTGGATTCATTCCCCTGATTTTTGTCACCCAGGCATGGTGTATCCAGTTTGTGCCACAGCTTTTGCATTTTTGTGTTTCAAACAATTGCTAAACCCTTCTACCTTGATTCTTTAGTTCACCCACTCCAGATGAATCAGTCTGTAATTATTAAGATTGTTTGTCTGGGCTTACCTCATTTTCTGTGATGTTGCTATGCCACAAAGAGCCAATACAATGCTTTGGTATCACCAACACTTTTCCAAAAACCACAAAAACAGAAATGCTCAAAAAGGAGATGGGTTTGTAAATACCACAGGAAATTCCCTTGCCAAGAACCTCACGTGCCTTTAGTTCAGTCTTCCCAGTACTGAGAACACCAAAGGATGCAATCCTGCAAACTCCCCCCAACAAACACTGTGGAGAGTTGTTTGGTAAAAAATAGGTTGGTGAAATCCTGCAATATTTTTCTTAAATCTGAGATACTTTGATTACAAAGTGCTCTTACAGCATTTTGTACTTGTTTGGCTGCTTCTTGCTCCTGGCTAAACTTTTGGAAAATGAGAATGAAGTACTGATGTCTCCCTTTCTTTCCCAACCTTTACCAAGGTTTTAGGGGGTTCTTCCTATTTAGGAAAAGCTTTTCCCTCCAGACATGGTTGTGGTGTGATGTTGGTCCCTGGAGAACATTGTTCAACTCAGGATTGGTACTGTGAGGTCTTCCCACATGGGAGAGAGGGAATCATTCAACCAGTTCACTCCTTTTAAAAAGAATATTCAAACTCTTATCCCATAAAAATATATTACTCTATCAAAATGCATGTATTTCCAGGAAGGAAAAGCCAGTATTTATATTCTAGCTCCCAACTTGCTGTTAAACCACAGCAGTAGCTGTAATACTGAAGTTAAGCCATAGAAAACACTTAAAAGTCTCCGTAATTTGGGTTTGGATCTCAAGTGGAAGCCCAGAACAGAGGGGGGATTATTGTCCCCAGAAGCCACTTGGCCAGGAGGCTCCAGCCAGCACCTCTCACTGAAGAGCCACTGGGGGCTGATGCCAATTCCTGCTTTCCCCAGCACTGCCAAACCTCTACTCCTTCACCAGGGCTGTGTGTGGGGTGAGAGGAACTTCTCCAGGTGCTGTAAAATAAATCAAACCATAAGGAAAAACCAAGGCCTGAATTCCAACTTTACCATTTGCTATTACCACTGACAGCCCTAATGCTCTGTACAATGATCCACTTCAGTTGCTAAATTAGCTTTTTCAAGGGGGATTTCATTTGGAGAAAGCAAAACAAAACAGCAGCTTAACAGAACTTGAGGGCTTAAACATTCTGATGATACAAAAATAAGCCTGAGTTATCACCACTTGATATGCACAGCTCACAAAGCTTCCAAAACAACTCCCAGCAACTGGTAGCAGCTCTCAGATCAAAGGAGGCTCCTGGGCTGATGTGAAACTGCACAAGCCTTTCTATTAAATACTGAGATGGTAAATCGGATTTATTCTGCAGGAATGTGTGCACACCAGCACACAAACACACACCTATAGGATCTGTACACACACACCACTCCAAATTCTCTGCAGCTCTACCTCTGTGTATCTGTACATACACAAACCTCTGTGTGTTTGTACACATACAGACTTCAAAGTCTCTTCACTTTGGGATCAAATTCTACTCAACAACCAATTAGATATTTTCCCCCAGTGATCCTGTAAATATTCATGTGGTTTCTTTTCCCTAAATGTTAAGACTGTCACCCTCTTCTAGAACCTGCTAAATAACTCCAAGGAAATGAAATGCAGCTTTTGGGATGTCAGTTGTTCTATTCCCAGGTTTGCCAGCAGACAGGGAGTCACAAGATCACAGAATATTCTGAGTTAGAAGGGACCCACAAGGACTGTAAACCACTCATTCCCAAATCCTAAGCCCTAATTATGATTAGGGCACACAGATGTTCATGTCAAGTCCGTGAGTTCAGAGTATTGACAGCACAAAGTCTGATCACAGATTGAACAAATTTCAGGTACCTTATCACAGTGAAATATCCACTATAAGTAGTTGCCAATAGTCATGTAAATCAAACCAAAATGGGTCTTAAAGGAAGGCTCATATGCCACAGATATGAAAGAGCTTCCTGATTATTCCAAATCCTGTTTTAATTAACACTTACTCCTAGTCTGCCTTTATTTTTTGCCTTTTCATCTCCTGCCTGTCATTCATTTGACATCTCTACCATGATGAGAGTGATACTTATCATGAATGGGAAACACACACACACAAAAAAAAAAAAACACCAAAAAAACCCCACAAACAAACAAAAAACCCCCACACATTTCCAATACTTTCTTTGCTTAAAGAGATTCTGCTGATTTACATTGGCATCTTTGTCCTGTAACCCATTTTTTTTCACTTCATTTCAGACCCGTATCTTGATTGTAACAGAAATTCTAACTCAGGACAGAATTTCAAGAGAGCAACTCAGCTTCTCCTCTCCCCAGCATATTTCCCTATCAAACACCAATCCTTGGCTGCTAAGTGCCTCCAAAATCAGCCTG
Organism: Trochalopteron elliotii; assembly: GCA_024734555.1. NCBI lineage: Eukaryota > Metazoa > Chordata > Aves > Passeriformes > Leiothrichidae > Trochalopteron > Trochalopteron elliotii. Next base: position 3,423,802 of record JANPWX010000088.1, read on the forward strand.
ATGCCGAGGCTTTTCAATGATGATGAAACAGAAAAGTAGGGCAGACAAGGAGAGGAAATTTTTCAAATGTATTCGTGATTGCCCTGAGTCCTGATGCACTGCAGTGGGAATGAAAGCAGGCATTGCTTCCAGTGGGTACAGTTGCATTTGTTTTCTTCATGATTTCCTCACTTACACATTATTTTTTATTATGCAAAGCATATTGTTAAATGCTGAATTACAGGTGAGCTGACCTTCATTTACTCAGTTTGCTCAGGGTCTACCTTAAAGGAGAGAGAGAATTAATTTGGCTCCAAGGCTTCTAGCTGGGCAAGTATGCTCTGTGGAATGAGAAATATCAACTTCTGTTGCAAAATGGGAGATTTAAACTTTAGTTGAAATACAGAAGCAGATTTTCTCACGTTTCTCTTTCTATGAGCCTTCTGCCAGTACACAATTACATTGTCATATCTGTATACAAATAGACACGAAGTGTACACAACCTGGGCAACACAACAGCAGCTCCACATTTGCAGTCAAACTGTACAGAAATTATATTGGCTGCTACAGCCATCAGTATTTTTTCTGATGTAATTTCTACCTTGTTTGATCTCAATTAAGCACCTAAAGTGCACTTTCCAAGTTATGTCAAGGGGTAAGTTCCCTTTGCTCAGTATTTTGTCTCTTGTCTTCACAACCACGCTGACCCTGGAATTCAGACAAGCCTGCAGCAAGGTGCCACAGCTTGGCACAGTCAAAGCTGTCAATTTTCCAACCTAAAGGTGGGAAAAGCTCCTATCCACACAGGATTATGGGGATGAAAGGAGAAACAATGCTTTGAGCTTCCGCCCGGTGACCTCATACCCAGAGAGGGAGAAAGGAACCCAACCATCCGAGGGGCAAACACTTTCTCCCCAGACCTGAACTTCCCAAACAACTGCTAAGGAAGGGACCTTGGAGGAGTTGCAAATGAGTTTAACAGTGAGGTAACGGGCCTGAGACCTTTGGAGATTTTATTCTGAGACTAATAGATTTTTTTCGTGGCATAACACTATGAAAGTCACCCCAGGGAAGAGTTTGGACTGTTGGCTGACAAAGTTTTTAATATTAAATTATATTTTTGCCTTTGAAATTGCCATTAGAGACACCACAATAAATGGTGAAGGCTAAAAAATTCATCAGGACAACAAGTCTTAACAAATGTCTTGTTTCCCTACCCTAAGTTCTGTTAAAGAGAAAGCTATCATGAGTAAGATTTCAAAATTTGTGATCTACATGAATGCTGGGGGTTTTCTTCTAGTTTTACTGCAGTGTTGCCTTTTTGTGGCTTGACAGATCTTCCCCTCACTGAACCACTGCAGACCTGGCCTGGAGCTCAGAACCCATTAACTTTCTGCTCCATATTCATAGGGGAAAAAGCCTTCTGAGTGGTGGCAGTAATTTCCCATGCCAAAGATAGAGGACTGTGATGCAGCTACCAGAGAATCGGTCTTTCTCTGATGGCTGATTTGTGTGGCTCCTGGGATATCTGCATTTTCGTAATGATCAAAATAATTATAAAAATAATAATTTAAGAGAAGCAGTAAAAATATTGAAAACACATGTGCGTGTTTGGGGATATGTGTAGCAGATCACCCTCTGGATCCAGCACTGTGGCTGTCTCTCATCCCACTATCCAAGATAACACACATTTCAGAGCCCCTGTTGTGAGCAAATATTTAAAGACAAACATGAAAAGAAAATAAACCTTTCCAAGCAATTGTGGAAGTAAGACCAGCAGTGAAACTGTTACAGAAATGGAAGCACAACTAGAAGAAAATTAAAAACAGCAACCCCAGAATACCTGTCCTAATTAAACATTAGCTGGGAATATGTGAATTAAAATAGGAATGACATTTGAATTAATAAAAGAGCAGCAAAATATTTCAGGAACTGTTTTTCCTTGACTGATGGTGTAATTTCCTGAGCTCCAAGGCATGTTGGCTATCTGATCAGCTTTACATGGACACTGTAGGCTCATGTAGCATTTTTGGGAACTGACTGACCTTGTCTATCCAGAGTGTCCAACCAAGACACCTCTATGCCTTGGGTAGTCAAAAAATGATCCATGGAATTTATTTAGGCTGTAAGTAAATGTACAAAATGAATTGCAAGAAATCCAAAAGGTGGTGAAAAGCACACAGTGCTCAGGAGAGAAAGAGAACCTTGAAATGCATCCAGAACTTCCCTGTGCTAGGCACATTTTCCAACACTTCCGTTTGTTCCCAGCATAGATACAAATTGAACACCACCACAAAGCCCCACAATACAGCAAGATACAGTGAGATTAAATATGAGAGCTATTTGAGATTGTTAGAAAAACTAAAATTAAAGATAAGGCATTAAAATCACAGGACCATATTTACATCAACCATGTATTTCCAGATTTGTAAGGCCATTTTTCTATGAGATAAACATTTGACTAGAGAGGGGTTGTAAATACTGTATTGAATTGGTTTATACTGCCACAGCACCCAAGATTTTTTGCTGCAAGGTGAAAAACAGGCTTAGTATTTTTTAAAAATACAGACTTATGACAAGCCTTGCTAAGGAGGCTCCAGCACACAGAAAGGTCTCTTTGAAGCCCCCAGTTTCTCTGTGCTGTATCCCTGCAAGCTCCTTTCTGAATACACAGCAGGGGCTTCACGCACCAGTTTTTCCTTTCTTCCCTACTTTGCTCCATTTCCTGGTACCACAAACCTATTTTTCTAAATGAATGTCTTGGATCTTGAGTGCCCCCCGGGCAAGTCTGTGTTTGAGCAGCCCTGCAAGAGGAGAAATGCAGCCTGATACTCATTAAAAGTCTCTTGATGGGCTCAGCCTCTCCCGCTATTGAAGATTCATCAGTTTCTTTTTCCAGGAGAATGTATTTGACTGCAGTATTTGGAAAGTAGAGCAATAGGACCAATTATATCCTAGGAAAGCATGTGTCTGCATACAAAATTTCTGTTGTGGTGAGATGGCATTAAATTCCCTGGTAGATTGCCAGAGTTTGGAGATATTAATGCTGGATTCTGACATGGTGACAAAACCGTGTTGCTGCTGTGCGCCGGCGCCTGGGGAAGGATGTTTGCACACTCCTGCACCAGGCACAGCACAGAGCCCAGGAGCCTGCCCCTGGAACACCTACACAAAACCCAGACTATCCATGACACCCACTCTTGCACCCCACAAAGAGGGGAGTCCCTGTGCTCTGTCTGCTCAGTGCTACAGCTTCTGGACTGGAAGATGTGAAACAGCCCCAAAGGTAAAACCAGGGAGTTGGTTTTACCAGGGCTCTGCTCCTCCAAATGTGGGTCGTGACCCTCAGTTCTTGTCTCATTTTTAAGAATAACCAAGTACAACCAACAAAACCACGTAAATGATGCAAAGAGTTGAAAGTCAGGGGACTGGGTTCCAAATGATTTTGAACAGAGCTGGTTATTAAGTCACACAGGCATGTTTACAAAGTGTCTTGGTCATCTTGTTCTTGTAAAAAGATGCCCTTGATATTCTGCTGCCTTAACATCAGCCACCAATATCCCATTACCTTCCATGAGGAACAGCTGCCCTAGCACCTGCAGCTCAGGAGGAGGAGAGGAATGCTGTAAAATCCCAAGGAAACACCACTCAGAGCAATAAACTGGTAGCAGAAGATACCTGGGGTGGGTGTGCAGGACACCAGAGCACATCGATCAAAATAACAACAGGACACGAGGCAATAAATAAGTGCTGATCTGCAGAGCAGCTCCCAACTTCCCCGTGGAGATGTGTGGAATGAATTGCCTGGGGGAGCACGCTGTGGGGAGGAGGGGGAATGGCAACTCAAAGCACAGAGAGAGAGAGAGTGAACCTTCATTTATTCACTCTGGAGCCTGCAGCCACCAGGTCTGAGCTCAGAAAACAACGGTGTAATGGAGGGGGTTGGGTGAAATAAAATTACTTTGTCAGAGAACTACCAAAGAAAAGTTAATTAGGGATTAATATTAAATGAAGGCAAGAGAAGTTGGAAAGGGTAAATTCAGCCAAAAAGATTTGTAAGAAAGGGGCACACTGTGGCCTAGTGAGCAAGGAGAACAAGACCATGCTACTGCCTTTTCTACATTCCTCATATGGGAAAAGAAAAGGAAGCAAGCCTGAAAGAGAATATACAGGAAACAAAAAAACCCTCTACATTTAGTTCATTTCAGCATCATCTAGAACTTGCCCTAAAGAGCAACACTCCTTGTACCTGGTAAAGCTCCACCAGAGGTAACAGTAGGATATACAAACCATTGCTGCACTGGAGTGCCAGCAGTTCATCCTCAGCCAAAGGCTCTGTGCAGCCCATGGATTCAGGGGATTATTTCCAGTTTAGAGCAGCAGCAATGAGGGGCAGGTTTGCAAGGGCAGCAAGGCTGCACAACCGGGAGGACACTACAGTAAACAAGAAGAGCCCCTGGCTTCCCCTCTGTCCACTGCAGCCTTGGGTGCTCTGCCAGGCACAGATCCTTCACATGCTGAATACAGAGTGTATTGAACATTGTGTGTGAATACCGGAAATTATTGTGAAAGGGATGCCCTCTTTTAGTATCAGTAATAGAAACTTCATAAACTGTCCCACCTGTTCTCAGTCCCACCTGACACCCATGAGTTGGAGATCTCTCCTGGGTTGTTTTTCTAGACAACTTTAGAGAGAAGGTCATGACTGGAGAGCCAAGTACATTTCCCAGGAAAAAAAAAAAAAAAAAAGTTGTTCATTATGGCATTTCAAAGAGAAATATTCAAAGCTCCTGCATATAAAAAATTAATTATCTGACCAAACATTTGAATGCTGAATAAATAACCTTCCCTGGCAAAAATAAAGCTGAATGATCTGAAACAAAATAAGGGCATCCATCCAGCAAGGAGAAGGAAAAGATAAGCTGTTTTCCTCTCTAAACTTCCCCAGCTTTCATTACAGGTCACACAGTTCAAAGAGGATTGAGTTCAAGCATGACTCCAGCATTTGAGCCCAACCTTGATCACAGTGCAGTGTTCCTGGGAAACACAAAGGAGGAAATTATCAACCCTATCCCAAGATAAAGTGACTCATTAAAAAGCACAGACCTGTCCTCCACCCTGGTGCAGGAGCTTTGAGTTCTCCCCTGTGCAGGGAGCTTGTCCTTCCTAGTCACCTCCATAATCTCCTGAAAGGCCAGGAGTATACATAGAATTCCCACCCAGCAATGGGAAATTTCACCCATTTCCTACAAAACTGGCTCTGCACTTCCCAGCAATCTCCCAGTTTCTTGCTCACTCTTGAGTAAGTCCCATGAATCTCCAAGGGAAGGAGCTTCCCCCTCCTTTCATGAGGTCCCACTGATCTCTGCTTTAAATAAAGCAAACCAATGTTCTCTGCCCCAGGGATGTTTGCTATCGAGTGGTTTTCCACAGAGAGAGGAAACACAATGCCCAGAGGAGATGGGAAGGCACATCCCACAGAGAGATTCAAGCAGCTGCCAGTCCTGCTTTAGTGCTTGATCAGTTTGCAACTTTGGAGTTATTTATTCAAATTATTCTTTTAATTTGAATCACAATTTAATGCTTCAAGTAGCTCGACCTGTGCTTTAAAGGCTTGAACATCCACACTGAGTCAGGGCTGTCCATAAAAGCAGTAAACTTATATTTTTATTAGAATATTTTTATTAGGTTCTTGCCGTGCCTTTTTCTCCTGAGTTTAAACTGGCAAATTACTATGCAGCAGCTCCTTTCCTGAGCCAGGGGAAGAACCAGCCTTTTGTCAGTACATGGAACCACCAGCACGCTCATCCTTCCCCACAAAACTCCCTCGTTTCGAAACATCAGCCTGACTCAGAACGGCGGGGTCGGGAACCAGCTTGTAGGGGAGGGTATTGAATATACAATGTATGCACAGGAACAAACAGCCGGTGAGTCATCCCAAATTTGTCCTACATTAACTTCACAGTCAGTCCCTGCTGGGGAACACAGAGGTGCTGCTTTAAAAGAACTGGAGAAAAACTCAGGGGACATGCTGAACTCTCAGTTTGTTCACCAAAACGTGTAATTTGGCAATATCAACAACACTCAGAAAAGATCAGGGCAATGCATTCACTTTCTCGAGGATTTCTCTGCTGCAGGCAGGAAATACACAGTTCAGCCTAGCCTTGCCAACCAAAGAGTAGCTCAAATACACTTATATAAATGCCTGCAGAATTACCACAAAAAATGGAATAATCCTGCAGGAGATGCTTTCCCAGATTTACTGTGATGTCTGACAGAGCTCATTGTGGTTTTTTATGCTTTCATTTAAAGGAAACTTTTCAACATTTTGTTTGGGGATGTTTGCAATTGTTGTTTCTTTCCAATAAAGAGATTTTTAAAGCAGGTAACAGTACTTGGCCCATATTTCCAGAAAGAAAAGCCTTCCCTTGCCCCAAACACAGAGAACTAATAATGGCAATTAGTACAAAGCAGAGTTAGTGTTTTTTTTCTCATGGAAACTCAGCCATTGCACCTGGGCCTGATGTTCACCTACAGGTACACAGGCCACAAGGGTGTTCAAACCCACAAAGCCATCCCTGAGACACTTCTGTGCCTGAGCTCTGCAGGTTCTTTCAGACAAGGCCTGGCAAAAACCCCACCCGTGCCTTCAACCATGGGGCTTCACCTTGTGAGTTGATGTCACAAAATATGATACAGACCCTTCTATTCCCTGTCCTTTGCAGGCTTGGTTTAGCGCCTTGCAGTGAAATCTGCTTTATAAAAGCTTTTCTTCTGGAATAATTCAAATTAAGGTCTCTGTTGGAGCATGCAATTATCCTATGTGTGTCTGAAATCAAGGAGAGCCAGTCAGAGGCAGATCTGCAACTGAGGATTATTTTCATAGCATATAATTTTCAGATCACGCACATCAATGTTTTAATTGGGCTGTGGGAGCAGAGGGTATCTTTATTTACACACACTTCCTTTAACTCAGCAAAGTGCTGTAATTTCCCTTCTCCTTAGTAAGTATTTTTCTCTCCAAACCTGCATCACAGGGATGGCCCATGACTGGGAAAGCCCTGCTTGCTCCAGAGGTCATTGCATTTGGCAAATTAATCCTAATTGCAGGCATAGTACCTGTGAAGCTTGTTGGATGGAAACCTTAGTAGGCTGAAATGGCTTTGTAATTTTAATCAAGAAACATTCCAAACCTAAACATTTGCAATTCTCCAAAATATAATGAGATCACCTACTTACTAAAAAAAAAAAAAAAAAAAAAAAAAAAGCCCATGAGACTTGCAAAACAGCAATAGACTCCTTTTAGGACCAGGCTGTTTCATGACCCCATAAAACCTTGTATATTGATTCGCATCTTTTGGTAGATTGGCAGAGACATCAGTGGAGTCTTTCACCAGACTACATTGATCAAATTTGCCAAAATATAATTTTTCATGTCTAGTAAAAAATCCTTACTGGAGTCTTGTACGTGGGTTGGACTTGGATGAGGTTACTTACTTCCATCTGCTTCATTTCATGAAATTTTAAACAACCTAATCATTTCTGAGACTTCTGCTCTTCTTCCTTGCAAACCTTGGTTGGATTTGTCAAATGAGTTAAAAAATTTTAAACCCATGGAAGTGCACAAGACACTAAATAGTTTTGCTTAGGGAGCAGGTGACTGAGATGCAGTCACTATAATTTCTTTGTCCTCTGGTTTCAGTCCTTAGGAAGCATTCAGGTCATGTTAATAATTTATTTTCGACAGGAAGACATGATATTTTTTCCCCCATGGAAAAAAAAAAGCCATTTTAGAGCCAAGAGCTTTTAGAGCACATTTCAAGGAAAACACACAAAATGCTACAAACTGAGTTCATTATTAGCTCCAAAGTCAGCATCACACTGTCAGCAGCTGTACACACCTAATGCAGTGGCCACAAGCCTGCTCAGCTAAGAGGCAAGTTTTATTTCTGATTTGGTTCATGTCCTGTGCTGTGGAGCCAGAGCCTGGCAGTGTCAGCTGGGTAGTTTTGGTGTTGTGAATAGTCATTTATTGGGAACTGGTTTAAAGACAAAATCTGCTCAAGAAAGCAAAAGTAACACAAAAAAGGGCAAAAAGTAAAGATGAGCAGAATGTGATTTATCTTTTTCTTGGCAAGACAGCTATACTGAGAATTCTGTGTCATTAACTTTAAACATAGAGGGGTTTATAGGCTTGTCTTCATGTTTTCATTCTAGCACCTATGAAAACCACATGTGCAAAAGAAAATGCAATAAATTTGAAGTTGAGGTTTCTTTCACTGAGTACCAGAACAATACATTAGTCACAATTCCAGATGAATTCATAATAGAAGATTCCATAACTATTTTCTTTTGTTTTCAGCTGTTTTGCTAATATTTCATTGTAGTTTGCCCCTGACTTTTCTGCAATGTGTTCCTTGCCTAAGGAGCCTTCAGTTCACAGAGCTCTCCAGGCTGACCTTCCTGCTGTCCTTGCCACAATGTGTCTCCCTCACAGGATCCCACTGCTCTGCCAATGCTGCCAAGCAGGCCTCTGTGCTCAGGAAATCTCTATTGCACTGGAGTAACTCTGGAAACTTTTGTCTAACCAAAGCCCTCAATATGCAACCTATGCAGAGCATCAATCCATTCAAAATGAAGCTGTTTCCTTTAGAGACATAATGGCTAATAATCATAAAGTCAACCAAACCATCATATTTTGGTAGGTTGTCTGATTTGTCAAGGATAAAGATACTTCAGGTCATGCCACAGGACTGTGCCTATAGTGCCAAGTCCAACATTGAAAATAAAAGCAAAAATCTCTTGAGTAGCCTCAAAACCTCCCCCAAAGTTCTTAAATAAAGACTTTGATTTGTCTTTCAATTACAAATATCACAGAATGGGTTGGGTGGGGTTGGCCTCAAAGCTCATTTCATTCCACCCCATGTCATGGACAGGGACATCTCCCACTATCCCAGGTTGCTCCAAGCCTGGCCTTGGACACTTCCAGGGATCATGGGGCAGCCACAGCTTCTCTGGGCAGCCTGTGCCAGGGTCTTTCCACCCTCACAAGGAACATTTTCTTCCTAATATTGAATCTAAACCCACCCTGTGTTGGTTTAAAGCTGTTCCCCCTTGGCTTTTGCAGATGTTTCAGGATTTTCTGCTGGGAGTCTGTGATCATCAGAATGAAATGATCAATTGCTCTAATTTAGCTTTTAAACTGAACTGAATTAAGATTCTCTATGATGTCCTCGTTTAGGGCTTTTCAAAACTCAGCCTCTTAGAAGAGAAGGGGAAAGGTACTTGTAATAAGAGGTGATCGAAACAGAGCAGGCCGATTTCCTGCCATTTAACATCACAATGGTGGAGTTACTGCTAATATCAAATTTAATTTGTAAATCCTTTAAAACGACAAAACAGCCCAATTTGCTGTATAAAAAATAATGGCTTTGTCCTAGAAGAAAAGAGGTTTCTTTCAACAAGACAGGGAAGAGAGTTGTTCTTGTGACTGCTGTCCTTTTTGCCCCCTCTGCTTACGCAACCCACAAGATCTGTAAATGTTCTTATTTCCAGCAGCTTCCCAGGGCCAGTCTCTCCCTTCAGCTGTTCTCATGAAAACCTGCTTAAAGCCACAACTGAACCAACATCAAATGAGGACAGAAGTTGACCCAGATGTGTTCAAGCAAAAAGACTCAGAGGCCCAGCAGGAATTCAAGCAAAAATGGGAATAAGGAGCAAAGGAAGGCTCCCACATTGCCATGGGCTTCACTGCCCAAACCTGGAGGAGTTTTGCCCTGGGTGAGCTGCCAATGCCACAGGCTTCATGCAGCTCCAGCAGGAAGCTCCTCTCTAGGTGTTATTGATGGTGCCCACCACAGGATTCCCCCAGGAAGGGCACACAAATGGCTCTGGAATGCTGGCAGTGCTCCAAGTGCTCAGTGTCCCTTACAGCCACAGCCATGGAGTGCAGAGGTTCTGGACTCAAAACATCACCACAAACATTCTGAAGGCAAATATCAAAAAACCTGAATCATTTTACACATCTTTCAACAGCAATCTTTGAGCCCTGCAAACCCAATTACAGGAATGAATGATGAGACATCTGATAGGGTAATTACTCATAATTAGATTTTGACAATCTTTGTGAGACAGGCATTTGAGTCATGGGGAGAGATGTTCTCATCTCAAAATTCACCAAAATGTTAGTTATTGTGTTGAAAAGTCAAATACAGCAAGGTATGCTAAAAGAGAGGAGTCCACACAAGCAAGAGACACAGCCCTGAAACCACCTCAGCTGTTTCTATGCCTGGGAAGCCCAGGAAGACTCCAAGGGGTGTGTGCCCAGTGCAGCAGCAGTGCTGTCCTGCAGTCTCCTTTGCCCACCCTCTCGGCTAAATACCCTGTGCATGTGTCAGGCTCACATTCCCATTTTTTCTCACATTCCCATTTCCAGCTGTATTCCATCCTCCCCACAGCTTTTGTGGCAGTCTGTGACTTGCCCCACCTTAAACAAGCACATCCCAACACCTGCAATAAACTAACCCAAAGCACTCCATAATAAGGAGAGAAAGAGGGGATGAGCTCCCCAGTTATTCCAGATGAGTGTCTGTTCTACAGACTGTGAGCTGCCTGCAGGGAGGGCCATCTCCATCTTCTCATAAACAGTAGAAACAACACCACTGGCATATCACAAAAATAGCAGGACATTTTATCTTAGTCCTCGGCTGAGCAAACAGAAATGGAAAAAAAAACTTTTGGCAGATGTTAGTAAGAAAGTGAGAAGTAAGAGAGAAGGGCTCAAGTTTTCCTTCATCCTTGGCTGATGGCAAAGAGGAATTTACCCCATTTTCCTTCACTAAATAGAACCGTAACTTTATGGAAAATAAAAATAGCTTTGACCTGGTCGTGGCTCTTTATGACTACATTCTTATTTCCAGTTTCCTTTCTTTATGCCTTTTGCTTGACTCAATTGCAAATTGGTTTAATGTTTCCCCTTCTTCATGAGCATCCCTCCAAAAGGGCACAGCCTCCTCATCTCTTGCTTTTTTGGCTTTGAATAGCTGAGAGCCACATTAGCATCCCCTGACTGGAGCAGGACCAGGGCCTTGCTCTGCCTTTTTTTCCTCAGCCTTCAGTAATCCTTCTATTTGAAACTTCCTTTTCAAGTGGCTGAATTTCCCTTTAGCCCATTTACACTCTCTGAGGAATATTAGCACTAAGGAGTCAGCCACACTCACTCTCCCTTTGGTCCTGTCTCCCTCCCTCATTCCTGAGCCTTAAATACAGATCATTGGTCTTTAACTTCCAAGTATCCCAATGGTGTCCATCAGCCCCCTTCCACTTCCTGCACTAAGGAGCTGACAGGTACATCATAAAATGGGACTTGTGATTTTTATTCCAGTAAAAGTACCTTGAGCAGGCCAGAAGCATCACATTATAACCCCACAGTGAAGGCAGCTCTAATTGAAAGGCTCCTTCATGTTGGAGAAGACCTACAGACAAAGCTCACATGTAAAGCTGATCCCAGGTGCCCCAGATCCAAAAGCAATACAGGATGTGCATTTGGGATCCACTGAGGTCAATAATGTGGAGCTACTTAGTCCTTCTTCATTTAATGACAATCTGTGTCCATGCATGTGTGTCTATGTTATTGTTACTTAATAATTCTCTAGTGAGAGGCAGCAAACACAGAGAAATGGGGAAGAGAAAAGCAGGTCCCTTTGCTCTGGCACTTGACATGTGACAGAGCAAGGAAAACTGAAATATTTGGAAATCTAGGCCTTCATCAAGGCAGCCCCCAGGGGCTCCTCTGGCTCCACACTGGACATGTCCCTTTTCCTGAACCATCCTCAGGCCTCTACCATGCAGCTGGTCCAAGAATTCTGCTTGCAGGAAGCATCTGGAAAATAAGGTATGACCTATGCACACGCACTTAACCTGAAAAAAAAATGAGCCAGTAATCTTCCCATGTCCTGTAGAGAAATAGGACACATTTTATTTACTGTGATTAAATTAGTGCTTGGCCTGCAAGAAAGTTCTAGGATATGATTTCCCTGGATTACCTCTGTGAAAAGCACTTTCCCTATTTTCTGATTCCTTGTTTGTAGCCAGACTCCCATTTTGGGAGAGGACCGTTAACTCCAACACATTTTTCTTTGCAGATTACACCACCTCCAAGAGTTTTTCATTCCTTGCAGCCCTTACTTGTACTTCTGTTTTCTACTGCATTTTGCTGCTGCTGTCCTAACATATGAGGAGCTAAATATCTAAGGTAAGTAGCAGAAGGGAGAGATTCAGGGATGTGCATTTACTCAGATTTCTTCATTTCACAGTAGGTCCAGGAGAAATGCACATACATTTTTCAAGAGATCAATCAATAATCCTATTTTGTTTGCTTGCATCCTCAGTGCAGCATTTCCATCTTATTCCCATAGCATACAAAAGGCTCAATTCTTATTTACCTGCCACAGAACAACAGGTGAATGTTTATGCACAGGCTTCAAGAAGGTTTAAAATAAGACAAAACAAACCCTTCTCTGACAGCAAGCATGGAAATAATAAATTGCCTTAACACAGAACAGTGGTCATGGCCAGTGAAAAATAATGAGCACCCTGTCTGGTTTTGAGGGATTCCCTAAGGATGCTGTGGAACCAGCAAACATTTTCTTGACTAACCAAGAAAAATCAAAGTGCAGTCCTGTCAGCCTTTCTTGTCCAGTCCCTGGATGGCTTTGAATGCACAAACTACCACAGCTGCTCCTGCATGGAGCACAAAGGATGATAATCTCAATAGAGTCAGCCTAAATTGCACCTACACTTGCTGCAAATGCAATCTGTCCAGCTTAGGAGCTAGACTTCCATGATACTTCTGGGTCCCTTCTGATTCTGTGTCCCCCACTCAAACAAGCAACTGATCATCTGGCCCTTGGCAATAATGAAATTATACAAAAGTCTCCCTGCTATGCCCCAGAGTTAGCCAGGAAAAACAATTAGTTAAGTGGAGAACTAGAAAAATTAGTGTCATTATTGAGTATGGTCTTGGAAATACTGAAATTTTCCACCTTTGTCATCATGAAAAAAGTACAGCTGCTTCCAAGTTAATAAATTGGTAGAGGACTTCCAAAGGATATGGGATAAGTGGCTGCAACTCCTCATTTCTGTGTCCCAAAACTTAGTGCAATGTCTTCCTGACTGTGCTGGCACAGCCTGGCCTGGCACTCGATGCCAGCAGCTGCTTTTTGCTGCAGAATTGGCAGTTCAAAGGTGTAAAGCTCTATTTCTGCACTAACCTGATTTGGGGCTGGGATGGATTATGTAAGGTTTGCAGAGAGGTATTCATCAGCACAGGCTGACAACATTTCATCTTGCACAACTCCACAGCAGAAACTAATGAGACACCTAAGAAAGAAGATGAAAGGGGGGAAAGAGGGGAAGATAAAAGAAATGCATTCTTTCTTAAAAAAAAAAGAACACCAAAACAACAACAAGTAATAAGCAGAACAACTGGAAAGTAAAGGAAAGAACATTTTTCTGAAACCTTTGTCTTTTTTGTTCCTGAGACGTGTTGGTGTTTGTCTCCCTTGAGTTTTCTTACCCTTCTCACTGTGCATGATCAATTCCTGTAACTGCAAAGAGCAAAACCCAAAGAACATTAAATGAGATTTCTCCTTTTAGTCCATTTTCCCAGCATAAATTTGCAGGCTGTATTATTTATCATTAAACAATTTTACATTCAACACTTCAGGAGACATTTTCTTCAGTAGCAGTTTTGTTTGTCACTCTGAGATGAAGCTGCTGACTTTAGTGTGGAGAGGATTTTAACAGCAGCCAGCAGAAATGTCACTGGGTGTAAGTAACTCTTCCTCAATAAATACAGAAAAGTTTCTTTAATTGGCACAGCTCTAGTAGAAGCAGAGAGGTGGCAGCTAAGGGCTGTCCTCTCCATGTAATACAGGGACGGGGGACACATGGTTGCCCGTGGGAAGAGAAGGGAGGCTCTAAAGAAAATATTGAGCTGTTAATCTGTTACCCCATTGCACCTGTGACAGAGATGGGGTGTAAGGGGCTGAAGTTATTTTTCTTACATGTTCTTATGCCATTTTTTACCAGGGAGAAAGAGGATGCCATCAAGTTTCTCATCAAGGTACATTTCTTATGATTAAAAACACAAGTTAATGATGTCAACTATTATTTCCTTATTAGCACCTTCTGCAAACTCATCTCCCATACTCTTGGATTAACTTGCTTCCATCCAGTAATCTTCTCTCAGGCTGACTCCGAGATGCAAAATGCTGCACAGTTTTGGGTCCCAGAGTACTGAAACAGGAACAGTATCATAGAAAAGAGAGTGGGAAAAGATCCTCCCAGGTCAGTTACTCCTTTCTCTTCCTCAGGGCAGAATCAGCTCTGCTAAATCACTCCTGATTTTGTCTAAAGGGATCTGAAGAAGCCAACAACAGCCCTTAAATGTGCAATGCCAGAGCCTGCTCTGCAGTACCCCTCCCAGGAGCTGTCCTACTCACCCAGAGGCAGGGAGCACTCACAGCAGGAATTTTCAGGTGTTTGACTCTGAAGCAGGACAACGACAAGATTCCTCTAAATGCAGGTTAGAAATGATTTTATAATTTCCCTGCTAAACAAGGAAATGTGTAATGTTTGTGGTTACCCTTCTTTTGATATTCCAGGATTCTCATTTATTTGGGTCCCACAAACAACAGTGAATGAAAGCCCCACAGAACAAACTTAATGAAAGGGTAATGAATTTAAAGCAGCCTCCATCCTACAAATCAGCATGAACCACAAGGTTCATTGCCAACACCACCAGGTACATTCATACAATAAATTTGTTTGTTGCAAAGCCTTCCTGTGACAACACAAGGTGTTCAAAGAGCTGAAGGCATGGCTGACATGATGCAGTTGGAGAGGGAGAAGAGCCCTTTTCCCCCTTGTTTGGTTTTCCTATCACAGCTACTAACTGGGATTGAAAAACTCTCCACCAGACCAGGGCAACCTGTGTCAGCACATGCTGGCTCCTCCCAGGGACTGCACGTAGGGAAGGTTTTCACAGATCCTTAAATCCCAAGACACACAGTGAGAGTAAAAACAAACAGAGAGAAGGGTTCAAGGAGAATCATATTATTCCATTGCTGTGTTACACCAGTAATAGCTGAATGTCCGCAAGGCTGCTAAAGTAACAGCAATGCTTTCTCTTGAAAAACAGTAGTGTTGAAATTTCATTTAAAAGCACCCAAAACTCACACAGCTAGAGGTGATAAGAAGGTTAAAAAGTCAAAGCAGTAAGAAAAAAAACTGAGGAAAAATGGAAAAAATCAGCTGGTTGTTGATAAAACAAATCAGTCACGGTATATCCACAGACTGAAGGGAAATCTTGGGCACTTTTGAGAGGAATCAATGTTTGGATATTTGTGGACCATCCCAGGGCTTTCCACTGCCTCCTTTCAAAGTGACTTTGAACTGGTGCCTGCCATAGGACAGGGTCAAACATTCCTTGTCTCCACAGGAGGGAAGAGCCAGCACCAAACACATTTGTTCTCCCAAGTGCTTACGCACTGAGCTCTTCAGTCACTTGGACATCCACGAATATGTTATCCCATTCTGCTGCAACAAGATCTGCTAAATTATCCTGCCTGTCCCTGGATGGGGAGAGCTTGGAGAGAAGCCAGCCACCAGCTGAGAGCTCTCCTTGCCAAGTCTGTCAAGCAAATTGATTTTCCTCCAAGACCTTTCGGCCCCTCTGAGCAAAAAGAAACCATATTTCATCTCCTTTTTGTTCAAAAGGCTTGGAGCAAAAATCTCCAATCTGGACTAGAGGACGCAAAGTGCCACCCCTGGTCACCTACAAAACTTTTGGATGTGACCCAAGACAGCAATGCTGCACCAGTGGCAGCTGATGAAGGATCATCTGTGATGGGTCTCACTTCTCTGATGTAAATGCATTGGTCTGTCTGCTTGTTCACTGGAGGTATTTTGAAGGTTCTGTGCTTGGGAGGGGTGGGGGGTTTATACCCCTTTCCATCATACAGGTGTTCCTCAGCTCCTAAACAGTTCTAGAAATCTGTGAAAATTAGCAGGCTTGTAAAAAGTAAATTGAGGATATTTGTTGCACTGGGGTAAGCTTTAACACATCACTCTGGTGCATCATTGCCTAAAGTGAAAATAACCAGGGAAGATTTATTGTGTACCCCCAACAACAGAGGAGGAAATAAAATCTAAAGCCAAGGGTTTTCCACTCAAAATATCCCCATTTCTGCCTTTGTGTGGGCAGCTCTTATGGCTTTTTCTGTGTTCTGAGGAAGGGAGGCATAATATAAACGGCACTTTTCCTAACACCAGAGATGGCACATTTCTGGTTTAGGGACATACTCCACACCAACACTCCCACACAGGCTGTGGGAGCTTATTATGGCATTCCTTTCATACAATGGCCATCAATTCCTTGCCTGAGCCAGGGAGAAACACCATTCCCAACTCCAGCAAAATCCTCACCACAGCACAACCCTTTGCTCAGCAGCATCAAATGGGTAAAGAAGAGAGATGAAGGAGCCTTGTATCCCCAATTTTTCCCATTTCCAAAGGGGCTGTGTGCCTTGTGCTGGCACCACTCAAACATTGAAATAACCATTTTGTCCTGATATGTCACACACAGCTCTTAGGGATTCACTGCTGTGACAAAACTCTTCCCACCACTTCAATGTGTTTTTAATGGAAGTCAATGCTAAGCATATAATAGTTTAGCAGAAACACATCTGCAATGTCAGAAAGGAAGAGAACCAACAGTGCCAAGCTTTGGTTAAATCTAAATGATTCTCTTTCAAACCTAAACAGTTTTGGTTTAATTACAATTATTGTTGCCAATTTCATTAGGACAATCCCTCTGTCTTCCTTATCTTTCATCTAGATTTCCAGGACTTGAATAAATAAATACACATTCCAGTGAACAGCAGCATTTCCATGAAGCTTTCTTTACTGTACACAGATGTCTGCCTGAGAATTTCACTCCATCTCTGCCAGAAAGGAGAATAAACTATGATATAATTTACTTTGAACACTGACAAGCTTTGGATCCAAGATTTTGGTTTAGTCTACACTAAGAAAACCAGCCGTGAAATCTAGGTTTGCATCTGGGCTTAAATATAAATCATCTATAGGGGGAAAGGAGGGGAAGATCATTTCATCTCAGCATTTTATCTTTGATTTCCTCCACCCTCAGCTGGAACAGCAACGTGCTAGGTGGGATCAAAACCTTGTTTGCAAGCACTCAGATAAGAACAACCCACCACTGTTTCTGTTACAGGCTTAAAAAATGATAAACTATATGATAAACTATATGATAAGCTATACAACACCTCAACTCTCTACTGCTTAATGTAAGCTCTAATATTTCCCTTACTGACTGACTGCAAATCCAGTCCCTCAGACTTTGCCTTGCCAGGGACAGTTCTGAGCGCTCCAGGTCAAACAGAGTAAGTGACCTCAGTGTCTCGATTGCTCCTGAACTCCAGCAAGTCCCTCAAAAGTGGCATTGGACACAGCCAGGGAGGATTAGGGACCCTTGCACGAGTGCTGGCCATGCTTTGGTCATATGAAATTCAGTGCATCAACTCCCCAGGATGCTCCCACTAAAATCCAGTCCCATATAGACACAAGATTTTCAGCTTTCCTGTTTATAAGCCAAGCTGATTCCTTATCCCATCAAAACTTACATGTTTCCCCATGGCAGGTACTGATGAGAGGAGTAATTAGGAACAGTGAGGAATGAAGATCTTTCTCTCAAGCACAGAAGAGAAAGATTTAACTGTTCAGTTGTTAACAGGGTGGTTCCCAGTGGTAACAGAGTTGGATGCTATTGATGCACCACATTTCCAATACTCTCCAAGGAAAAAAGGTTTAAATAAAAGCAGCAGAGTGCCAGAGATTTTACCTGTCAGAGCAAGAGGCATTACAAATGTAATGCATTCAAGAGGGAAGAGGAGCTAAAAAAACAAGCAACAGTTTCCCAAACCCACCACACTAACTGGGATACAATCCAGGTACAAAATGTACCTTTTTTTGGTCTTGTTATGTAGTGCCCCAAAGCACTAACCAGTTCAGATAGTCTCCCAGATTGTGTGTGGAGGGGGTTGACTCTGCCCTCCTAAACTGGAAAATTACCCAAATCACCTCTACTCTTACCTTTCTGTTGCACTGGTTGCATTTACCTGAGCACACACATTTATTTAAATGCAAGACTCATGGCATCGGTTTGCTTTAAAAAAGGAAAGCTCTGTAACAAATCTTAAAAAACCAACCAGCTGAGCTGTGAGACAAAATTGGCAGAGATATGGAAGGCTTGGCAGAGCCCATTTGCACTCCTCACAGCTGGAGACAGGAGTGCTGCTAACCCCAGCTCCACTGGGAGCGCAGGTCAGAGCTCTGCAGAGATTTCTTTGAGACATCCGCTTTTCACTTGCAAAGGGAGAACATTTCTGCTGAAAAATAGGAGTGATATAATCCAGCAGGTCAGGGATAAGCAGCATCCCTCTCCCACTGCCCTTCACAGACACATATCCCAGCAGACAGCTGGGGTTTATTTTCAAAGATCACTTCCTTGGCAAAAAAAATTATGCAAGCAGAAAATAATACCCAGGTACAGAAACCCCCCTAACATACACTGCCCTGGTACCTGCTGACTGTTCAACAGGGAATCCACATTTAATTTGATGCAGTTTATGGTTCATTATTAAATATGAATACAAATAAATGTTCTTTATTTTCTGTTGGATAACAGCCTCTCTACTTGATAATCTTCCTAGATATCTACTAGATAATCTTCCTAGATCAGGGTGCAGTTTACCACACCTGACACCTCACTAGGGAATTCCATGGCTGTCCCAGCTGATGGCTCTGTGTTTTCTGGCAGGAGCCAAGCAAACCCAACCCATTCCCACCAGCCAATGCCACACCCCAACAAAAGCTCATTATTCAAGGGACAACACAAAGAGGGCCTGTACCAGAAGGGCAGGGGACAGGTACAGTACAGGCAGGGGGAAATCAAGGCAATTCCTGTGCCCCACAGGTCATGACCAAATTCATATTAAAATTCTCTTGCAAAAATAGGAGAGGAAAAAAAATTGCTGACAGAAGTATGAAGCCCAGTCACTGCAGATTCAAGGTTTGTGGGAAAAAAAAAAGAATTCACTGTACTGTGTTTTTCTTTTTGTCTCTCAAATGTCATGACCTTTTTTTTCCCCAAAGTATTCTCCAAGAGTTTTTTGTTTCCAAAAAAAGACAAAGAGATTTCCATAGACAATCCTGTAGGAAGCTCATCGCTGTCTCACCAGCAGAACTGATTGCACATATAATTCGTAATTTTTCCTTTCTTTAGTCACTGCAAACTGACTTTATTAAAAAGCTCTTGCCCTACTAATTTCTGTCCTGCAGGAAAGGTTTTGCCAAATCCCAATCAATTATGAGGTGTAAATCCATGAGCAATCAGGCTTTGTTACTTCCCGGCTCAGGTCATTGAGCTACCTTTGCAAAGCTGATCCCACTGTCAGGGGAAGGGGAGAAATCCCTGTATGTGTGGGGTGACCCTGGCTGGAGGCTGGATCCCCACAGGCTGCTCCATCACTCCCCCCAGGAGGGACAGGGTAGGGAAAAAACTCAGATGGGAAAAGTCTCATGGATCAAGAGAAAGGCAGTTTACAGAAGCAAAGGAAAACAAAATATTTATTCTCTACTTTCCATCAGCAGGAAATGTCCAGCCACTTCCCAGGCTCTAGGACTTCAGGATGCATAGGGAGATTGCTCCAGAAGACAAACATCACAATGAATGCCTCCCCTTCTCCTCTCTTGCAGCTTTTCCTGCTGATGTATATAGAGTGGGAGATCCCTTTGGTCAGCTTGAGTTGGTCGTCCTGGCTGTGTCCCATGCTCTTGCCCACCTCCAGGCTGCTGCTGAGGGGAAATGCTGGGGAGACAGCCCAGATGCTGTGCCAGCACTGCTCAGAGCACTGGGGTCTGACCAACACCTTTTAGCTACCAAGACAAAGCTCAGCGCTGTGGGGAAAATTAATTCCATCTCAGGCAGACCCAAAACAGTCAGAAACTCAACAAGTTTTCAAGAGGTATACATTTGGCTCAAAATTATTTGTTTTCATAATGCATTTAATTTTACATATCCGTGTGTGTCTACTGTATGCAACCTTTCACTTTGAACAGTAAGAAAATAAAGTATAATATCCCAAGCTTTGTGAATGCACTTAAAAAAAGAAGTCAACTGTCAAAACTCTGCTCTTAGAGAAAGGTTTATTTTCATAATCTGTCGCCATAATTAGATCAGTGTCTTCAGCTCACTGCACTGCATTTCTCCCTGACAGCAGCAGCAGTCACGATAGCAACCAATGAGAGGCTTTGAACACAAACCTTGCTGCAGCAGAGAGTCCATCCCCAGCACTGGGCTGTGCCAACTGCTCCAACTTCCAACAAACTTCCCCAGGAACTCTATGTGAAGGACAGACAGGGCTACTGAGGGACAAACATGAATTTTAGAAAGCCAAGCTTCATCCCAAAGGTCCAAAATCCTTGAGTCTTGTGGGTTTAGACCACTGATGTCATCTTAATGTGCTTAATGGTCTGGAAACCTGTGGGAAGCCTGCACAGAGTGGTGCAATCGACTAAATGTCCCTCGGTGGGATGTGCCTGGTCTCTTCCCTTTGGAATCTCCTGGCTTCCAATGGCTGATAATGTGCCAGATGCTGCCAGGCCTAAAGCACCACAATTCAAGGAAATCAGCACAAAGCCAACATTCTGTTCAGTGTTGCCATCCGTGGCACCTCAGTGAGGATTGCAGGGAAGGCAATGCCAGGAAAAGGGCAATGACACCCACTGAGGCACGAGTGTATATAGAAACAGGCCCCAAGTGATGGCTGCAGGCACATTTCAGGGAGATTCTATAACTCAGAGCTCTCAGACAATGATACAATCCAGACGAAGGTGAATTTTTTTTTTTTTTTTGCTTGTCCTAAAATGCTTGAGCTCCAACAAAGACACGAGAAATAAATACATCAGCATTAGTCCCTTAAAAATTGAGAGCTTCAGCTCCTCTTTCCTTCCAAAAGCTTCACCAAGGCAATTGGCTTCCCAGGAGCAACACAAAATCATTTTGCTGAAAAGAGTCACACCAAAACATTCTTTTAAATCTCTCCCCAGGTAAACTTTAAGAGACAGGCCCAAGTAAGGCAGCCAAGACATGGGCAAAGCTGCACCAGAGTCCCTCTAGGGGCAGATCTATCAGTAAAGCCTTTGGTCAAAGACTCTCGTGTTCATCAGCTGCAGCAGTGCAAAACAGGCCAGGTCAAGGTCAGCCCCCATCTAATAAACAGCAAGTATCCTTGGAAAGGAGGAAGAGAAGAGGCCACCTCTCTGTTCAATGTTCAGTTTTACTTATGGAAACCCTTGAAAGATCCATTTCTGTGCCCTTCCCTCATACATGGATCATTTGCTGCCTTCTGGGACAGCCAGGGCACCCAGCATCAGCTTATACACACTGAGTCAAGAGCTGCTTGTACACTAACTTCCTTGTTCCTAGGAGGACTTTCCAAGAGGACAAAACCCCAACTATCTTCTTGGTTTTCGTATAAACCCTCTCACCACTGCAGTAGCCACTGGCTTGCAGTCATGCCCACAGCATGCCCTCTGGAGGTGAAATCCCTATGGACAAGCCTGGAGCCAAGATAGAGCCCAGCCCAAAGAGAGAATCCTCCTGTCCACGGTTGCTCTTCCTGCCAACTGTAGGAGCCTGTGCATTTCAGCAAGGTCTGTCCTTTTTTTTCAAAGTGCAATAGAGATTCAGGACTATTGCTCACGCTTTGCCACTTCTCTTTAGCTCTCTGTAAGAGGCTTTCTAGAGGAAGGAGTATCTTCTTTTGACAAAGGCAATTCTTTAACAGAGCATTCATCTGATTCATCGTTTTCATCCCTTGTGTGCTTACTAAACTCATGCCACCCTTCAAACAATCCTTTTGCCACCAGATTCTAAGAGTCTCAGTCAATATTCCACTCAAAAGTGTCTACCTCCAGAAAGGATTTTAGCTTAATGTCACAATGGCTTGAACTTTTTCCCAGCCTGGACCAGATGATTTCCAGTGGCAGCTCAGGGAAGCTGAAGGTGAGACCAGCTATCTCTGCCCTGAAATTAAGCTCACAGAGGTGCAACTCTCACTTAATCCAGCCTCCTTTCCACCACAGGTATTAAGAGTTCATCTTCAAGCACTTATGCTCTTCTGTTTAATCTCCTGAGTGGCCATTGAGCAGCCTCTTGGAATTAAGAGGGCTCAGTGCTAATAAAGAACGGCTCTGGAGCACTCTGGTTTGGAAATGCCATGGAAGGCACTCCTCAGCCCTTCCCAAAACACCTCCTGGAATTGCTTCCCTTTGCAGTGCAATATCCAGAGATCCCCTGCTCCACAGCTCATCAGACGAAGGCAGGGAACAACCAAACTTCCATAGGGTGCAATCAGGGAACACTGATCCCGCATTGGCTGCTGCCCTGGATGGCAGCCAGGGCTCACAGATAGTGAAGGAGCTGAGTGCTCACCCAAAAGCTGCTGCCTTCAATGAAACAGGTATGGGAGACATTGACTGGTGCTTTTACCCTTCTCTGGTGGGGGCAGAAGGGTAAAAGCATCAGCACTTCTCTGGGGTGGTTGGGGCTTTTAGCTCCACACTCTTGCTGGGCTGCAAAGTTCTTCTGAACTCACACGGGCTCAGGAGGAGATTTCCTGCACACAAATCCTAGTCAAACCAGGAAATCTCTTGTGCTGGTTTTGTGTCTCTGTTATTACAAGCTGCCTGTCTGGCAGCTTGAGCAGGAGATCCTTTCAATATTACAAAAGCAATAAAGAGTTGGAAAGGAAAGACGAGGAAAGAAAATGTGGATTTTTGCAAGGGGAAAGTGCAGGAGGGCCCAGGAGAGTGTCAGAAGAGCCAGAGGGGGACATTTTGGCTATATCCTCCCTGTGCAGTTATCCCAGGCTGTGAGCCAGGTTTTATCCCCTTCCTCACCTCCATCTGGACACTCTTTACTGTGGTTCTGGAAAAGTCAGGTCTGAAACTCTCCTTTTGCTCAGGGAGGGAGAACTTTTTGCAAATTAATGCAGCTGAGTGAGAGATCCTTCCCCAAGGAGACAACATCCACCCCTCCATCAATGTAACTGACCAAAAGCAACTGCAGATCACAAACAAGCACAATGTTTACCCGAAAAACTCTCAGACCCCAGAAAAAGTGAGAACATGCTAATTTAGGCAGGGTGTCAGTACATCTGCACTCTCACACAGGCTGCTTTCAGCAGTTTGTTCAGAGTGCAGCACACAAAACAGGGACAGGGTCCTACCCATAAGTAGTAAAATATATTTATTCTTGGTTCATGTTTCCACAAACCCTAGCACAAGACCTGGGTTTTGTGGTGACAGCACACACATAATTACTACACTTATTGCAAAAGAAACACCCTAAAATAGATTTAAAACTCTCTACCTACAAATCAAAGGTGTGCCAAATGTGTGCAGAACTGGGATTCCCAAGCAACACAACCTTGTGCTCTCAGAAAACCCTGTTGCTCCTCTGAATATAAATGATAGAGACATCATATAACATGGAAAGGAATGAAAAAATCCCTTCAGAACATTAAAAAAAACCCTTCTAGTGACTTACTGGCAGGCTCAAGAGATAAGAAACAGAAGATAAGTGAAGGCAAGCACTCCAAGTGCATTTCAAATACCAGTCCCAGTCTAAAAGAAGAAAATCTATTACTGTTCTCAGGAGAAGGAATCAGGCGCTCTATTGTCTCCAAGCATGGAAGAAAGAACAATATCTCAAGACAGAGTTTGTACTTCTTGGGAGACAGATGGGAAAGATGTTTTGTCTTTTTAGTTCTTTTTAACTTTTCTCAGAAAAAAATCACTATTTTACCAATAAATCACCTTTTTCATGGCATTTTTGCTCTGACCTGATACAGAAAAAAGATTTATATAGAAGATGTGAGAACAGAGTTTTTCAGAAATGATCCCACAACACTTGACTGCGTGTTACATCTCTGAAAAGATTGCAGGAATAACAAAAAATGAACACACCCAAGGCTTTCTTCAGAGCCTTCCAAATGTACTCCTATACTAATTCACACTACAAAAATTCCCCATTTAAGACCAGGTGTTCTGGCTAAGTAGAGTTGGAAGTAGTTGAGAGGGTGTCTGAACCCACTGCTACCCTGAGCAACCCAGAGCAGTCTGACAAAGAAAGGACAGATGTAACCACCCAACTCCTGATTTCTAGACAAGAGCAATAAATAATTCCTGTGACAGAAATCCACAGGGTAGGAGGGAACAGCCTGTAAATGCACAAAAAAAAAAAATACAGTTTAACCCAACTACACCTCCAGAGTCCTGTTATACTCCATGTCATGTTGGTTTGCTTAAGCA
This sequence comes from Trochalopteron elliotii, assembly GCA_024734555.1. NCBI lineage: Eukaryota > Metazoa > Chordata > Aves > Passeriformes > Leiothrichidae > Trochalopteron > Trochalopteron elliotii. Next base: position 3,448,240 of record JANPWX010000088.1, read on the forward strand.
GCAATGGAAATAAACAGCTTTAGTGAGGCTTATCAGCCAAATACCAGGAAAAGAGACCCTGAATCAAATGCCAGAGAAAGCAATGGAAAAATTCCCATTACATTGAAAGGTCTTTAGATGTGGGCCATCTACCATAATGTCTTGGCAGAGCTATTCATATTTACATCAGTAACAATTCTGACAATTTGGGAAACCTCCTTTTTTGCCTGTTAGTTACCTTATTCCAGATACACTCTAGAAATATTCCATACTGATTAAAATGTCTATACATTCAATTTGAAGTATGGAAGTAACCCACTGTAAATCAGCCTGATGTCCAGTTAAGGCCATATATGCAGGATCAATTTATTTAGGAACAATGTGATTGTTCGATTTCCAACCCAACATCAGATCTTCCCAGAAGATGTTGTCCTTAGTATTCACCACTAGAATGCATAAAAAGCTTTTTTTTTCCCTTTTCTGTAAAGAGATTACATGCATTTACTACTGGAACCTGTCCTACTTCTCTACCAAACTGTTACAGGAGACAACATTTTTACTAGGCTTAATTAAAACCCATGTTAATAAGAAAGTGTAGTAAACTAAATATAGCCACTATTTTACTGTAAGAGAAAAAGTGTTACATATTTATTATATTGGCTATATAATGTATCCATTGTATGTTTAAAGCATTTAACATAAACCAGAATGTCTGGTTAATAAATACGAATGTTAAATATATATATAATATGGATATGCTTAAATGTATTTTCTATAGTACACTGCTTTCCTGTATGGTAGGTAAGAAATTACTGATTTATCACATGTGAAAGCTCAGAGCTTGTAAAAGCTTATTTCTGAGATCCCTGTGCTATCACTGATGTCCCAGTGCAGCCTGTGCTGAGCTCTGCCCAACCACTGACTTCCTTGCAGCACTTTGAAGGAAATTCAATCAGATTTATTTAATTCCTCTGAAATGTAAGGCCATACGTGTACAGCAGATTATTAAAAATGCTGGTTACTACCAAAAGCACAGCAAGATACACCTGGTTTGACCAGGACATGCACAGAATCACTCCCATCTCATCATTTGGCCCACTTTTCACCATGTGTACAACAAACGCACTGGCAGCTGCCAAACCCTGCCTGGGCTGCAAACATCCTGACTCTGTACCTCATGCAGATCCCGCCTGCTCTGCAGACCACAACAAGGCCTGGGCTGTCAGAGGAACAGTCACTCCTTGGTCTTATTTCTCAGCTCACCCTCCTCTTCCCTCCCAGTCAGAGAACCACTCATGACTCTTCTTTATTTGCATTTGTCCTCCTTGTGTTTCTAAGGCTCACTCTCTACAACACCAACATGCAGTTTCCCCCACAGTAAAGGATAAAAAGTACAAAAACTTCATTTGCAGCATAGATCTGCTTTCCTGGTCCAGCACAACCCACAGGAGGCCAGGCCCACTTTAGAGCCCAGTCCATGCAGGAGAATATGGATTACATGATCTTTTTACCATTTTGCTGGTTTGGAATCACTACCCTTCAGGCTTTTAAAGTTCATTCCAACCTCTGCTCATCACAGGGACCAGTAAAACAGGCTAAAGCAAGCACAGCCCTGTGGTCCCCTGGCTGGAGGGAATGAACACATTTCAGGTATGTATCACATGCTATGACAGAGGTGTATGGTCAAGAACATCTACAGTGTTTTATAGGACATAAAGGAGAAAATGTGCTGTAATAAATTGTAAAAGTTATGCCTTTTAGCATCTGGATAGCCACTTTAGAAATTTAAGACCTCACCTTTAGAAAGTGAAACAACTGAGCTATAATTCATTTTTATTTCACTATTTCACTTCCCCATCAAAGATTTTCACTCCACATACACCATCTTTTTTTTCAAAAGCTGTCATGAAAATCAGAAATTTTGCCTTGAAGAAAAACACAGCTATTTCTTTCCATCCTACAACATTATGTGTTTCAATCCAGACAGGGTTGCAGCAGTTCCATTTATGCAGATTCTGTTTCAGGAGAATCCATCAAATCAGGGAATGATTGTTTCACGGGAGAAAGGCTAGTGCTCCAGAAAGGATTTTGGAAGGTAAATATTCCAGGAAGAACTTAGAGAGCCATCCAACACCATAGGCTCACCCCTTGCACAAGGCTGAAGCAGCTTCAGGGCTAAGCTTATCTACTTCAGCCTTTCCAAAATGTGATTTCATAGTCACAGTGTCTTGTTCAACCAAGCTCTGAGCACTTGGCACTTCGGTTCAATGTTGGGGTTATTTTGCCATTTCTGCCCTTACTTTTTCAGCTCTCCAGGCAGGGCAGCACTTGAACCATGGACACCTTGAAGAAGCAAAGCCACATCTCTCCTAGATCATCCCCAGTGGTCACCCTTTCTTCAACAGCCCATTTTTACTGCCGCTTGGGTGAAAGATGTTTGTGCAACAACCCTTAAGTGCCCCCATTTCTATACAGAGCTTATACACAGACTCTTACTAATCCAAAGCAAAGCCAAAGTACAGGTCCTTCACTCTTCCTTTCTTTGGAAAAGTGGAACAACTTTGCAGGTCCTTCACCCCAATGATGCAATGAAGGTTTCCCCTGCTTCACCCAGTTTAACCCCTGCAGAGTTTATTGTGGTGTGTATCACAGACTGCTGCCTATGAGCCTGTAAACTCTCATGACACACTGAGTGGGGCCTATTTCTGCTGACTGTGGATTAATCCAAGGTCACACACACACTTTTATAAGGGAATTAATGCTTTTTAGAACCCCAGTCCTTCATGTCCTGTTTTGCCTTGGGTAATGGAAGCTTCCCAAGAGAAAGTGGGTTTAGGCAGTATTTTATACCTCCTTTACCAATCAATGCACATAAAACACATGCTGAGGTCCCTCTCACAGCTCCAAGAAGCCTCCCAGCATCGAAGCAGAGCTGCCGGGAGTACTTGATCTTCCTTCGTGCTTTTGCCTGCAGAGTGGCCTCCCGTGGTGCCCTCAGCTGGAGGACAAAGCTGTGTCATTGCAGAGAGTTGCAAACGAGCCGCTGATTACAGAGCGCAATTAAGAGACATGGTGCCGGTCCCTGCAGGCTGGTGCATCACAACCTTCCGTGCTCCAAAGGTCAGTCGAAGTGAGCACAGTGGGAAGTTGGATCCCTGACATCGGGAAGCTCATTGCAAGCAGGTTCTTGTCTTTTGGGGAAGGCACGTAGAAACATTTAGATTTAATTGCAAGTGGCAAACCAGAGTGCCAACGAGATGACAGCAAGCTGGTCCTCTGCAAGCACATGAGCTTCAGTCACCAGCTCAAGCCAGAAAAAAAAAAAAAAAATCAACATTATGAGCTTGGGAAGGTGATATACTTCTCTACAAGGATATAAGGATACTCCTTAGCTGCAAGTGTGACTTGCATATATTCGATGTCTTTGAGACATCTTGCTCAAGCACAGGCTTTATACCACAAGTCTGATGTGGCTTTCACTTACACCACATTTATAGCACTTTTCTGCTGAGTTTGACAATATTGGAGTTTGGAGAAGCAAAGCTCCATATGAGTTTTCAGATCTCTGCAATTTAGGCATGTCCTTCCCTAGTTTAGATTCCTATCTGAAACAGAGGTTTGCAAGATTACAGCCCCCTGTGAGCAAACTCAAAGGGAATAACAGCAAACACCATATGAACAGACAGTTCTCCCTAACACCAGCCCATTCCTCCTGCACATCCCTGCTCTGAGCTGGTACCACAGGGATAAAAGGCAGCTGATGCTACAGACCTCATGGGCTAAGGTTTGTCTCTGTAAATAAAACCGCTGCTATTTTTTCTTTGAACAACCTTTAGCAGCGCTTGATCCTGCCTTTGGGAATGATATTTCCTTTACAGAAACACATTTGAAGGATAATTCACACAGACTCACTAAGAGCTGAGGAAAACCTCCAGAGAGAGCAGACCCTGAGCCTGCCCCGGGAGGTGAGTGCCACTCACTTTGATCTGCAAACCCTCACGTTTTTGCTCCATTGCTGCAAACTTCAAAAATTAGAAGTTTCTTCAAACTTCTTATGCCAGGATGCAGCCTTGTTAAATTTGTTGCATGTGGACTATTCAAGAATAAACTTGTAAATAAATTTCTCTTTTTCCCTATGTCTTCAAGGGATGTGATGGAGTGTCTGCTGATATTTGGGCCAACTGTTGCCAGAGGCTTACAACTGCAGACTAACTCCCAAATCAAACTAAAAGTGCTGGGTTTGCAGTCTGATCAGAGAGAGACAGACTGACACTTTCAAACATATTTCTGCTCAGACTTTCCCTTCTGTCTCAGAGGAATAAAATATTGTCCAATGAGGCTGAATTTCCCTTTTTGTGATGCCTTCACTAGAGAAGCACCATTCTCTCAGGCTCCAGAGACAAAAGATTTTTAAAAAAACAACTTTCATGTCTAATTTCAGTTTAACTTGTTATGACTCCCTGTCTCTAGCTCTATACCAGGATTTCCTTTGCCTTCTGAAGCAAGAGTAAACTCAAGTATTAAACAAGAACTTCTATTTAAAAAGAAAACAATTGAACTTTTCATGTGTAAATCTATACATTTGTTCTAGAAATTTAAACTTGATCTATCATGTCTAGCACCTTTATCAAAAAAACCCATGCTGAATAAAACTGAGGGCTTTTTCCCTTTTGTTGACAATACAACAAAAGTTCAAAACAAGAGACAACTGTGCGCAGACAATGTGAAAGTCACAGCAGACAAAGGGTTGATATAGAAAAGCTGATTTCCTGTTCATTTTCCGTGCCTGAGTTCTCCTCTCATGTTTCAACATCTCTGCTGTGCTATGATTTCACAGAGATCAGAAAGTCCTCGCAGACACCAGTCCCTGTGTCTCAGGCAGGCGGGTCCTGCACAAGCAGGACCTGCTGAGACACCCCCTGTCCCCAACAGCACAGAGTGTTATAAAGTCAACCCTCAGATCTAACAGGGAGAAGAGAGAACACAAAACAAAAAGAGAGACAATTCAGATGGAAAAGATAAGCTGAGGACACAGCACAGCCTTGATCTGTAGCTGATCTCATGCCCTCAGCACTGCTGGAAGCTCTGGCTGGAGCAGACTTACATAGACCAGTCCCAGTTTCATTTACTTAGAAATGAAAGGCACTGCTGGCAGAGGCTTAACACACAGCCAAGAGCTCAGGAGCAAGTAAAAGCCAGCTGAGGTACCTCAGGTGGCAGACACGGTCCCTTACACACACTCAGATGCGGAGGCTGAGCTCCATCCGGCTATGCCAAGAGCTCTCCATGCCTTGGCAGGGATTTGGGCACAAAAGCAGCAGATCAGGGAGGGATGGATCTGCTCAAGTGGCCAGTGAGATCTGCAGCCATCATCAGCCACTGTAGCTGCAGTGCTGCTGAGTCTGTGAAAGGAGGTATGTAATCATACCCAATTAGTTCATTCTGAAAGTTGCAAATATCACTGTTTGTACAAGAATCATCACAATACACTCTTGCTAAGTATTTTTTTTAAAATAATCTTTTAGGTACCTAGGATCAGAAGTACACAGAAGTTTAAAATGCTGTAGCAGAAGACTGGAGAAACTTGTCCTCTTTGTTCTTGCCAGAGCAATGCTCCAAAGTCCCCAGGAAATTACCTTATAAAGCACAAGTGCTATTTTCCAATGAGCTTAAAACCCCAGCGGGTTTTTATCCAGCAGACCACATTTGCTCCCAGACACAGAACCACTGAACACCAGGAGAAACTCCTCAAAGATTTCCAGCATAATTTTTCCTCACAGCATTGTATGCAAAGCCCACAGCCTATTTCTGACAGCACCTGTGTAGTGTGGAACCCCATTCTCACACTTTCATCAACAATATGGAACACTGGCTTAAATAGGATGCTTAAAATTTAATTCCAGCAGAATCCACTGGACAACAGCCCAACATGTTCTCCTCCAGGGCATAAGTCTGGTGTTGCTCCATAAGTCACCCTTTTGGTTTGAGTAACAACAATCCAGAGCCAAGGCCCCATCACTGCACAGCCCCAGGAGCAAGGGCATTTCAAGAGCTGAATATGGGGATATGGCATTAAAAAAGGAGTAACTTCTGGCTGTATAATTATAAACTGCATCATTATGCGTGTGCACAACCAAAGGAGAGGACAAACTGAGGTCACCCAGGAAACTTTGATGCTGGCATTTCTTCACCTCCAAGTGTCTGACTTTGCAGCTTTAATAATATTCTTGTCATGAAGGGGTTTTGTTTAATTTATATATAGATTATGGGTTGCTGTCTATTGGCAGACACTCACAGTATTGGCTGGATGCAGTTTAAACAGCAAAACTTCTCTCTGTTGGAAACACCTGTTTTAGTCAGAAGAGCATTTCATTGCAGGTGTTACACTCTGAATGAAATAAGAACCTATTTCAATTCTGTTATCTGCCCAGGGACGACAACATCATTCAATGTACCCATCAAAAGTTACTGACTTGATCACTACGGAATGGTGCCTTTGACCTTTCTTTTAAATTACTATCGCAGACTTTTAATGGATTTCTCAAAAATTATTGTTATTAACATGAATATTTCAGGAATAACATCAGCCCCTTACAGTCAGTTATCACAGTGCTTAAATGAAGCTGGTATCTGCAAACAGCCTGCTGAGATATCAAGAACTCTGTTGTTCTTAAAGGAAGACTTAGATGGAGACAGATCTATTGCCTGGTTGAGATAATGGTAAAGATATCACCAGAGTTAATCAATTGTTTTAAATGGAACAGAATTTTACAGCATGTCCTGTGGTTAGATGGGCACAAGCTGATCTTTTGCATCTGCCATGCCTGATTGGTGTGTGCTGGGGGTGGCTGTGAGGTGCAGGGCACTGGTCTGTCCCACATGCTGTGAACCTGCAGATTATCCTCTGAAGTCCTGCAGCCACACATCAGAATTAATGTCACATTTACAGCTGAGGTTAGCCAGCAACACAAGGGAACAAATTCCTAAGCCATGGCGGACCGCATTTTTTTGAAGATGCTCCCTTTTAATTTTAATTTTTACATTAGTAGTAAATAAACTGTTTGGTGATTCAGAAAGAAAGGACAAAACCTCAGTCACATCCAACTTTGTTAGTTTGCTGTTCATCTTTCTTTGGTGCTACTCCCCACTCAGATATGTGCTCCAGTGGGTGTCACATGTGCTGAGCATATTTAATTTTTTAGTCACTGGAGGAAAAACTACAGTAGTGGGTCTGGAAAACAGCTGGTCTGGAAAAGGTGCAATGCACACAGAAGGGATCAGGAGTTCCCTAAGGATGTCCCTAGTCCCTGGTCAAAGGCCCAGCCCCAGATTCCAGACAAGTGTTTGTGCTTTGGCCTTTTCTGGGAAGAAAGGGGTGAGTTTTGAGGATGTGCAGAATCTTTTTATAACAGCCTCCCACCTCTCATGGTCCCAGTGAAGAGTTATCAGTGCCCCGAGTACCCTCTGAGGGGCCACTACTCCATTTAATGTGCTAAATGCCACCTTGTGAACTACAGTACCATTTACAGGAATCAACATAGAACTCAGTTAATAAGCATGTGAAATTGGCTACAAATAGCAAAGGCATTCTTCCAGGGAAAATTCACATTTTTTCTATCATGCCATAGTTTCCAGCTATTATTTTTTAAATATAATTATATCTAGTTGGTGCTAAACTGAGTTTAGAACCTCTTGTAATTCCATGCTCTCATCTATTTTTCTACCCCACCAAGTCTAACTGCCAGTAACAGGAAAAATTCAACCCATTTACAAAGAGAAAATCATTATACTTGATTCTACACATATAGCAATTTAAATACCACAAATTTTAATACTGGGCACTGCAAAAGGCACTTAGCTATGTACGATGCTGCCTCCACTGATTCAGGATATGCAATAACTATCCAATACATGCCACTAAAGACTACAAAACTACTGGAAATGGAGCATGTCCGGACTTGTGAAGCACCATGCCAATATTGTGTTATCCAGCTTTTTACCTGGCAGCTGGCCAAACCCAATAAAACTAATTAGCATGAGAGATATTTTTTTTACAAATGGAAAGGCTGCAGTTAGAGACAATCCAAGTGCTGAGCTCTGTGTAACAGGCAGACACCACTGCCAATTTTTTTTTTTTTTCTTGTGGAGAAAAGGGCAGTTTGCTCCTGCTCACTTCAACAGAGAAAGTCACAGCTCTGTTCTCTGGATCTGCTGCCCCTGAGAGACAGCAGCAGAGAGGACTTGACTATCACCACTAAGATGAAGATGATTCCCTTGCCTCACTGTACTGAAACACTTACTTGCAGATCCCCTTTCCTTATATGCAATTTTTAGTTTCTTTTTGCAGATCATATTTTTTTCACACATCCTTCAATCTGCCACTGCTACAGGGTTTCATCCAGTCAGGTCCAACAAGCAGACACAGTTTCCTGTTACAGAGAATTCCACAGATGCCTTAAATCCAACATCAATATAGAAGCTTTCTAAAAATCCTCTCCTCCCTGCCAGGGCTTTTGGATTTCACACCAGAGATGATCCTATGGGTCATGGTCTCACTGCCACTTGCTTTTGGCATGTGGCAGGGATTCACTAGTGTGACACAGAGTTCCTGGCACAGAGCAGAGGCACAAAAAAAAACTGCTAAAGAAGTTCTGGTGCCTCCAGCCATCACACGCAGAACTGTTTGCCAGCAGTACCACAGCACACCCCAGTCTCACATCAAGGATTCTGTTGGCACCAAAAAGCACTGTTGATATTTACCCTGATCCTCTGAAAAATTAGTGGGAAATGAAAATCCAACAAAGAACAAGAGTCTTTATTCAGGATGGCAAAACCAGGAAGATAATTTGATCAGGAGAATAAATCCATCTCCTCCATAGACAGTGATATTTGGGATGGCACTGAGCAGCCATTTTCACAGATCCAGAAATTCTCTTTTTGGTCTGTGACTACAGACACCGCTATCACTGTTGGATGCTTTCATTCCATCTCCCATTTCACACCTAACTCACCTTTGCACTACCAAAGTGTACATACGACAGCAAAGTGGCTCCCTCAGCTCCCCTGTGCTGCCTCACCCTGTGCCTGAATCCAGCCACGTGCTCCAGAGCCTCCTGGCTTAGGGCTGGGACTGCCCACTGCTCCCCACACATATCCATGGCTTATGGCTTTTGGGGCAGAACACATCATTTGCTGCTGGAAGGGCAGCTGGAATTCTTGGTGCACTCAGTCTAGATAAAGTTCTTTAAATTACTTGAGAAAATTTACTGGCAGGGGCCAACACAAGGCAGTTTCTCAGTCCTTTTCATTAGCCATTGTTGCCATCCTAAAGGAGCCTTCCCAGAGCCTTCCTGGGAATCCATCAGAGACCTGTCTTCTCCTGCCAAGACTAGCCCAGGAAGCAGTGGCTGATAAAAGGCAAGAGGCATCACACCAAGTAAATGAATCATTAATGACAATGTTTAGCAAGAGACAGACACCAAAGGTCCTTCTCAAATGAGGGGATCTGTGTCTGACAAATGTGTATGTGACTGCGGGGAGAGCAAAAAATAGCGAAGTATAAGGAAGGACACACAGCGAGGCTCCCAGGGATGCTTCTGCCCAAGAAGGAAACTTTCCCTGAGAGTCTACAAAGGCCATTCTTTGTCTCGCCTGCTGCCCCATTTAAGCTGTTCTGTACAGGTCAGAAATCAGCTCAGAATGTTCAGGTACAATGGAACACCACGTTCAATCCCCAGCCTCCAAAGCAAGGCAGGCACCACACTGCCATGGACACCTTCAGAGCAGGGGACTCAGACCAGGATCTGTCACTTCTGTAAAGTTTCAAGGGCATTCCCTTCCTCCCAAAGAAGGTTGCCTGAGCAGATGACTGCACCATTTTGGAGCAGTTTTCCCACTGCTGCGGGCATCTCTGCAGGCTGTGAGCACTTAGTCCAGAGCTTCCACCAAAGTCATATGCATTTTGAAACACAGTGACTCTGCAGCCTTGGCCAAGGATTTCAGCTGCATTCCCCAAGCATTATGCTCACTGTGCTAAAACGCACCTGGCAAAGCAGTTCTTTCTGATATTTACTTTGTAAAATTAAAGTACAGGGGGTGGGGGGTGGGAATAGAAATCAGTATCTTTCTGCTACCCTTTAGTTTGCACAAGCAGTCAATGGTAAATGTCAAATGCCAGTAGTGCATTAGAAAAGGAACACACTGAAAAATTCTGTCTTCAAGGCCAGAGCCCAAACCCCTCACCAGCCCCAAAACTGTTCTAGTTTCACACACAACATCCTGTATTAGGAGCATGTACACTAATGCCTAATTTAGCCATCACAACTCCAGGAGTGTGGGAGTCAGAGAGACTCCAACAGCACATATGCAGAGGGTTCTCTCTGCTGAGTTTTAGGAAGCGTTCCCCTGCTTCAGACCGCTCTGCCCAGGTTCAAAGGAAGGAACATGGAATATTGTGACATTCGAGCTCATTAGAGGAGCAGGTGGGGATGTCTGCAGCTGAATAAGCAGGTTGCTTTGGGAATAACATGAAACAGATGTCCTGTCTTCACACTCCCTGAACATTTTCTGCAAATAAATTGCAAGTTCAGGGTTTAAGGCTGAATCTGTCATTTATCTCTTTAGCAACTCCTCTTCTGTCTTCTTCTGCCTGTTTTCTTTCAGGGCAGAAAATCTCTTCTGTAGTAAGATGACTCTAGAAGCTAGAGAGCAAAATCTGCTTTTTGACTAAGCAAGGGAAACAAAGGAGTCCCTGCTACATGAGTTTACTGATATTTCAGGTACAGAATACTGGGAGATGCTCTGCACATCATCCAGGACAGACACACATTTAAACATCAAAGCTCACTGAAGAAAATTACCAACTAGACTTTATTAAGGGGATTTTTCTTCAAGATATTTTCCCAAAAGCGTTTATTGTTCAGGCTGGGGAAGAAGTTTGGTTTTTATATATGTTAAGTATAGCTTGCAAACCGTTATTTCAGCACAGCAATGCATTTACTCGTATCAAATGTCTGAAAGAGAGAAGGGACACTGGTTCTGACCCCATACCCAAGTCCTGGGAAATACTCAGTCTGGGCTAGAACAATATTTGCCAAGAGATTACTTAAAGCACATGTTTAAGAGGCTTGATTTCCCTTCATTCAGGAGCATTTTGCTTTGAACGACCAAAGCACACAGGCAGTGTTCTGGGATGGCTCTCTTTGGAAACACCTCCAGCCTCTACCAGAAAGCAGCTATTGATCATCACAAAGTCACTATCACTTCCTGCCTAGAAGGTCTCATTGAGATCCATTCTGGTTTGGCAGCCAGCCCCATTGGTCAAGGCCCAGGACATATTTAAAAAACATTACACAGGTAATGTACAAGGGACTAAAACAGGCAACAACCTTTTAACTCTTACTAGCACAAAAAATGGGACTTACAGGTCTACTGCCTTAACCCACAGTGATGTGTCTCTTCTGCCTGTGCTGCTGGGGTAACCTTTCCTGTGTGCTATTCTCTTAATAATGTGCCTAACTCAAAACTGTGCAAAAGAAACTTCCAAAAATCTGCACAGAGGATTAGCTCAAGTCTCCAGACAAAGAGGCAATAATTCACCCACTCCATCAGCACTACCAGAAGCTAATGTAAAATAAATTCCATGAGAGTTTCCAAAAATGTCAGATGACAATAATACCTTAGTGAGGCAGAGCACATTTTATGTATCCTGCTCATTAGCTGAAAAGCCTGTCTGCATGACTGTTTCTTTCTCATTTGAATTCATCACACTATATATTAAGAAGAAACCTGCTGAGCTCTTTAATACATAAAGTATTTAAAAGATGTTATTAAAAAAGTTATTTTGGAAAATTGCAATTACACATCTATGTATAAACTTGCATTTATTGCTTCTCTTTCTGCCAGCCTGCATCAAGCAAGAGACACATGAGCATTTCCACAGCCAGAGGTTTGGAGCCATGATAGGGATGTTTACAGGGAAGTAACAGTATTATAGTATTATCCTTGTGGATGGCTACACATCTTCCAACACTAGTTAGGTTGCCACAAGTACATTTGTCAAAGTATTTCATACTAAGTTTATAGAGTACCTCAGCTTTGATCTACACCCCAGTTCCAAACTCAGGAACCCAGAAAATCCAAGCTCAGCCTAGTCCATAAGCAGTGCCAACAACCTCCAACTTATGCTGTGCGTGGAAGCTGCTCTATGTGCAGCATCTCAATTAGTCTGGAGCCTTAAATTTTTAAAAACCCCTTTGCAAGACAACAAACCCATCTGTCCACCAATGTACATCCCCTTATGTGATGGGGGATGTACATAAAAGGAACTTCAACTTTTTGCTTTGTCCTTTACAGGCAGACAATTTTCTAGCTTGAAATTCTTTTCCAGCAATAAATAAATGCAGCCACTGCCAGTTTATCCCCATTTACTCCAGCATCAGGAAGCTCTTCTCCCTTCCTGATGTTTACCCTCAAACTATTTATAGGCAACAGCCTAAAACATCAAGCCAGCCCTTAAAGTGAGACCTGGGCACTGATTTTTGTGTACAAGACAAGCATAATTTCTGCATAAAGGGCTATCACCCTGCCACCATGATTAAAAGCAGGGGAATAGCAAAGTTTGAATTTCACAGCCCTAACAAATCTCATGAAATTTGTGAACCACATCAGCAAACAGGTCTCACTCAGACCCCCATGGAGAGGATTGGTAAAGGTTGACACAAGGGCAGCAGTTCCAAGTGCTAAATGGATAAAGTGGCATCCCCAGCAGAATTTTTCTTCATTCATTATCAGTGCATTTTTAGAGTCACCACATAACCCTGCCCACCCGTCCCCACAGGAATATGGTATCAAGCCATTCGTCAGCAGAATATTGTCACATTTTACAATATCACTCTTAAGTACATGAGCTCTCAACAGGACAGCATGCTAGAGGGTATTGATTTTGAACCACTGACACAGCAGACAGCATCCCCCCAGAAGGAGAGATGCCCAAGGTCAAATGCCTTCTTAAAATACACATTTGGCTACAGGAGTTTCATTAAGTTCAATAAACCATCAGGTATCGACTGGCAGCACTATTTATAAATAATCAGCCTGTGCAGTGCTGACCCCTTTTTTATTTAATGAAATTTGCTTCCTCTTGTCAATGTCAAGTATTTTGAGTTGGCAAAATGCTGTGACCTCTCCTACGCTAAAAATGAAAACGTGTATGAAGACTGTCATAAAAGCCCAACACCAGCTCCCGGAAATAGCATGTATCTATTTAGGTAATATAAACAAGATGTCAAGTCTTAAGGAGCATGAGCTGTTGAAGCAAGCACCAAACCCTCCCTAGACATTTGCACTCCACAGACAGGGAGTGAGAGAGCTCTTTCATTCAGCCTTCATTAAATAAATAATATATTATACACAAGCAAAATATGTGTTATTGCAGCAGTGAAACAACTCATCCTGAATTAAGACACCCAGGAATTAAAGTGCTCACTCTTTGTGCATTTCCTACAGGGAAAGGATTTCCTAAAGGCACGATTTCTTGTAGAGGAGCTGTGATGTCCCGCAGCACTGTGGACCCAGCCAGGTCAGGGCTGGGCCTCAGCAATGCCTCCCTTCTCAGAGCTCCAGTGCAGGACCAACATCCTGCTGTGCTCAAGTCCCCACACTCTTTTAGTTCGGCATTGCTTCCTCCTCCTTAGCCCAGAACTGGCAGGAGCTTTATCTACCACAGGCTGGCAAAATCTCATTTTATATTAACGGTCCTTTATTTCCCGATGGAATTTCCTTACCCCTATTCTTCATACCACAGTGGCAGAAGCAGGGACCCCTTTTCCTCTTTCTGAGGTAGTTTGCTCACCTGACCTTTAAATTCTCCTGCACTATCCATAAGGCAGGTAGGGATGTGGAATCACAGCAAAAAAAAAATCCAGGAAACATGAGCTCATTCCTTCAGGCCATTCTATATTTAGCAGTTCCCTGGTGTGCTGCTATGTTTCTAATTGCTGTTGTCAAAATGCATGCAGGAGAGGGAGCTGCTGTTTTACAGAAGAAGAACCCTTCCTACCCAGGTGTGAAGTGTGGGATGTCAGCTGACCAGGAGTAGGAGCTGCCAGGGTCAAACACAGCACCCAGACTTTCCCTAAAGCCCAGCCTTGCTGGAAGCTGCCTGGGTTTGTTTCCATGCACACCCCCCATTCTCACAGCAAGGAGTGCACCCCTGGTGCGTGTGCACAGTTACAGTCACTGCATGGCATGGTGACATTCTGATTTGCAAGCCAACAGCGTTCACCGCCACCACACTGTAACGAATATGGGGGATGGAGAGATAAGGAGTTATTACAAGGCAAGATTAAAACCCTTCAGTTGATCTGTATTGATTTTATTTTTGCCGTACTGCCTGCCTGATCATACATCTTCCCATTCCCATCCCGCTGCTGGGCAGGAGGGGGCACGGCTCAGCCGAGCCTGCAGAGTCCGGCATATATCCGTGGAGCACAGGAAAAGCCGCCGGCATCCTTGAGTGGTTACAAATTACAGACCTCTCACCAGGGGACCGGGCTGGAGCCAGGATCTAGCTTTTAGTGTGCCAAAGCCAACTACAGCTAAATTACACTCTCAGCTGCTCTGCCAAACAGCCGCTGTGGCAGACACAGTCTCCATCCAGCAGGTCCATGCCAGGGGCCACCGTGCACATCCACCCACAGTACCCCAGGCACCAGGATGGAGGGGGGGGCCTGGCTGTCACACTTGGCCCAGGTTTAGCCCTGCCCACGTGTAACAGCCAAAATCCCCTCGGGGAACAAGAGGCAAGGGCTGCACAGTGGGAGTGCTGAGGGAGAGCTCCCACACCTGCACGCTCAGCAGCCACAGGTGCTGCAGTGCTGCCTTGGCCGCTGTGCCAGCACGGAACTCCCTTTCTTTCCAGCCCAGATTGACCCAGGAGCAACTGCTGTGTGACCAAGCAGCTCCCACCTCTCCCTGCGGATCGGAAAGCAGCAGATTATTGGAAAGCAGGAATTATTTTCAACCTTGTTAGCATTTGCCAAGCGTCATTTCAACGCTAACATTATAGGTGTTTAATAGGGCCATACTGAAAGTCTTTGAACCTTGCAATCAATACAGCTGAGCCGCTGCACAAAATTTACCATTGATCTGTGTTTCACTTCATTAAATGTTAGTTTTACAAGCTTTGAAAATAGGCCCACTTAAAATTGTTGAACAACGTGTGGCTGCATCATCAGCTTTAAATGGCCACGCAGTACTGACTGCAGGCTAACCCACTAGTCAGTGATTTCTTGCCCTACACCAATATCAGACTCACTTTTAAAAACCCGTAACATGTTCAGCAACATTCCTTTTAAGCTCAAAGCACCCTGACACAGCCACTTAGAGCACAGACAATAAAACTGAAACCCTGGGCCCACCTTTGAACACCCAGTTCAGCTGTGGCTGAGCTGCCCACCCTACAGGCCCCAAGGAGCAACACTTAAACTCTTCAAACTTCAAATGCTGATTTTTTAAACATACCAGCTCCCCTGGAGAAAGCAGGCACATGTTAGTCACTCGGAGACCACACAATTCTCAGGTGGACTAAGCCATACAGATTTGCAGCAATAATAACCTGCACACCCAGCAAATTAATCATCAAATCTACTTTCTGGCTTCTCTTCCTTGAGCCACTAAGTGAAACACAAAACCTTGATTCCTGCTACACCAGAATGGCTGAGAAGGTCTATCTAGCCCTTAGTCCACAGGCAGTGCTTTGTATGGGATAAATTATGAGCGCTGATAGCAAACCATCACTCTGATACCACTACTAACACACAGTGTTACTCATCTTCTAGACAAGTGTAATATTTTAGTGCAAATGGGTTTATGTACTAGTATTTCCTCATTTCTATGGCCTTGCCTCACCAGCCTCTATATTTTCACTTCCACAGCCAACAGCTAGTAACAGAGAAAAATATTTTACATTCATTACAGAGGAAAACAAAAAAATTCCATATCCATTATTCCTTTATGCTCTGCTTAAAGGTTACATTTCCCTCTTCATTCTTGTCTCCTGCAAGGCTTTATTAAGCCCTTTGCCAGGGTAAAATTCATGGCAAATCTCGGAGTAGGTAAAAATCTATTTACACAAACAACTGATAAATAGCACAAACCACCAGATAAGAATCAGCATTCTTGAAAATTAAAGGATATATATATATATCTCTTTAAAGCATATCAGTAGCTGAGGAACTTTGTCACCTACCATGCACAGAGAGGGTGGGGCCTCCTTGTTCTCCTGCCATCCACAAGCTGCTTCTGGAAATGCTGCTCAGGTCCTTTGGAAATGGCTACACACGATTGCTTGTGCCAAGGACTGCTGTGACAGTCCTGTACCATCCCTGGGTGCACTGCTCCCCTTCAGAGGGGGTGCTCCTGTTTGGCAGTGGAGGGCTCAAAAAGGCCGCATTTGCAGCCCAAAATAAGGCAGCTCCCTGTCGGAGTCCAGGGCATCCCTTTGGATGACCTGGGACCCGAGGAAGGACTTTGAACCCTGGACAGGGGGGTGTGAAGTCAGTCCAGAGGGGTTGGAGACTTTGGCACACAGCCCAAAAAGGCACCGAGTTTGATTTTAGTCCATGGGAGAGGCTTCTAACACTGAGTGAGGAATTATAAACCCCAAGGGTGTGAAAATAGTAGCTTAGCACAGCACAGGGTGAAAAATTTTGTAGTTTTAGGATTCTTAGCATAGAGGTAAATGGGGGACAAAATGAAGGATTTAGGGTGTTGTCCTAAGTTCTTCTCTTTCTTCCTCGTCCTCCATCTTCTGAGGTAGTGATGACACAAAATAGAATAAAGGGATTGTGTTAAGGTAGAAATGACCTTTCTAGTATAGGCATTAGACCTTGGCACAAAATAGTAAATAATGGACATGTAGTTATCTGTATAAGAGCAAAGAAATGCCCCATCGGCGGGCAGTCGCCTCGTGTCCCAGCCGCTGTCCAGACCTCGGCTGGGTGTGGAAAGAAATCTGAGATATCAAATAATAAACAACACGAGAAACCTGAACACAAGGCCTTGAAGACTCTGCTTTTTTCATGTGACGTGGCTCAGGGCTTTTAGAGGACCAAGGACTCTTAACAGCCGGAATCTCAGGTGAGAAACCAAACCCGAGAGCTCCCCCATTCACCAGGCAAATAATTGGACATGGCAAAAGCACAGAAAACATTTTTGCATTGGTGCTCCACATGACAGACCGAAATCTCCCAGATGCCACTACTGAGGTGCTACACTTCAGTAATTATTCATTCTCCTGCCAACAAATGGGAAACCTCTTTTGGTTGCCATGAGCTCCATGGCCAGGAGGGAGACACACATACAAATGTTGAGATTTGGAGGTCTGCACCACAGACAGTGATCAAAACCACCCCTACAATACATCCCAGGGATGTGCACAGCACCCACAATAGCAATGGCATTCAGAGAATTCTCCTTTGTGCATTATTTCTCTCCCTCATCCACGGTTTTGCTTTGGGCCACAGCAACAGCAGAGGCTGGGAAGTGGAATGTTGGACTTAGAGCTAAAGCATCACACAACGCTATGTTTATTGTCACTGTCTGCAGGAGAATGCTGCTTGTCTGACAGACTGACATTCCTACACAAAACAAACACACTCCTACAGGATAAAAGGAGTGGGGAGCAGCTCCAACCACAGCCCAGCATGACTTCACAAGGCCCAGCAGCCCCTGCCAACTTGCCTGGCACAGCCACAAAACCAACTCCAGACCCAAGGCAGGAAAGGAGAAGAACTGAAATCAGCTCTCAGCTGCAAAGTTTTATTCCTCTGAGCATCAACAAAACCCAGATGGTCTTTTCTCTGAGTGAAGACCATTTTGCACCTGGAAAACTCTAGTCGGGGAGAGAAACCAGAAGGCAAAGGGGAGAAATATGCTCTTGCAAGCACTTTGCTTTGCAAACAGAGCTGTACCTCTCTAATCAGCAGCAAATGTTCCTGGGCACAGCAGGAATATGTGCAAACCAAATCTGTCTCTCAAAGAGATGAAGGCATTTCTTCATGTCAATAAATATTTCACATTGATGTAAACAAAAAAACCAAAACAGCCACCTGTTGGAAGGTTTAAAACTGAGGGAAAATGTGTTAACAAAAATGGTATTAATGAGGCTGTTTGGGATGTACCTTTCTTTTCTGAAATTATTTGAAGGACTAGGACCTAAGCAGCAGATTGGAGGGACCTTCCCTAAGCAGCAGAGTTACCCAGAGTAAACCCCAGAGTTACCCCTTTCTACCAACTTGCAAGGAGAATTTGATTTTTAAAGCTTTTTAATCACTACATGGGACATTTTCCATGTAATTTACCCACTCCTCAGGAAATCGCAACAGACACACCAAAACAAGACTGGAAAATGCACCGTTTTGAGGTAATTTTCCAGTCATTTATACCCATGAAATCCCAGTTAACAGGACTGTGTCTGTTAATCAGCATTAGAAACATGAAGAGATTTGGGCCTCTTTATTTAAATGAATATCTGGTAAACCAGCCGTAATTTTCTGGTGGGTTGGAATATTGTACGGATCACTCAAGTAATTGAAAACAGAGTAAGAACTTGCATTTCTGTGTAATTATAGTTCAGCACTGCAGTAATTTTTGCTGCCCTTTGGACATCTTTATGTATCTGAAAAGAATGAAAACTCACAGGACACATCTGAGAAGAGTGTTATTTTGGTCAAAATAACCAAAGCTCTCTTATAATACTATCCCTTATTTTATATAATTTCAGCTCCTCTTGTTCAGGCCACTGGAATTTTGAGGCTAGTAATATGTGAAATAGAAACTAAAAGTGTGGTTACAGGCAGTTTAGACCAAAACCTTTTTGGAAGCACATTTAATTACTCCTAGGGATAAAAAGAAAAAAGTCTGCCTAATATTTCCTCCCCAACCAAACAAATAGCACAGGGTAATTACACTAAACATCTTTCCCTCTTGCAATTGCTCCAATTCATGGAGTGTTTATATATTTTCTTTGATGACAGAAAGTTAAAATGGAGCAAATGGGACTTAGAACCTACTTTTTATAACACGCATTCAAAAAGTTTTCTTCAGCCTGTAACATCAACAGCTTCTGAGTTACCCATGGATGCAGGTGGAGGCACAAATTATTTATGTAGATTCCATAAACCCAAGAAAAGTTCCCTCCCTCTATGACACAAAGGACTGGAAATCTCCAAATTCCACCTTGGTTTTTTTTTTCCCCTCCAGACTCTCCCAGATCAATATTTTCTGTATTTATGGTGAGTACTTGGGCTAGGCATGAAGGCCCAGTCCTGGCAGCTCTGTGAGGGGAGAATGCAGCTGTGAGGAAGATGGTGGAGACAGGGCTGTGAGGGGAGAGAGGGAAGTTGTGAGGACAGAATGGGGCCATGAAGGAAAAATGGAGCTGTGACGAGTTATGAAGGGAGAATGGTGCTGTGAGGGAAAATGGCAGAGATGGGGCTGCAAGGGGAGACTGGAGTTCATGAGGGGAGAGAGAGAAGAGTTGTGAGGGGAAAGAGAGGAGAATGAGGCCATAAGGGGAAAATGGAGCTGTGAGGAGACAGGGGGAAGTTATGAGGGGAGAATGGGGCTGTAAGGGGAGTTGGTGCCCTGAGGGGAGAAGAGGGGAGTTGTGAGGGGAGAATGGGAGCCGTGAGGTAAGATGGGAGTTGTGAGGGGAGAGAGGGGCTCTGAGGGGGTGTGTGAGGGCCATGCTGCTCCTGCTGGTTCCCGCCATCCCAGCTGCATCATGTGAGAAACCCCACTGTAAAAACCAGCCCCGGAGAGCTGAGGGGACAGAAACACCCCCAACAACCTCTGTCCCAATCCAAAGAAGTGAATCCTAGGGTACGGCAAGACCAAGACCTCGGTGCCTTCCTCAACCAGGCAAGGACACTTCCAACTGAGACCTCAACATCAATTAATTAATCAAGATCCAAGATAAAAACTTATCAGTGCCAGTCTGGGCACTGACCACTGGCTGCCTCTTCTCTCCATTGCTTCTTTTTCTTGCTAAGGTAGGGGTATCAGCAGGTAAAAAGACAAGCCCACTGTTACATGGAACTATCCTCTGAGAAAAGAGAAGACAGCTTCAGAAGAGACAAGGGAAGCAGCTGGAAGCAGCTCAAGTTGTCTATTTTTCATTTATTTGTATTTTTTTAACTGACTGCTCATTTCTACACCTGAAAATGTCTCCAAAGTGTCTTTAGAGCAGCACATTTATTGCTCTCTGCTGGCACATACCTGCCTTCCCATCCAGCTCAGTTTTCCATCAGTGCTTGCAGAAACATTTTCCTGGACATAGTAAAGTTATTACTTAATATAAGCACATATGGATTATGGATGCAATGTACGGATATTCCTGCAGTTTCCATTCTGTCAGGGTACCAACACAACTTCTTCCCTGCCTCTTTGGCTTTGTTGGTCCATGGCTACAAATGCGGATAAGCTGCTCTGAGACAATGCACACATGCTGGAACAGCACAGGAGGAAACTAAAACCTCCAGTCCATGTTTAGCAGCATAAAGTGAGAGTACCCAAGCAACACATCCAACCCCCAAGATACTCAGCAAAACTCTGAAATCTCTAGTGAGAAGCCAAAGAGATGCTACAAAACAGCCACAACAGGCTTAAAAATAAAAACCAAAAGGAAGTGTGAAAATCATGCCAGAAAGGAAAAAAACAAAACAAACCAAAAAAACTTACATGGTTTTAACACCAGAACATACAAGAATGCTTGTAAGGAAGGCTTCAGAATGACTTTAATAATTTGTTGTGAGTAAAGAAAAGGCCTTATTCATTACATACCTCATCTTGCACTTAATTGTATGCGCATGTTTGGGTTCCAGCCTGAAGCAATGGGTTAATTCCCCAATTATTTCACAGGATTAAAACTACTTCCCCCCCCCCCCCCCCGGAAATGTAGTGTTATTGTGAAGCCCATCAAGACATGCTATTTCATAATTAATGCTGAATAAAAAGTGAATTCTCTCCTTTGTCTTAATAGTTTGCTTTGGCTCAGCTAGGAGAAGCAATTAGCAGGACAGCCTCCCTGAACACATTTGATCTGCTACAGGGTTTCCTGCTGTGGATCAGAGGAACAAACCTGATTTCACACAATCCATGGGGTTTATGTTGGCTAGATGTGCTGTAATTAAAATGATCTTTTTTTTTTTTCCCCAAGGGTTTTGTTTATCTGCTTCTGCTTTCTCAGAGAGGCATGCACATATCTAATTTAGCACTTCTGTTGATTTACACTTCTGCTCTTTACCAGCTCCCTTTGTAGCATTCACTGTTTGTAGTTTGGTGCAGAAACTGGGACCTGTTGTCACTGGTGTTATAGGTCTGTTTTATTAGCAGGAGTAGAGGAACAGTTCCCATGGAAACATTTCCATGTTTCATGGTGTGCTTTTCCTGGGATTCTCAAGGTTGGATAGGGTGGGCTCTGGGCCTTCCTAAATAGGAGCACACAGCAGTCTGTGAAAACTTCCCCTTCAGCAGGGGGAGGAAAACACTGTATTTTTAGATTGTGTATTTCCTCTCTTATGAAGTCTAATGTCTGTGAAAACAGAGCAGCTTGACAGCCCCACACCATTGATTGATGTTCAGGCCAACTCCCACCGCTCTGACAACAAACCAGATTCTATTGGAAAGGCCACCTCCAAACCCAAGAGAACATTTTCCTTTCACTCTGACCTTTACACTTAAGCTGTGAGTGAAGCTGTGGTTTAACTGGACTCAGCACACTGGCCTGAGCCAGGGTGGCCCTGTGTCACACCGGGGACTTCCCAAGCTTCCTGAAAAAAAAAAACCCCAATCATGCCATCAAACCCCTCCTGCTCCACAGTGGAGGTGTTCAGGCCTGGGAACACGATTGCTTACTGGCCAATCCGAGCCCCTGTCATGTACCAAGAGTGATGATAAAAAGAAAATGAAGTCACCTGTGAAAGGATTAAATCACCTTCTCCTTCTCTCAGTGTTTGCTACACACAGGTGAGCTCACTGCAAACAAATTGTCCCACCTAAACACAGCATGAGATTCACCTGCAGCAGCCTGGATCTGGGGAGGGCAGGTCCCCATTCCCTTTCCCTTTGTCCTGTTTCTTCCCTGAAGCTGGCAATGGGCTCTCAGTGTTATGTTTTCCTTTTTTTTTTTTTTTTTTAAATCAGCAGACTTAGAAATATTTTTAAAAAATCTACTTCAACCTATACACATACATACACAGTAGTGGGGGGCAAAAAAATCCAAAGAAACTTCAAACTTCAAGGCACAGCCAGTGCTTTCAAGAGATCATTATAACAAGTTCATATTCAAGAGGGGAGTAATTATCATGTTCTAACAAACACATTAAATAATTCAGTATTATTATTTTGGCAGTTCTTTGCAAACCAGGTGTTTAGGAAGCTGTTTCAGACAGAAGCATGTGGTGCAGTCCCTGGGGTCCTTCCCCACAAGCTGGTAGCCTGGGGAGAGCCACCAATGCTTGGACTAGGGTGGAGGTCCCCAGAGCCTGACTCCAGCAAAGCCCTCACATCAGTGTCACAGGACACTATGGTTTCACTTATTTCTCATCATCCCCATCAATATTTCTCAATTTTTTAATTATTCACACAGACTTGTCTGACTTTTCACGGTCAAGAAAGATTCAAGTAAGGTTTCTGTCTCTGGTCTATGTTATTGTAAGCTTTTAAAACACAGTCATATTTTTATGTATGTAAGAGTATTCAAAACTCCATTTTCCTTCACACTACCATCTCTGTGTTGCTTGACCCTTACCAATCCATGTAGCCTTGCTAAGCCTTCCCCTTCTCTGAACTTCCACACATTGAAAATCTCACCCATGATGTGCTATTTCTTGGATAAAAAAAAAAAAAAAAAACAAAACAGAAGGCATCTGGAGCCACTAGGCAGGAG
Organism: Trochalopteron elliotii; assembly: GCA_024734555.1. NCBI lineage: Eukaryota > Metazoa > Chordata > Aves > Passeriformes > Leiothrichidae > Trochalopteron > Trochalopteron elliotii. Next base: position 3,471,170 of record JANPWX010000088.1, read on the forward strand.
GGGAAGGAGCTTTTTCTTTAAGAAGGGAGTAATTCCAAACAAGATGATTTGCTCATTCCTCCTTTGGCAGTTCCCCTTCCCCCTCACTCCCAGTACTGCACACATCAGACCCGAGTTGCCAGCCCTGGCAAACACCACCTCACAATCCACTCAACTGCATGTGCTAGAAAGTACCATAACCACAAGGCAGCCCAGCAAATCCCTGTTTGCTGCCCAATTAATTAATGCAGAGCCTCTATTTATTCATTCCAGGCAGAGCTGCTATTGAGTCAGCTGTTCTTACCTTGAGGATCTTCAATGACCAGAGTTGCAGTTTGGTGCCGGTTTGAGGACACTCATGCCTGGTTCACCTGAGTCTGGAAAACATAAGGGCGGAGATAGACAAAGATTTTGGCATTCCATAGCCAGCAGCTGCATTTGCTGGCCCATTCTGCTCAAAATAAAGGACAGTCTCATCAAGACTTTTTTCCACTTAAAAAGTGGGGGAAAAAACAGCTTACCCATTTTCTTCTGTACCAAATCAGTGAGATCAGTATAAAGGATTCACACCACCCTGGGACTTATTTCAAAAACGTTTGGGGAATTAAAACAAACCAGTGCCCTGGCATGGCTGTATTTGTTGTGGAGGTAACACAGAGAGACTGGGGGGCATTTGGTGTTTGAGAGGTTTGGGTAGCACAAAAGAACACTAGGCCAGGCACTGTCCCCAGGCCACAGAGGTTGCTTGGGCTGGCTCTGCTCAAAACATTAAAAAAAGGCACTCTGGCTTCATGCCACGTTCATAAACATGTCCATCAACTGCAGCCTTTGGGGAACAGGCTCTACTGAAACTAGTCACTTGCTGAAAACAAAGTGCCATTCTTTACCTTCTAACCCTTCAGCAAAGCAGCTTTTCTGCAGTAGAGAAGGTAAAATCCACTCCATACATCCACTACGCAAGTGCTATTTAAAATTCACTTGCACCGTGAATTTATAGTTCATTCAGGCTCAGCTCAGAGCCTGGGAAAGTAACAACACTTGCAAATCTTCAACCAAAGCAAAATTCTGCTAAAAACAACTGCACAAAGAATCCACGAGGTTTGGCACAGTTACATTTCACTGAAAAAGGCTTAACCACAGGGGCAAGGGAGCAAGACAGAGGAGCTGAAGGTCCTCAAGTACTACAGCAATTTCTATTCATTAGCACAGAGGCATTTCAGCAGGCTACAGACCCTCCCAAGAGCACTGACACCCTTATCCACACACTGCCCAGTTTCTCCTCTTAGGAAGGGGCATTTTAAGGAGCTCCCATGAGATTTATTAGCTTGAAGATATTGATTATACTAAGTATCTCTTTTCTCAAGAAAATTTAGTTAAAGCCCCTGCTCTGCAGTAAGAGCCAGCCCTTTCCCCTGGCCCACACAGGCCTATCCTGGGGCAGGGATGTGATAGCACACAAGGCCACCAACACACTGTAGAACACTGCCAGTTTCCCTCAGCATCCCTTACCTGAACAAGATGATTCCAGGAACTTCACCTTCTCCTGTTCTCACCTCAAGACCGTTCTGTGAGGAGAGCAGGAAGAAAGAACCAGCACAGGTGTCCTGGGGCTGCAAACACAGCACAGCTGAGGACTGAACAAGTTGCATCTGGTCACAACCCCCTGCACAATTACCTACAGCTATTCCTCCTTTAGCAGAAAACAGAGAAATAACTTCACCTTGCTGGGATTTTTTAAAGACACCTGCTAAGAAAACGAAGAGAAATGCACAGTGTGCAGCTCATTTCTCAACCAAGCAGGAAACATTTCCAATGGCTCCTGCCTGTAAGCCCAAGCAGCTCAGAGCTTCAGTCAGTAAAGGAGAGCAAACAAGGGTGGGATTCTATAATTTATTATCGTTGCTAAGATGAACACAATACTTGATACCCCATTGTATGCAGAACTGTAAAAAAATAGCTTTAATACAGTATCAAAATTTACACAAGTGTAGTGTCAAAAGACCAGTGTCCCTCGCTTGGCCCCTGCACATCCAGAGTGCAGGCACAAGTACAGGTATTACAGCTGTTCATACATACAGAGAGATAGGAATACAACAATTGAAATTGAACTCTGCAAACAATACAGCAGAGAAAACAACATGGGAAGAGAACAGATAGCTGTCTGGGCTGGGGGTTATATCAGAAACCACGCAGGAGGGCAGTGGTTCAAAACAGAAGACTGGATTCTGCATTTCCAACTCAGGGAGAAGCAGTGAACAGGAGTTTTGCCCAAGAAAGCAACGCTGGATCAGAGGTCTTACATTGAATGGTACCGAGTGAAAATAACAACAGAAACCAACAGAATTACTGCTGCAAATTAACACATTTTTTCTGAAGACAGATAGCAGATTTACATCATACTCCTATATAACAAAAGATTGTACAGCAACCGAACTACATTTCACTGCAAATAGCCCACAGATACAGTCCAAGCTCAGAAAAACAGAGGTTCTGACTTTGGCTCAAATCTTAGTAACCAAGAACAAACCAGAAACCCAGGAATTGTTGCATTCCTATTTATTTTTTTTAATTAGTTTTGTTAGTCTTTTTAATACTCAGCTATGGTAAAAAGTTAAGCAACAGCATTCAGTCACAAGCCTGTTGCACATTCATACATGAAACTATCATTGTTTTAAGATATACATAAAATATCTATCGTTGTAATTCAATACACACAACTAGGATCATACACAGAGATAAAAATAAACTAAGTACATCTAGGGCGCCGTCTGGTCAAATCTCAGGCAATCTGAACAAGAGCTTTCTGCCTCCTAATAATGAAAGACATGCTCTGAGGATAATAAAACCTTTTTCTTTGAAAGAATGCTACAGTGGCAAGAAAAGCTTTTTTTATAATGCAGTGCAATCTTTTAGATCCTTGTAGGCTCTTGTTAAACAAACCAGCATGTCTCTAAATTAAACAGTAGAAATTAGTATCCTGACAATTGGAAAATACTTTCCAAAATAAATTTTGATGGAAATCCTGACTTGAGACCTGTAATATTGATGCCTAAGTATTCTATTCATTAAAGGGCTGTTCATTAAACACCTTACACCTCTTCAGAAGATGTGCATCAAAGTGAATCAAAAAGAAAGCTATCTTGACTTTCATTTAGAAAGAAATTGTGGATCACTACAAGTACTGTAGTTATGCTACACTACCGGCTGGTTAGGACTTTATGGTCTTTTAGCACCTCCAAAGGCAGGTATTCTACCAAAGCAAAAAAAATCACCTGGAAATTGCCTAAGCACCATTAACAGATCCTTTACAGACTGAAGTGTGAGTTACTAAGAAGCGACTTTCTCAAACCTGTGGAGGCCAAAGGCACAGTTTATCAGTGTCTCTCCAGTCTGCTGAAAAACCTCTCTTAAATCCAGTGGAAAACTCGTTCAGACTCATTCAGAGATTCACTGTAACAAACCAAAATAAAACTTATTTTGCGTAACGCCTGCAGAATCCCAAATATCTTTTGGTTAGGATGGCAATACCTCAGTGCTTCTAAGGGTGGGGTGTTGCAGTGAGGGTGCAGCAGGGTGCAGTGCTTCATTAGCTGGGATATTGGAACAGCAGGATTGGGGGACACTCCCACACAGCTCCCCGCCAGACCCCTGTGCAGAATGTCCCTCCTTTCCAGCAGTCTCTCGCAGTGCAGACCCCCCGTTGTCAGCTGGGAATTGCGGCGGACACAGGCGGCTCTTCCCCTCTCCTGGGCAGTTCACTGTGCTCTTCAGAGAGAGGACATGCTCAGGGCCTCTTACATAGGTCCTTTGTACTGGTTTCCTGACAAGTGTTGTCTAATTCCAGGGCACGACCCTGCAGCATCTCCAAGTTTCCTCCACACAACCTAGAGGAAGGGATGGAAAGAGAGCTCATTATCCCCAGTTAAGGAGCACTGGCATTCCTATGGACATGCATCTGGAATGCTGCAGCTTGGCACACACACCATGCAGCACAGCTAGGACACAGGGCAGGGACACACAACAGGAGCAGAGACTGACTGTCAAGGGACACAACATTCCTTCTGAACACAGAAAGCACATGCTGCCAGGTAAAAATGATTAAAAACAGGGACACATGAACTGGCACGTGCATCACTGGGACATTTTATGCTTCACACACAAGACTGAGATCTCAACAGAAACTCTGTCCAACTATTTTCCCAAACACATCTCTTGCAGAATGTGATTCAGAAGCACAAAGATCCATCCAGAGGTGTCTAAACATCTCCAGTTTAAAAACCACAGAGTAGTTCTCTATTTCAAAGGATTTACTTGTTCTCTTAAAATCAAGCAAGGCAATAGAAGTGTTTACTTCACTAGTTCTTCCTTGAGGCCAGAGAAATTGTGCCTGCACTCGCTGTGCTACTCTTTGCTTAACACCTGTGTTACAATACTGGAATTAAAAAGGCAGAGAAGTGATACACCCCAACATTCAGGGAAGTATTTTATAATGATTTATAGAAAGGTTGATGGAATATGAACACAAGAGCAGTAGCTTGTGTCATGTCCCCAGGCCTCTCAGGGACCACTAGAGACAAGAATGGTGATTCCTATCAACTGTATCACAATTTCAGATTATTTTTTTGTAACTGCTACTAAATCACCCACTAACCTCCAGGCCAACAGCAATATGACTGTCAAGAAAGGTAAAAGCTGTTTTCCATTGTTATCATTCATTATTTGTATTTTACCAGTGGCTAAAGTCCAGCAGTGAACAGACACTGTATTAGCTGGCACTGAATAAAGACAAAGGAGCTGGATCCTGGGAAGCTGACATGCTGAAAAGGTAGTTCCTATAGCTGACAAGCAAAGGCAGAACAAACCCAAGGTCCTACTGTGATTCTGTGCAAGAGATGGGAAAATAACCCAGTTTCTCTCAGCCTTTGCTGAAGAAAACCTGAGTGTAAGCAAGAGAACCAGAAATACTTTAGACTGGAAGCAACATGACTACAGTGTCAAAGCATAGGGCCTGACAAAGTCAAGTCTTTAAAGGGAAACTGTCTTTAATTCCAATGGGTGGGCATGACCCAAACCCTGCAAACTTGCCATATGACCAAAATCTTGCAGCCAAAAATCCCAAGTCACCATCATAAAAAACATGTGTGCTTTAGGCACATTTGCTGTGCAGTGAAACACTGCAGTGATGAGTGCATGAAAAACGGGGGTTCAGTGACACCTCCCAAATTGGGTGTCTGTGGAACAGCCAGGCTGGATCTGACAATTCTTTCCAACCTCTGGTTCCTGATTTTCCTAAATTAATACTAGCAAAGAAGAAGGTCTCCTGGACAGCTTTTGTCAGAAGGCACATTGCAACTATCCATGACTTTCAATAATTTTTCTTGTCAATAGATATTAAGACAATATTTGCCATGCAGCTAATGCTGCCACAGTAATAAACTAGGAGGTGACACTTCCCAAAGTCCTTTATTTCCAACTGAATGAGTGATCCCTGCTTGCTTGGAAGGGACAAACCCATACAAGAGAGCCCATGTCCTAAGCACAAGTGACCAGCTGGGGTGAAAATGTCACTCAAAATCATTCCAAATTTCAGCAGAAACCTCAGCTAAGGGACAGCTGTGAGGCTCACAGTGCAGCCATGGAGATCCCTTTTTAGCTTACTTCCAACACAGCAGAGTGCCAGGATGCAGGAATGTCTCTGGAAGCCAGGCAGGAATCTGCACCCAACTGCAGGTGAGAGCCATTACATCTGCTGGCTGCAGCAGCACTTCAGCCCTGTGGGACTCCATGAGCAGCAGGAAATACCTATGGAAATGTCAGCTCCCTGAGCCCTCCTGTCCAGCTACACCCCTAATCCCAACTGGTATATCTCACCTTCCCTTAGCCTCCCTTCCCAAGTGAATTGCAAACAAAACCTCCCAGTAACCTGAGAAAAATAATGATTAACACCCCTCCAGACATTCCTGTGCTTTGGAATTACCCCCATGCTCACTAATAGACCATGAACTACCTCTAAACCTGCTGCCACATGTGGCTACATTCTCAAAAGGCACTGCAAGCTTATAAACACAAAGCAAAACCATTCCCAATACATTGTTGATGAGGAGGCACCAATTCCATACGCACATCCTGAGGAGAGAATTCCCACCTCTGTTACCTTAATAAAATACCAGCATGATCATATACCACCACAAAATTTCTACAGCATGAATTACACATGCATATTTGCATTTTGCAATATTTTGGTACCAGATTGCATTTTGGTACCAATCAACACCATGCATCAAAATTCTGGAGCTCAAAATGAAACTTGTCATCGTTCCACTGTTTTCACAGGCAAAAAAATGCCATGGCAAATGTTTCCTGTGAAACACCCACAGTGCATCAGGCTGCAGCTAAACACTGAGTTACAGCCTGGCAGGAACTGCAAGGAGAATGCAAAAGAAAAGAAACATTATAATTAGTTCATCATAAATCCACTGTTGCTTTTAACATGGATTGGGTGGGTGTAAGAGAAGACAAAACCAGAAAGGAAATAACCAACTATTTGAAAAGTATAATAATATATCCATAGTCAAATCAGGCACAGATTACAAAAGTCAGAGGAACAGGGAGCATTTCAATGCCAGCAGCAGAGCTTTGAATGGCTGGGGAACAAAGGGACAAGGTGGGATACAAGTATATATTTGAGATTTACACAAATGAAGTGATAATGTCAAATTGAGCATCTTAGCAGTGGCATTACTTACATCACAAGAATTTTTATGGATTACTATTAAATATGTATGACTTACAAACTGGGGTTTTATCCATAAGTTGTGCAGGAATATCACAGTCAGAAAACTACAAAAGGGCCACTGTTCATTTGGGGAAACTGAGGCTGCCAGGCTTCATCACACTTGCCAAGTTTTATTCTTATGAAGGATAAATTCAAGTCAGCTGAGTCATACAGTACTTTATCCCAAATACATTATACATATAGATTTTTCTGATCAATACTAACCCGCATATTAACACTACAGTGTTCCTAATGAAACAGTAATTGCATTACAGAAACAGTAATTGACTTAATTTCCATATAAAATCTTCAAGGACATACTGTCAGCATTTAAACAAAGATTACTCTGCATCTTCAGGTGTTTCCAGGCTCAATATGAAATATAAAATTAAACACCTTAAACTCACACTGCACATTTTTCAAGCTGTCTCAGTGCAAACCCAATCTGTGTGAAGCATCACATGCAGTGTGGTCAGATACAAGTGGCCCAGGCATGGGGACACACATGTGGTAACTCCTTCTTCCAACCATCCTGCCTGGCAGAGCAGCTCAAGGAAGAGCCTTGGCTAACCAGCTGCATGGCAAAGCTCTGCTCTTGTTCCCCACTTCCTCCCCCAGCAGGAGATTCCAGGCAATTTTAAAAATACTTTTTCTTTTTTTTTTTTCAAAGCCAGGAAAACAACAGCACTATTTTAACAACTCCTTCCTCTGTTTTCTAATGGAAATGTCCCTTTAAAACACATTCCTGCTCTTTAGATTTCTTGCTGTGCACAAGTGGGTTGCACTAACAATAAGGTTTTATAACAGAGACTATTTCTTTGTTGCAGGAATTCCAAGTTGCCAAATTTGTACAGAAAAGCAGGCTCCTGATGCTGGCTTGTTCTTCCCCCTGCACCTGACTCTGCAGAGTGTGCATTCCCCAGAAAGGTGGGACCAAACCCATATGTCCACCCTGGGAAACAGCAGGGTCTGCTCCCTGACTGGGGATGGACAAGTCAGGCCGTCTGTGAGCTGACAGCTCACTCTCCATTTGGATACAACACTTCATTTATATAAATTCCTGCAGTACCTCCTAGTGAACTTAAAGCTCAGCTTTCACATCATATTGAACTAAACTCTGTGTATTTCTTATCAATCCATTTCAGCAAGCAAAGTGTCAGCTGTTGTTCCAATATTTCACTTACACAGACCAGCTGTTATTACAGGTTGTCAAAAGCACCTTGTTAAATGTTCTCTTCAGGGAAGAGCCTTTGCCAAGGGGGATCTTAAGAGAACTACAAAAGGCTTTTTTCCATAATGACACATGATCTCTTGACAAAATTACCCGGCATAGCTTTATTTTCTATGCAGCAGTAGGTGAAATTGATGGAAGATCCAGGAAGCACCTGGAGCACTCTGAACCAGGTACCCCTCGGGAGCTGGGGACGTTGTACGAGGGTGAGATCAGTGCACTCCTGGGCAGAGTGCTGCGGGCAGGGATGTGACTGGGGTGGCCACCGCAGAGGGGACCTGCCAGTGAGGGCACGAGGAGAGGGGCTGGGGCACTCTCTGCTGCCTCTCCCCTCTGGATGCCAGGAAAACAGGCGAGGTGGCTGCGGGAAAGTGCTGCTGCGCCCGGGGGTTGTGTTACAGGAAGGGATCTGATTGCTGTAATTTGTGCTTGGCTCCACCGAGGAGAAGCCGCTGTCACTCGGCCTGAGGGACATAATCACCCTGGCGCAGGAACTCGAATGTCCAGGCAAGTCAACAGCACTGCTGAGCTCAAAACCAGAGCAAACATTTACAGACATCCCTTCCAGAAAGAATGCAAACCTTCCCCCTCCAAGTATGTCCCTGCAACACCTGTATTGGTGGGGAAAAGCACCCAATTAACCTAAAGCAGGTTAGAAATGAGTGAAGCATAGGAGAGGTGTCCAAAGCCCCAGACAACCACAAGTGGGCCAGCACTGGGAGAGAGGAATACACAGTCCTCACTCTGCTCAGCTCTCCCTCAGTTTTGTTCCCCTCCAGAGGAACAGGGACACCACTGGTGCCTGTGTTGCAGTGGGACAGTGAACTCAGCCACTTGTTGTCTCAGGTCACCCCATAAACCTTGGAATCTTGTAACGCTTCTAAATTTCTTTAATTGCAACAATTTTACTACTGACAGAAGGGAGAATTTGAAACTTTACCCTCTGATCACTTGTGTCAACTGCTGTGTATCAATGCCACACAGTCCTTTGCAATCCAGCCCTGACTTCAGGGTAAAACACATCTGTCCCCAAGGGAGTTTCAACACTGACCTTGGGATTGTGGTCTTTGCTATTTTTAACACAAATATACTGCGTGCCTTGGCTTTATCTCTGCATTAAAGTCTTTCTCTCTGCACAGGTTACAGGAATCCCTTGTATTCCAGTGGAGCACAAACATGCATACTCAATGAAAGACTTCCTTATTCAGCAAAACACCACTTCCAGCTTCAAAGATAAACTACAAATGTAAGGTGGAGGGCAGTTACAGCTGGAATCACCATGGCTGTGAGGGCTGGACCCTGCCCAGGAAACACACAGTCCACAGATGCAATGAGTGACAAACAAAAACAACCCCACTCATGATGGTAACATCGCGGTGGTGCCCACGGGGATGTTGCCAGGACAATACACACGTGTTGAGGGACAGACAGGACATTTTGCATGGACTGTACCAGAGGACCAGCATTACCTTCAGAGCATTTACCACTGAGTCAGACTGCTGAGAGGATGAGCCATGTCCACTGACGTTGGCTGGCTCGTTTGCAGAGCAGTGACTCCCCTCCGCCCCTCCTGGCATCCTAATGGCATCCTTCGCAAAAAATTAAACACTATTTAATACACAAAAGGCTTGGTCGCTGTTTGAAACAGATGTCAGTTATTTATTGCTCTTTTGCAAAAGGCTGAGAAGCCCTGAAGGCATGTGTTACTCCCCTCTTTCCGTGTCACAGTAACCAAGGGCCACACGAGGCAGCGTGGGTGGCACTGAGGAGTGTCACCCAAACGCTCTGGCCCTCAAGTGCGTCTCCCTGGAAAATCAAGACATAGTAACAAAATTTCTTATGTGTGTACATCACCTCACAGAAGCACCACAAAATTTAGAGAGATAACTTCAACCTCACAGGAAGGTTCTGAGAAGGTCTAAATTTATCTTTGTAATTCTGGAGGTTGTTCCTTCAACCAAATTTACATTTTTGAATGTTGCTGTGAGGTTCGCAGCACGAGCTGAACTGCAGCTGACCAGGGAAGGAGCCAGGAGCTCCGGGCTGCCAGCTCACTCCTTCCCTGTCTCCAGCTCCTCCAAGCAAGGGCATGGCCCCCTTGGCCTGAGAGATGTCAACTTGTCCCCAGCAGTGACAGCCTCAGGGGTTTTGTCCTCCCAGTGGACACCTGGAAGGGCTCTTCAGGACACCACCAAGAAGATGAAAGCTACCTAAACTCTTCCAACACAGTCACCTCAAACTTTGCAGAATGTGAAGCATCTCCTGGAGTGAGGTAACCTGAGCAAGCAGGCGGATCTGGAGGAGTGCTAAAAATACCCCTGCTGCATCCGTGGGCAGCCCTGCTCTTCCCTTTCATTCCTCATATAGAACTTTGTGGAAAAATATTGAGAAATACAAAGAAGCAAAAGTTTCAAAGACCGAGGAAAGGAACTTTCCTCCCTTAAAGAGTAACAAACACCATAGGAAACATTAAGAAATAATGTAGCAGTAATTCCTGCTGGAATGTGTGGGAAATGCATTTCTGAAGGAAAAATAATGACAGTGGAAAGAGCCTCTGATGAGGATCGGTGCCCCATGTGCAGTCATTTGCCCTGCTGAACAAACACATAGCACAGTGCAGAGTTTTTGGGGGTGTCTCTAATCTAAACAATAGGAAAGATGAAGGTAGGTGTGAGAGAAAAAGGGCACAGAGCAAAGACACGAGGCTGAACTTCACAGATGCAGTGTACTTGAAAATTCATTGGAAAGTAACCCAGTCCAAATCAAGTTCCTTATGCTCTTGAGATATGCTAAGGTCATTGTAAGCAATGGTGCAGGCCCAGAGCAGTGCCAAGAGGCAGAGAGAACCCTCCCAGCCACCCAAAACATCAACTTGACCCCCACAGTCCTCTGCAGGACAGGACCTCATGTATTTAAAAGCAAACTAAAACAAAACAAAAAAGGTTAAAAAAATAAATTTTAAAAAAAAATGCTGCATATGCTAAATCCACAGAAAAGGTACTTTAGGCCTGAATCTGAAACCTCACTTCATACATAAACTTGCCCGTTAGAGTGGGCACTAATGGATCTTGTAACCAGGCTGACAACAGCAGCACACACTCGGGGCTGTGCAGGGCAGCACCCTGTAGTCCCCCCAGCAATGACCAGCACCAGTTTGCTGTGAGGTATGGAGGAGGTTTAGGACTTATTTTGCTTTGGGAAGAATTTATAGATCTGTTAGTGACTGGCCAAACTTAATGCTGTACTTTGAGAAAGGAAATGGAAGTTGAAGGAAAAGGGGTAATAAAGCAGATTGTAACAAGTCCGGGTTAGGATAAATTCAGTCTGTCAGCTCTGGAGCCTTTATCAGTAAAATTATTCTGTTTCTTTACTAACTCCAGAGGCAGCAAAGATTTTTGTCAGTTTTGAAAAGAAAAATAGAAATATTGCCATTAAAATGCTGAGAAAATGAGTATGGACTACGCATGTAAAGCCTCCTGAACACAATAAAATCCAAACTTCCTGCAAACAGTGCTGCTCTCAGAGTTCAAGCCCTCCTCCAGGCAGTTGTGTTCCACAGCCTCTTCCCTGCCATATGTAGCACATTTTTGTCTCCTTTCATGAGAATGAGGAACTTGTGAATACACTGCTTCAAGCAGCCAGCATAAGTTGGTAGGAGACTGAAAATTAGTATTTTCCCTGTGGACATCCTTCTCCTTCCTCCCTCTGTCCTTGATAAGAGACATAAGCTTTTCTTTAAAAAGTATGGCAGATTTTGCAGCCCTGAAGGCCCTTCCTCAGCTCAGGGACTTCTCATGTCAGGTGAGGCCACTCCACTGAGGCAGTGAAGCTTCTGCCTCCCTTGGAGGAAGCTTATTCCATGGGATGATGGGGATGCCCAGCCTGAGCATGGGCCCTGTGAGCTGGAGACTCTCTAGCATTGCTGTTAGGAGTTCCTGAGGCAGTGAAGCAAAGCAGAAGGAAAAGGCACTTTGCCAAAGCAGTGGTGTCTGAATACACAGGGCCTTGGGGGATGAGGAACTGAGGACTGCAGAGCCTCTGGCACAGCTGCTGCTTCTTCCCAGGGGGAGCACGAACACGTTTCAACTTCCACCAAAACCTGGCCTTGGTGTCCTTGCACTGAGCCCCCTGTCACTGCCCAGCCCGGAGTACAACTGGATCCTGAGCAGGACCTCGAGTATGGGAGGAGAAATCTGCTGCCTTCCTCCTCTTACCTAGCTCCACACAGTGCCTGCATCCAGCCACTGGAAGCAGTATTCCTTGTGACTTTTCATTTCTTATCCAGTAACAAACCGTGCATGTGGATCCAAGTCCAGACAGGAGGGATGAAGTCATAGCTCTGTAGTGCTGAAATCACTATAAACTCTAAAAATCTGGAGTAACTGTCAGCAAACAGCGCCGTATAACATCAGCACCTGAGAAATAATTTACTTTATTTGTTCATCCCGCACAACCAGCCTTCCCTACTGGCCCTGGCCAGCCCTTGTGCCCAAGTACAGCAGTGTGCACATGGCCTCTTCTGAGTCTAAAAAAATTTCTGTGCAGGTCATCTCACTGCAGAGAGCAGGTAAAACCCACACTATATCCTGTGTATGGCTTCCCACAAGGGTAAGAATCCCTGAATGCACAGATCCATTAGCTGTTAGAAGTTAATCTACAAAATATCTAATGCCAAAACGTGACTCTAGTGAATAGAAAGAACAGGAAATCTGACTCAGCTCTGTAATATCACCTAACAAAAAGCCCAGATGAATGGAAATTTAGCATTTCGCTCACACTAACTGCAAAATGTTACTACTCAGTCCATTTTCCCACAGCGCCAGAGGCAAACCCTGAACTGTACCCTGGTCAGGGTCAGAATAAAGACCCCTGTGTAGAACAGGGTATTCTGTGATGGAGAGAATTAATCATGAGCTTTTCTACTTAAGCCAGTAGAAAGCTTCATTTTTTCAATCTGTATTGTTGATAAGGACAGTCATGAATGAAAAGCACTGCAGTGCCCAGCCCAGTGTCCAGCTCAGTCCGTGGGAGTCCATGTGCTAGCCCGTCCGGAGGTCCCTGGCTGGCAGGGAGATCCAGGAAGGGAAAAGCAGTCCATGGCTGCCCCAAGGACACTCACAGTCACCTCATCAGAGCTTCCAAGAGAGCAGGATTTTCCTGCCTGCTGGGCACTGCTCTGTTCATTCACCATCCACGCTCTACCTTATTCTGCAGCAGCCTCTTATCCCAGAGGCAAGTGGTTTAGTGGGAAGCAGATCCTTCCTGCTGGGTAGCTGCCATGCCAGTTCAATCACTACCTGATTTTCAAAGCTTTTTTCCCTGGTGTCCCCAGCCCTCAATTTCCCTGTACAGCTCAAAGCAAACACAGACTTTGTTAGTCAGCTTGTTTCAAACAGGCAGGAGAAAGGAAAACCAGAATGCAGTAACTGCAGCATGTTGCTCTGCTGGATTAATAGCATGCTAAAAAAAAAAGTGACATTTTTTTAGGGAACATTCCTGTCAATTAAAATAAGCAACCTTCAAACACTGCAGTTTTTCACCTGTCCTCAAAGACCTCAGCAGAAACCTCTCCAGGATATTGCTGCCAAAATCCACACACTCTCACAGTGGATTGGAGGCACACTCAGATTTCTGAGTGGGCAAAACCATTTGTGGCTACAGCTCCTCAGAAACAGCCACTCCCAGTAGGGCCTTCAGAAAATTCTTTTGATAATGAACAGGCAAGAGAAAAAGGTTCTGGGCTGTGGCAGTTCCAAACCTTGGAGGCCACATATGTAAAATCTAGAAGATAACACAGAGTCCACTAGAAAATCCCGAGGACAAAGTAATTCCGGACTTTTAGAGTTATAACTGGAAAAAATCAGTCTGTCCTCTGAGAACTGCAACTCTCTGTACACCAGGTTTTCCTTGAATTTGTGTTTTGGTAACATGAAGTTCATGAGTTCTTGTCTTCCACACCTCTCATGCCAAGCACAATGGACACTCTGCCCAGAACCTCAGCTGCTGGGAACTGGAGCCCTTCATTAATGGCCTACTAATTTAATGGGAATGGGAGCACATGAAAGAACTGGGTGGGTGGATGCTCTTGATTCACTTTCTCTCAGCAAATATTTGATGACATGATTAGGAAACATCAGTTTGTTCAATGGCTTTTAATTACATTTTGGTTGAAGGATTCCCTATTCTGTATGCTAAGGAAAGGAGGAGACGAATACTGTGGGACTGTGAGTGACACAGATTTTAGGAAAAAACCATTAACCCAACAGTTCCCATCTTCTAATTAGATTTAGAATTAAAAAATGTCATGAAGGGGGGAAATAAAAAACACAGCTCTCAGTGAAAGGTTTTTGAAAGATTTGGAAATGAGTTGAAATAAAATGTGATGATCTAATGGAAGGGAGAAGAAAGAAGGAAATGGAAGTTTTGGAAGAGTTTAAAAATAAACTACTATGTGCCTAGGAGTCATTCCTGCCATTTGCCATTTTAATATACCAGGACTGGAACAGACCAACAAGGATGTAAACCCCCCAAAAAAGGGCCTGAAGTGCATGTGAAAGAAATACAGCAAAGAGAGATGGAAAAGGACCAAAAGCCATGGAAAGGCAAGAATGAGGAAACAGAGGCAGCAGAGCCCAGGTGAGAGAGAGCAGAAGGGCTCCAGTTCAGCCCAGCACCAGAGCTGTCTTCTGGTCCTGTGCTATGGGAGCCAGGAGCTCACTCCCTGCATCCCAACTCCAGCCCCATTGGCACTTTGTCTGAAGCATCCTGGCAATGCTTCCCCTCCCCTTCACTGAAAGGGAAAGCTGAATTACAAGGACAAAGAGCTGGAAGGGGAAAAGTCTCCTCCTCCCGTGAAACAAATAAGAACTGAAGCAATTTAAATTGGGTGACTTGCCAAGTTTGTCTTTTGCAAATGCATTCACTGTCATTATATGACAGATGTCCACATTCCCAGAGTGTTTCAGCTGAGCCAATCAGCCCTGAAATACCACCCCTATAAAAACTCAGGGATATCTTCAGCTAATTGACGTGTGGATGCCAGATCCTGATCTGGCTTCCCCCAGCATAAGGCATGGGGAGGAGCAGTCATGCACCACAGCAAGGAACATTGCTCTTTCCAGGCCTGTGAAGTTACCCACTGACATAATAGGGCTGTCACAGCCCAGGGAGCTGCAACTGAGATCCAAATCCAATCTTTGATCCCTAAGTATTTTATTAATTATCACTGAGTATCTTCATTACAATAGCATAGGTGTTACTTCCTGGTGTAGTGGACTGGTGTGACAAGATCCGAGTGGCAGGGGAAGATTTAGGGTTTTAGTAACAGGGAGGCCTTAGGGATGACTTCCCAGTTCTCAGCCCTGCAGCTCAGTGCAGGTGAGTTACACATTTAATAAGGAGAAAAAAATGCCTTGTTCACCTGATGGGGCGGAGAGAGAGAAAATCAGGAGTAAAGCTGAGCCAGGGAAGAAGATAGGGGTGAGGAGAAGGAGTTTTAAGATTTAGTTTCTATTTTTCATTATCCTACTCTGATTAGAGTGGTAATGAATTAAACTAATTTCTCCAGGCCAAGTCTGTTCTGCCCATGACAGTAACTGGGGAGTGATCTGGCCCTGTCCTTATCTCAACCCATGAATTTTCTGCTGTGTTTTCTCCCCATGACCAGCTGAGGAAGGGAGTGATGGAGCAGCTTTGGTGGGCGCCTGGCCTCCAGCCAGGGTCAACACATTGTACGTGGTCAGAGCACTGCTGATGAGGCATTTTCCCTTTTCAATGTCAGCTGCACAACCCAATCCCCAGTGGTGCTGCAGTTCCATGTGTGCTTTGAGTCAGCAGAAGGCACTGCCAGAGCCCATGTGCTGCTCCTGCCCCAGCCCCATGGGGAACTACTCTGGCCTGAACTCCATCCAGCAAACCAGAAATGTTCTTGCTCAAGCCCTGCAGCCCCCAGACCCTGCTGTCACACAGCCTTGCCCACAGGAGTGTTTGAGGAGCACCAGTGCAAGCTGCTCAGCCCTCTGCCTGGCCGCAGCCAGCAGAGCCTGGCATTCCCAACAGAAGACCCAACTCTCTGCCATAAATCTTGGAAAGTATCTGCTTTCTTAGTCAAAATCCTGTTTGTGGCCAGAAACTGAAAGGGTCTGGATCATTTCTTGTTATTGAAGAGAAGGAAAACAGAACAACAACAACAAAAGAAAAGTTCTCACCAAACCTGCAACCTCTGGTTCCTTTTAACTCTGAAACCCCCTCCTACGCTCTGAACCTCCTTCTCAACCACTGTGCAGCACAGCAAGAGACATTAACAGGCTTAAGTGAATATTGCCATTTTTATACCTTTTCTATTACCTGATCAAACTAAAATATTGACTCAGTGGTGGTACTGCAATTCCCCTGACAAAGCAGCCCTTTGGTACAGCAGAGTGAGCTGAAACTCAGGCTCCATTTTTACAGCGATGGCAGCACTTAAAACCATTTGCTTTGGAAATGCTCTTGCCACTAAATATTAATAAAACATTTACATTAGAGGTCTGTGGGGTTTTGAAAAGAAAACTAATACATATGGAGGGAGACAAGCAAAGCAAAAGAAATTGGAAAAGAATCACATCCAAGTGACAGAGGAACAGAATGATTTGTCTGGAGAGGTGTCGACAAATGTGCCAGTGCATTTCCATGAGTGACACATAAGCAGGAAAGGGGGAGAAGAAAGGATATTGAAAGCAGAGAGGAAAAAGAAGAAAAGCATGGCAGGAGGAGAGAAAAAAGCTTGAGACAAGGCCAGGGCTCTTCAGCAAACACAGCAGAGGTGTCACACTCATGACTGTGAGTTGTCACCTGTCTCCTAAGTGCAATCCTGCAATTCCCAAACCCTCCCAGTGCTCCAGCACCCCATCAGGGAGGGGCTATCCAAAAAGCAAAAGGCATCTCTCCCTGAGGCACTCCTGAAATTTTAAGGCAGGAGTGAGTAAGGGCTGAGTAAGGGCTGTGCCAAAAACCTTCATCAGTTGCGGAGTTTGTTATAAATTTTCAGTTTATTTGTCAAAAGCACTTGGCTTGGCTTCATGCCCAACAAACTCCCATTCCTCCCATTAAATGGAATCAAACCAGTGCCATGAGTTTATGCATTTCCATCCTGCATCCTTGGCTTTGTGACAAGGCCTGATCACTACTGAGGTGAGCACGTTCTAGGTGGGACCCACGGGAATAACAAACCCCCAAAACAAACTCAGGCAAATGTAACACCGAGGTTATTAGTGCAAAGTTACAATAAGCTCAGTGTCTACACTTCCTTCCTCTCCCCAAAGCCATGCCTTCAACCAGGAGGAAGAGTAAAATATGCCAGGAAATGTGAACTCTTGCCACTCATTAAGTCTTAGAATGAAGTACCCAGAGATATGAGATTTTTCAGAACTCTACCACAGATCCTTGTGCCAACAAAACCACATGGAAGACAAATTGACCTGGCTATTTGAAAACAAAAAGTTTGCAGGCTTGCTCACCTTGCTCCTCCATTGAAAACCTTACCCTCAACATATTTTGTTTCAATGGTTTTTGCAACAGCTACAGGCTTAGGTGCTGGGCTGTTTCCACAGGCACTATTCTCTGGTTTGGCACCCCAGCCAAGGTATTTTCACCGAACTCAATGCACACAGTGTGGGTGTTCCAGGCTTTAGTAAGATTTGGGAATGCTTTTTGTGAGTTCTGCCTCAGCGCCTCAAACTCAGACAAATCAAACATAAAACACATGGACACTTCTAAAGATTTGTCTCATGAAGAACGTTCTGCACAATTTATCTCCCAGTGTTGTTCCAGACTCAAGACAAACCACACAATATTTTTGGGTGGGTTTGTTAACATTTGCCCTGAGAACCATTCTTGAAAAGAAAATAATATTCGTTATCACTGAGGATCAACCTTTGTCTTTCCTACTGAAAACTGTTTACATTAATGAGGAGACATTTCTTGTTGTCCTTCTTTTCAGATCCAAAAATTAGGGTAGAGAGAAGCAAAGTGCCCAAGGTCACCAAGCAAAAAGCTGCAGAGGCCCTTCCAACTGTCATATGAAAGGGGAGGGGAAAAGCCATGACACTTTACTTAATATCTACCTTAGGAAAAGGGTAATAAATCTGAGCCAGTGGATTTTACTTCTTACTACATCACTGTTACCTTGGATTTTAGAGTCAAACAATGATACTTAGTCCAACAAAAAGCACTTTTCTTCATCAGACCAATGACTAGTGTTTAATTTAAACAAAATCCAACTTCTTTTCTTTTCCAATGGGCAACTTTATTTGAAGACCTGTTGGATTTTTCTAAGGATTATTTAATGAAATATAATAGAAATACGTTCCAGTAAGTATGTGCATATATGAAAATTACAAGTGTCTTTGATTCATTTGTACCTGACTTTTAAATTTTTCACTCTTAGAAACATGTTAGGAAAACCTTTAACATCACATTTGCTTATTTATTCAACTGAATTTCAGTCTTGCATTAATATAGCTAATACATTCCTTGAAGTATTAAAAATAATATAACCCAAGTATTACTTAAAATGTTTGCGTTTTTAGAGCAAAATATTTTGGTTAACTATAAAAAGTAGTTGATAGTTCAACAAGAACCTCTTGGAATAAAACCAGGATGCAAAGGGTCAGTTCACTGTGATTCCTAACCCATTAATTAATTAATTAATTAATTAGAAGTAGTGGCTTCCAGGAAATTTTCTTAGCAAGGTATCAAAGCCTGCAAAGGAAAAAAATTAATGAAAGCATTGTCACAGCCTTAAATGAATCCCCTACTGAAACACAGTAAGATGAGCAAACAGATGTGAGAGCCTTTGGTTATCTGAGTGTTCAAAGGCAGGAAGGACAAGGGCTGCTGGTCCCTCTGCAGCCCGGGCACTCCCGCGGGGCTGTCACCCACCTGGGGCAGCATGCGATTTTCCTCCTCCAGCTGTCTTACTCTGGCCTCCAGCTGCCTAACATAGGACAAGGTTGATTCTAAAAAATCAAACAGAAAAAAACTCGTATTATCCACAGAGATCTGCTTGTGTTTACCAGTGCCAGAGCCTGAGCCACATTCTCACTTGTACTCACAGCAGATTACCTCTCTCAAATATCCATGGAACATCCCACTCTGCTCCTTCCAGGGCAGAGCAAACAACACTGATTGTGGAATTGATCAGTTCCTCGTTGCTTCTGATTCTGAACCGCTGCACCTTAAGGTGGTCCCTTCTCAGACCCAAGGAATCTCACAGAACGACAACACAGGCTTGAGTTCTTCCAACCCACCCCAACTTGGAAACGCTCCACAGGGGTAATGCATTATCCCACCGGGTCAGCACTGCAGAGCCCAGGAAAAGCAGATGGTGCTGTGCAGGCAACTGGGGTCAGAGGGACCCCTCACACTGTCCCAGGGCTCTGGGGCACACACAGTTGCCACAGCTAGGGCTAGGCTGGGAAGCAGCTGTGTGTCCCCAGGGCCTGGGAGGTTCCCAGCTGGTTGACAGCAGGACCAGCCAGGGCACAGCGCAGCTCATGGCATGTCCTTCTCTCCCCCACACACCAGGGACATGCTGCTGCTGCCCTGCTCTGCCCTCAGAACTGCACAAAGAGTAAACCCTGCTTGCTCTGCTCACCAGTCACTTGCTGACCTCCACAAGCACAGCCTTTGGTGCATTGTGAAGAACATGAGTCACTCCCAGTCTGTTCCCAAGAACTTGACATAAGAAGAGGAGATCCCTGATCCGGCACTAAAAGCACCCACGAGCTTTACCATCACACATTTCTTGGGTCACGTAGAATTACTGCTCTTAAAGTCCTGGATCTAAGCGAGAGACATGTCTAGGAATGTAGCACTCAAGTGTGAGAAAAAAGGTGCAGAAAAACTGCTGTGTCTCTTGCACCTCCTTGTATGTAGGTGGAATTCCACATGTACTCGTTCCTGACTTAGTGATCCACTCAACTTCCTCTGCGATGTCAATTCCCATCACACATTTGTACCCACATTGCCACGTAATTAGCAATATTGATGATTGATGGTATAGAATCCATGGGTATCGGGGCAGTGCTGATGGCTGATACAGCCCTACAAAGCTGCATTGACAACAGAGCTGTTCACTGGTTTAAATTGACAGATGAATTTGGGCATGAATTTCCTCTGATACCTCATCACTACTGCAGCCTGCCCATAAAATAAGGGGAATAAGGTGTCACTTGCCACTCTTATGAGATTGCAATAGGCTAAAATATGCATGGGAATTTATACAACATGAAGACAACACACAGTAATTTGTCAAAGATGATTAATGCCCAGTCAGGCACTGGATTAAAAATAGCTGTGTGCAATAAAAGAGGAAGAGGTAATCTGAGGTTCTGCGCGCTCTGCTGCGTGAGGATTTTCATAGTTAGTGATGGGTGCATCTCTGGAGAGCCACTGAGCCTGGCTCAGATGAGCACTTAGGAGATGAACAGCTCATTCAATTAACTCCCTATGACAGGGGTCCTCCCACCAAATCAGCTCCTTCCCAGCACAGGCACTCCTGGGAGGAGCTGCAGGAGCTCCCTCACCGTCACTGCTGTCAGCACAGGCACCAGCTCCCAGCACATCCCAACCCTTCCCTCTGTTGTTTTCTACCTGAGATGATTCCTGAGCACCAATCTTGTCAGAGGAGCTGGACCCAGCACTCCCTCTGGCACTGGCCAGCTCTAAGTTCCTTGGTTACAAGTTCACTGCTGTGTCAGCACAGGTTTGGACTTCACGCTTGAGTCCAACTTCCCAGCTGCACCCACCAGTTCCCTTCATGCAAGCTCCCCTCTGGATTCTCTTCAGTTCCAGGCCTTCTGTGATTTCCTGGCTGAACATTCCTTATCTCCTCGGACAACACACACCTCTTGGCAATGTCTGCCTCTTGGTTTTATTCCTTCACTTGTCTGTTGGGAGTCCATAGCAGAGATCCCTGCTGCTTCAAATCACACAACTCAGCCTCTGTTCTCAACTTCCCAATGCCAGTTCCTACCAGCCAAGGATTTGGTCTGGAATCTCTGTGCCTCTTAACCCTTCTAAAGTGTGAAACAGTTACTTAAATCTCCTCTTGTAATCTGATTAAAGGGGAAAATTAGGTCATGTACCAAAGGCTTGAGCAAGCAAATCCTAATGTATGTGAGTCTTCTTGACACATAGACTAGACACATATATATTTCAGGATCTGTTAATATATTTATGCTGGATGTTAAGAGCTTAGAGGAAAAATGAGCAGAAAAGTCAGTCAAGGACATAGGAGATGGAGAAACTGAAAACACATGAAGTGAAACACTGTCACCAAACTTCAAAAAAACCCAACCAAACAAAAGTTGCACCTAAAAGTGTTTATGAGAAGACCTGTGTGATCCATCTCTTCTGCTCTGGAACAGCCTGTGCAAACAGAACAGTCACTGGTTCATGTCATTACTGCCAGTTTCAACCCCTGTGGGCCCCTTGGTTACATGATTTCCACTCCTTCCCATCTTCCTTTTTGAGGCATTGCTAAGGGTGTAACAATTTGGAAAAATTCCCATTCTCAGGAATGGGTTACTACCAAATGACCTTCCCTCCTTGAGCTTCCTGAGAATGTGATCAAAATGTCGTGCTTCATTCCAGGGCTGAAATAAAACTATTTTCTGAACTATTAGAGACACAGAAATATCTTGCTCTTAGGGAATTTCAGTGACAATTCATCCTCTCTCCACATCTGTCACTGTAACATGTTGTAAGAGAACATCAATATTTACGTAGCTGATCTCTTTTTCTTTTGACATCCACACTCTTGAAGCAAGGAGATATTTTGGGGTTATGTCAAACTTTATCAGACATTTACGTTGCTGCCAAAGGCATATTTGTGCATTGGTTTTATCCATTTTTATATGACTGTGCCTGGTCTCAGTCTAGCAAGGAATTCATCATATTCTTTAAGCCAGATTATCCTCTGCTGTTTTAGAATGGGTGAGGATGTCATGTTAAATTCTGATACTTTCCTTTTCCTTTCTGGGTTAGGGGTGTTTTTTTGGGTTTGTTTGTTTGTTTGGTTTTTGTTTTTTGGGGGGTTTTTTTGGGGTTTACAACTCACAGGCAGCTGTGGAACTGCACTGGAGAATGTCTTAAAATCTGAGGTTCTCTACACACTTATTAGATCCCTGGAAAAGGGATGAGAACTCCACAGAAGGCAAAAATCCAGAGATTCAACCTACTTTCCTATTTCTTCATAGGATCTGGAGTAACAAGCCCAATATGGCAGGTGGAAGGGATTTTATCCAGCAGAGGAGGCAAAGACAGAATGGGACACCCAAGAGCTGGACAAAAGGCTGCTCTGAGGCAGTTCTTACATCCTCATGGCCAGAAAATGGAAAAGCGTGACTTGGTGATAATGCAAAATTCACCTGGATTCTGTTACCAGCAATACTTCCTGCTTTGGTATTCATGCTCCTAAAGGAGGTCTCCAGAATCCTTGGGAGCCACATCCCACAGCACATTTCTTAAACACTGAAGGTATAAATGAGGGAAACTGCCAACAATTTACCTGGGCAGAGAATTCAGCATGTTGGATGTAGGGATACTTTGATGTGCAGCAACAAAAGTTTGATTCAGGTATATCCAACTTTGACAAGCTCCATTTGTTATGCTGTTCTCCCAGAATCACAGAATTAACTAGGTTGGAAAAGACCTTTGAGATTCCTGCACTGTGCTGGCAGGAATTTAATAACTGCACATCAAATCAGATTTTGGTCATTCAAATCCACACTCAGCACACTGCAGTTACAACTAAATAATCTTTCAATAAATGGGAAATGAAACCCAAGGTTGTGCAAGGGGTACTCTAAACCCTCCTGCAACTACCTGGCAGCTCCACACATTTAGGAAATGGGGAGCAGATTCAATGACATGCAAACCATCTCCCTGTCCCAGAATTCTTAGTCATCTGATTTAATTACCTCAATATTAATATTCATGACAGAGACATGCTATCACTGCAGTCCATCCCCTTTCATCTACCTTGTTTGGATATAAAAAAAAATTAAAATGGCACTGTTGGATTTACAGCCTCAGCAATTTACACCCCTAGTACTCAGCGCTGGCGCTGGCAGCATCCACCTCCCCAGGGCAGGATCAGAGGACATCCCAAGGTCATTTTTAGTCCTGTCTCCTATGATTTTCTGTTAGGCCTGCACATCTTACATAACATCCCTTACTGAAGAAGTGCTGGAGAACTTCTTATTAGAGTGCAGCCAAATTCCCCCGCAACACAGCACCACTGGGATTAGTGCTATCATGTAGAAAGAAAGACATCTGCCCAAGGCAGGATTTTATTAAGTTCACCAGAATGTTTAGGAGCTATTTACAACAAAGGCACATATTCTCAGGAAGTTTTGGGACAGCGAGCACCATGGTACTAAGACAGAGTTGGCATTTCTCAGTCTTGCTGTTGTCTGAAATTCTTCCACCCCAAGCTCAGACTCCTCGTGATTATGGATCCAGCAATTCTTGACTTCTCCCAGTAATTAAAAATACAATTAACTAAACTGAGCTAGTTCACCAAGTGTGTCAAAACTGAATCCTAGCAAAGGGAAAAGCTAGCACATGCTGGTTCAAACATCCAGGATGCAGTGGCAGCCCTGACACTTCTCAGGCATCATGTTTCCCCTTTTCAGCACAAATTACATGCAGACAGGCGCTAATTACTTCATCTCTGAAATCAGAGAATTTTACTCAGATTTCACATAAAAATAGTTTTCTCCGGTGCAGCAGTTTTCAATCACAGATTAACTACTTATTAGAAGAAAACATACTCTTCTTATCTTAAGGCAGCCCTTGCTGTTCCTTTAACAATTCAGTGATGGGGTCTGACTCAGATTCTAAGGTGTTTGCATTTGCCTAGATTTAGGGGCCACTGTGGATCAAGGCAGTTCAGTGAGCAGGTCTGGGCTGACTGTGCACACACATGCCTATGGTGAAGCTCTCCCAAGGCTTCCCTTCTTCCCAAGGTCACCAAGGAATGCCCCAGGTCACCCAATGCTGCCTGTGGCACAACTTACTAGAAATGTATTGTTGGCTTCTTAAGAACATTACTGATTTAGGCTGGAGGTTTTGTTGCACACTTAGCTTATGTACAACAAAATTTCCAGTTGAATTCATCTGGAAAAAAAATAAGCTTAAAAAAAAAAAGCTCAAAAAAGTTTAAAAACCTTGCACAGAGAATAAAGGATTCAACTATAGGAGCACCTAAAAATTATCTCAGATGTCAGCTGAGGTAATGCTTTTGCTAACTGCTGGATGACACTGTCACACTAATGGGCTGCTGAAACACTAACCTTGCTTTGTTTGGGGTTTTTTGGTGCTAGAGGTGACAACAGCAAGGCTTTCCCTGCTGGCCTGTTAGATACCCCGTTAGCCCCCCTTCAGCCTGTGCTAATGCATTTGGCACATTATTGATGGAAACAGAGAAAATCAAACCCATTATGCTGTTGCTGAAGCCTTTCCCACTGGCTGTCAGCTTGTTCTGGTATTGACTGGCTGTGGTTTATGATCAGTAAAATCTTTATTGGTTCCATTTACTCAACCACTCAGGTTTGTCCCTGTGCCACCTCACTCTCCTGTGCTCATCAGGAGTGTCCCCAAGAGCAGCCCCTGTACTAGGGAAACACAGCAGAAGGAAAGGGGGATGGATGTTCAGCAGGCTCCTGCATGGAATCAAATGGAAGGCTGGAAAAGGCACTAGCTGAGAACAGCTTTGCTTAGGGAAGGGAGATGAAGCACTTGTTCATGTCTCCAACCCAGTGCCCTCATCTTCCTTCCCTACGACAGGCTATTCTCAGGCTTGCCTTTTCCAGCTTTCCACCTGATTTCACAAAGGAATCTCGACCTTACACTGGTGCCTCCTGGTCACATGGAATTGCATCTCTTAAGTGTCACTTGCTGAAAATGCCCCAGGTCCCCTGCAAACCTGTGGCCACTGAAAAACCACTGTATCCACAGAGTCACCTCCAGCTTCTCCCAGTTCTGCTGTGCCTCTGTTAAATGAACATTCACAGGACAAAATGGAAAAATACTATAAATGAAAATACAAAGCTTCCCAGCAACAGCAATATTTGTGCAAAAACCAGAGGGTCAAACTGACTGAGATACCAAATACATGCACTAAAGGTTGCTCACAATCCCCACAACTCCCCACGGATGCTCACAGCCACTTTTCTTAGCACATAAAATTGTATTTCATAGGCTCCAATCATCAGATGTTGAAGAGACACAGTTTAGAAAAGTTAGTTTAGGTGAGGATGTTACTATTGGTACGGCAATCTCAAGTTAATAATACATCGGCTTCCACCTGGCAAACTGCAGCTTAGGACAAACCTGAAAACTACATCTCCAGGAATTCTGAATCAGACCTCTCAATCATTTTTATGCTCATCTAGTGCCTCGTTAGGAGGCAGTTATCCAACCTGTAAACTCCTTTTTTATGAGTTACTGTTTGTGTGACTCAATCCCAAACTCAAACGATGTTCCTGAGAGTACAGAAATAGAAGCTCTCACATTACTGAAACCTTTGAGCCATTGAACATTTTCTGCTACAACTACAAAAGAGATGCCAAAACTCACAACAGAGATCAATAGGCACATGAATATGTGGGGGAACAGCCAACCCACAACTCTACCTCCTCCCTGTGCGAGTGAAACCAACAGTCCCTCTTCTGGGTTTATATGGGGTAAATTTGGATGGAGAGGCAGGGGCTCCAAGAGATATTTGGGCAGCAGGGAGTGCCAGGAAAGCAAGAGGGGCAGCAGGGCCACTCTCTCAGGCTCTGTTTCCAGCTCCTTGTCTCACCTCTGATCTTGCTGATGCTTCATTCCCTGCAACAGGAGCATCCTGCATGAACTGTGGTGTGCACACAGCATCCAAAGCCTCCTGTAAACACAGCAGGAAAAACTACAAAACCATTAAGGGAAAAAGCAGCGAGAGGCACACAATTATCCATCTCTAGGAGGAGCCATGGGGAACATTCCCATGCGCAGGTAAGGGCAGAAGCTGGGGAACTGCCAGAGGAAGACAGACCAACCTGGACAAACACAGTGGAGATTTAAAATTATCAGGACAAAAGGGGGTTTTGGATCAATTTCTCTACACTGAGTGATTAAGATGTAGGACAGGTTATAAAATGCAATAAAAGATGTTACAAGATTAAATATGTCCTGGGGACTGAAACCACCCTCTTGCTTCCAGAGCCCATTAAAGAGCCCTGGTACAGTAAGGCCTGCCTGTCCCTCCTGAGCTAGGCACATTTAAAGCAGGAAAGATGAGTATTTTGTAAAATCACTGCACCAGCAATCTCAGCACAGAACCTCATTCCAAGGAAAAATTAGCTCTATCCATTTCAGCTGGCAGCTACACAATAGTAGAGGAAAAAGCTGTCAGTACTGTCTCCATCTCCTCTGCAAGACTCTTTTGGAATGATTGGGGAAGGGATAATGAAAAGAAATATTCAAATGACAAGGCTTTTAAAATCTATCAGGGCAAGCATGTCACTCTCTAGGGACTCATGTCTCCTGGGCTGCTCCCTCCACAGCTGGAGCATCCGTATCTCCAGATGAAATCCCTGCAAGGAGAAAGCTCACGAGGGACCTCAGAGATCAGGAATCAGTCCAAGTGTCCAGCTCTGGCTGAAATCAGCACTCAACTACTTCAGCACTTTGGAAGACTCTGCAGATATGTTCCTGATAGCCCAAACATCCTGACCTTAGGGGCAGAAAGATTCCTGTGCCCGAGCAGACCAGACATCACCCAACAGAGGATACTGCCCAGCTTCAGCTCATTATTTCCCTAATTTCTGAAGAACAGCAAGTCTAATTAGTATCTCTGTGCTCCTGATATGATGCTGGGATTATGGGATTATTCCAGAGAGACTCCCAGCAGTCAGGGCAAAGGGGACTCAGGTGCTGCAAGCCAAACCCTGCTACATTACATTTTTAGGCTTCCAAGCTCTCCCAGAGAT
Source organism: Trochalopteron elliotii (assembly GCA_024734555.1). NCBI lineage: Eukaryota > Metazoa > Chordata > Aves > Passeriformes > Leiothrichidae > Trochalopteron > Trochalopteron elliotii. Next base: position 3,498,171 of record JANPWX010000088.1, read on the forward strand.
GGGGTTTAGGCACCTTTTACATATTTCCCTATCCACATGGTGAGATTCTTTCTGTCTTAAATCCACATTTTCCCCTGCCTTGTTGCTTTTGCTGCCTTCCTGAGATTTCTGTGGCTGCATCCTGCACTGTTGCAGCTGGGCCTGGGAACTGATCAGACTGTGCTTTGTTTTGTGAAAGTGCATAGATACAAACCCACATCAGGGACTGATGCAGAACAATAC